>JAYKAV010003399.1:1384982-1686868 GCA_035582835.1 Phoebastria nigripes
AAAAAAAAAAAAAAAAGAGGAGGGGGGGGAACTCAAAGAAAGAAACCGGTTCTTATTTCCATGTAGCTACGGTGCTGCAGGTAACGTCCCTCGCTCTGGGGCCGCGGGGCCGTGGCTGACAGGGGAAGACGGATCTGGTTTGGCAATCCCCCCTTCTTTCCATCCCCGGGCGAGAGAGGGGGATCAGACGGGGACCAGAGCAAAGCTCCGGGTCCGCGCCGAGGAGCGCCGGGACGGCCCCGGCCGCGCAGCCTTCGGCCGCCGGCCCCAGCGGGCCCTGCGGAGCATGACAGGCCGCCCCGGGGAACGGGCAGCTCCTTCGGATCCCCTCCGATGCTGAAAGGCTCCTCGAGGTCCTGGGGGCCTCTTGAGTTAATTCCGCCGCGGCCCCCAGGCCGGAGAGGGGCTGCAGAGCCGGCGGGAGCCGAGCCCCGGCCCGCCGCTGCCCTGGGCACGGCCGGCGCTGCCGGAGGATGCTCCAGCACCTCCGAGGAGACGCGGGTCCAAGCGGCAGAGCCGTCGGAAGCCGCCACCGGGGCACGGGCAGAGCCTTATTCTCCAAGGCAGGGCTGCGGGGGCCCGGGCGTGCCGGGGGGCAGCGCAAAGCCCCCTCCGGGCGGCCCCGCGGGCAGGCCGCGCTCCGTGCGCTCCCCCCGGCCCTGCCGCCGGGCCGGGACGCGTGAAAACACTCCGAGACGCGGTGACCGGGGGGTCCCGTCCCCGCAGCCCTGCGGGGCCGAGCGCGGCGCTCACCTTCCATGTCCCTGGTGACGGTGCTGAAGTGCATCTTCTGCGGGCGGCAGCCGGGGCGGGCGGGCGCGCTGCGGCGCTCCTCCAGCGCTCCCTTCCCTGCTTGCTCGGCGGCGGCGGCGACTGAAATCAGAGAGGCGATACTGAAAGCATTTGCCTTGGGAGACAGAGGGCTGTTTTCGTCCATAGGGGAGACACCAATGCAGGAGCAGCAGCCGCGGCAGCCTCCCACCACGAGCCCCCCCTCCCACCCCCTCACTCCCCTCCTTTCTACCGCACCATCCAGGGAGGTGCGAGCAAGACCCCCCTCCTTCCAGACGGGGGGGGAGGGAAGCTTAAAAAAAAAAAATCAAACCAACAGAAAACAACCCAAACCCTCTGTCCCCCCCCGGGAAGGGCGTTGGGGAGCAAGAAACTTCCCCGGGGCCCTTTGCAGCCAGCGCCAAGCACCGCAACGGCCGGATCGAGCCCTGTCAGCGAGAGGGGACCGGAGTGGGAGGGGGAATAAATAAATAACCCCACGAATTTCTTCCCCGGGGTCTCAGTTTCTCTCCCCCCAACTTCGTTCCCTGCGATTTATTAATTTATTTTCTCTCTCCCCTTCCCCCCAACCACCACCTCCTGCTTCTGCCCCCCCGTCCCCTCCTTTTCTCCTGCACGTAGAGAAAGTGGCTCCCTTATAGGCGCTTTCCCCCATTCAGTGGCTGGGAGGCGTCACATGGAAGCCGGGGGTGTTTGCCTGCAGAAGCGGCGGCGGCGGCGGCGAAAGCGAAGTGAAACTCCTGCCGAGACGGTGTCAAAGGGCTGGGGAGGCCCTTCCCCGCCTCCCGGGCACGGCGAGCGGCCGGCGGGGAGGGATGGGATGTGCTGCGGGGCGGGCGGAGGGGCCGGCGGTGTCAATCACGGCGCCGGGAGCCGGCCGACGGGAAGGGAAGAGTCGAGCCGAGCCGAGCCGAGCCGAGCCCGGCGTCACGCTGCGGATGTCCGGCACCGAGGGGGGGATTGCTCCCTTCCTCCAGCCCGCATCCACCGCGGGGTGCGGGCTGGCCCGGCTCGGCCCGGCCCGGCCGCGGGGGCTCGGCGGCCGCGGGGACTCGCAGCCCGATCCGCGGCAGCAGGCGGGGGCCGGGCACGTCGGGGTGCGCTGCGGGCGCAGGTACCGCCGGCCGCCTCGCCGGAGCGGGATGGGACCCCCCCCAGCCCCGGCCCACYAATCCCCCAAAGCACCCGCCGGCGTTCGAGCATTTCCTTCGCCGAAAAATGCGGAGGAAACGGAAAGCCACCGGCGCGGCGGCAAGCGAGCCCTTGCCCGGGCCGGGGTGAGAGCCCGCTCCGTCGGCAGCACCTGCACGGCCCGCCTGGGCCGCCGGGGAGGGCCGCCCCGGTTCCCCTCCCTGCCCCGGCGAGGGTGAGGCGCTACTCACCGCCCGGCACCGGCCCCTCGGAACGCCGCGGAGTCCCCCGGGCCCGTCCTCCGCATCGGCGCGGGGCGAGGCGGCGCGCCCGCCCCGCCGGGCCCGGCCCGGCCCCGGTACCAGTCCCGGTCCCAGCCCCGGTGCCAGTCCCTCCGGGCGGGCGGCCGCACCGAGGTCCCGGGGGAAATACCCCGACGGGGCGGGCGGAGCCGTGGGGCGCGCCGGTGGCTACCGCCGCGATGGGGGTTGCATAACCCGAGCGATGCGCGGAGAGCCGGAGTGAGCAAGCGGGTTATATATAGCTGCCCTGTCTGTAGCCTGCGGGGCTTGATTCTTCTGTTGAAATATTATCTTTGGATGTGGTAAAAATATTTGCAGAGAAAAATCTAGACTACTCGTACATATTTGAGCATATGTTCCTGCAGCTAACGGCATAAGGGCAGAGCGTGACACGATCGGTGTTTCGTTTCTTTGCTGCTGCTGGCAGCGCGGTTCCCGGCCGGGACRGTTCCTACCCCGAGCTCAGGGACACGCCACGGAGAAGAGTGTCCCGGTGCTGACCCGCGCTGCTTACCTGGCGGCAATACAAGGAGGAGGGGAAGGGATTTCGTTGGGGCACCTCGGGGCAATATCGCCGGGGTGCCGGGGGAAAGCGAGGAGCCGCGGGTGCGAGCTGCTCGGGGGCTGATGCGAGCGGGACGCGGGGCGCCAGCCCCTTCCCCGAGGTGTGCCCGGCTCTAGGCAGCCTCTGCCCCAGGAGGAAAAAAATATTCCCCCCTGGAAATTAAGAAAAGCCCCGAATCCAGCGCGCCAGCAGAGTCGGGGAGCTCGGGGTTGCTGCCCATGTCTTGCTTGCCCGCACCGTTTCCCAGGTTTATCCCTTTCTCCTTCCCTGCTCCTTAGGTAAAGCCCCAGCTGGAAGCGGCGCCACGTCGGGGTCGGCCCGGGTGCGGATGGGCCCCTCGGCCTGCCCACCCGCCCGGCGCGGTCGGGGCTGCGCGGTCTCTGCCGGGGATAGGGGACCCGCCGGGAATCGTTGCCAGCCGGCCCCCGGGCGGCAGCGGAGCGGGTCCCCGCCGAGCCGCGGGGCTGCAGCCCCGAAACCCCAAATCCCTCAGAGGAGACCCCGCCGCTCCGCTCTCACACCCCGTGCCCGGCCTCGCAGGCCGCGCGGGGTTCCCACACGCGTGAGCGGCGCCGGGCGGAGCTGAGACGACGAGAGGGCGAAACCAGCCCCGGCTCCCCCGCCACGGGGGAAATCCGCAGCGGCAGAGCAAACCCGAGGGAGCGGGTGGCACGGCGCTGTGCTGCAAACGGGGTGGTCTCCTCTCTTGCACCCCCAAAAGGGCCTAAACTCAGAGGCGGCGTTTGCCAGGCGTCTCGCCCAGCCCCGCCGCTTGTCCCGTTCCCCGGCCGCTCGGCATCGCCGGAGCGCTGCAAAGCTCATCCAGCCTCGACGAGGGGTTGCTAACCCCGCAGTCAGCAATACTGCTCTGCCCCCGGCTCCGCAGTCGTCCTTGGGTCGGGGGCGGGGGGAATAGATCGAGCCCAGAGGCTGTCGGAAGGACACCAGGGAGAGGGCGAGAGGGGTTTCTCTGCTGCCCCCAGCTCACACCTCGCCCGAGCAGGTGGGAGGGGAGGTCGGGGTTGTCCCGCCGCCTCTCCGCCGGGAACGGCTCCGCGCTGCGGAAACGCCGAGAGGTCGACGGGGAAGAAGGGCAGGACCCCCAACCCTCCCCCCCCTCCGCGGACACACATCTGCTTCGCCCCGAAACGCTCGGGCCCCGGCGGTGCAAAAGCCCGTGGCAGCACCGAGGAAAGCAACGCGTTGCAACGACTCCCGCGTCCCCCCGACGGCAGCCCCCAGCCCCGGCGCAGCCCTCGGACCCCGAGCATCACCGCCTCCCCGCAGCCCCACCACCTTCCCCGGCCCCGGCGAGGCTTCTCCCCCCCGCCACCACCCCCCCCCCCCCCCCCCCCCCGCCCCCCGCATTTGGATCCCGCAATCCCCCAGACCTTTCAGGCGAGGCGGGCGTGGACACCGCGGGCTGCTGCCTTCGTCCTCCCTCGCAGGAGTCTCCCCGCCGGCACTGCTCCCCACGGGCCGGGCCAGGTGCCCCGCGGGCGCGGCCACCCCCGCTCCGCTCCAGCTCCGGGGCCGTGCTCACACCGACCCACGGCCCTTTTACTGCGAAGGTGCCCGAGTCCCCCAGACCGGGTCCCCCCGCGCACCCTGAGCCCAGGCTGTGCTGCAGGTGCGCCGCGGCCCCGACGGGCTCTCCCCGCGCCCCCGGGACCCGGCTGGGACACAGCTCCACCGCCCGCCGCCTTCCCTCCGTCCGCCCTTCGCACTCACCCCTCCGCCCGCATCTCTCCTCTCGTCCCTCCCGCGATCCCTCCTTTCTGCCCGCTCCCCCGGCCCTTGCCCGGCCCCACCGTCCCTCCCGCCCCCCAACCCCTGCGCCCCGACGGGCCCCAGGCGAGCCCGGGCTGCGGGGGGGGGCGCGGACTCTGCAGGGCAGCTGKGGGCGGCCCCGCACGGCCCAGCTCGGGCTTGGCACGGCAGCCCCGCTCCCCGCGGAGCCGTGGGGCAGCAAATAAGTAGCGGGGGGGACAGCGGCAGCGAGCCGGGGCTGGGGCCACGCAGGGCCGGGGGGGGGCGGCACCGCGCTCCGCGCACACGTCCGCACATGCTTATTTCTCCGCACACTTCGCAGATGGACAGCCCTGCGGCGGGCCGCCCCGGGCTGGCGCCCACGGCCGGGCCCGGGAAGGGTGAAGCCCGCGGCCCCCGCGCTTCCCCGCCCGCCGCGGCAGCACCGCCCGAGCGCTGCGAGCGATGGAAAAGAACAGTACGGGAAAGGCTAAGGCTGCCGGTAACGGTGCTGCTGGTGAAACAATAATAATTCGTAGAGGTTCAGCTAACGGGAGCCGCCGACACTTACGGATTCGTTGTAAGGGGGGAGATAAAGAGAAGTCCGGGGGGATCTCGGCAGGTGAAAAAAGCCTGCAGTTCCCGTGGGTCCCGGGAAAACCGGGGATTTTCTGGCGTTTAATTTGAGACCGTTATCGATGAGTACTGTTGTTATAATTACTGTCATCCTCGTTATTACTCCGACTACGGCGACTATTAGTATTATTTTGCAACTGACGTTTGAACTCTAGGAACCAAAATTAACGAATCTGTCTAACAAATCCAAAAATCAAAAGTGTTAAACAGGTCTCACCGAGAAAGACAGACAGAAAGACAGAAAGTAGGGTAAGACAGACAGAAAGAAAGAAGAATGAAAGAAAGAAAAAAGAAAGAAACAGACAGAAAGACAGAAAAAGAAAGAAAGGAAGAAAGAAGGAAAAGAGAAGAAAGATTAGACAAAAATAGAAAGAAAAAGAAAGAAAAGGATGGAAAGAGAAAGAAAGAAAGAAAAAAGACGAAGACAGAAAGAGAAAGCAAAAAGAAAAAGAGAGACAGAAAAAGACATCGGAAAGACGGCCAGACCGACAAGGACAGACGAACGAAAAGCAGGGCAAGGCGAGCCAGCGCGGGGGGCGGCCACGCTCCGCCGGAGCCGCTTTGCCCACCCGCTTTCCCGCACCTGGAGGGGTTTGGGCTGGGGGTGCTGGCACCGCGGCGCGGTGCCAGCCGCCGTCCCTGCGCGGGGCCCCGCGGGGTCCCCCGGCGCTCCTCGGGGCTCGCTCCCCCGCTGCAGCTCCTGGTTTCCCCGGGGCGCCCCGACCCCGTTGCGCGGCCTCCAGAGCCCCCGCGGCCGCCCCGAGCCGCTCCCCTCCGGCCGCCGGCACGCCCGAGCGGCGGCAGCGGGCGGCACTGACCCGGCCCGGCCCGGCCCCGCCGCTGGTGCTGAGCGGGGATTTGAGCCGCCCCGTCCCGTCCCGTCCCGTTCCGTCCGGCGGCAGCGCGGCAGGTGCGCGGCCCCGCGGAGCGCGGCTCGTTCCCCGGTGGCGGCGATGGCGGGGCGGCCGGGACCGGGCACCTGAGGCCGCGCCGGGAGCGGCTCCTGCCCGGGCCTCGCCGCCGCCGCCGGGGTCCGCGGCTCCGCACGGCAGCCGCGCTCTGCTCCGCCGGTGGGCGCGTTTAGGACTCGGGGCTGCGGAAGGAGAGAATGAAAGGAGAGGGAAGAGAGAGAAATGAGAGAGAGGAGGAGAGGAGAAGAGAAGAAGGAAAGGAAAGGAAAGGAAAGGGAAGGAAAGGAAAGGAAAGGGAAGGAAAGGGAAGGAAAGGGAAGGAAAGGGAAGGAAAGGGAAGGAAAGGGAAGGAAAGGAAAGGAAAGGAAAGGAAAGGAAAGGAAAGGAAAGGAAAGGAAAGGAAAGGAAAGGAAAGGAAAGGAAAGGAAAGGAAAGGAAAGGANAAAGGAAAGGAAAGGAAAGGAAAGGAAAGGAAAGGAAAGGAAAGGAAAGGAAAGGAAAGGAAAGGAAAGGAAAGGAAAGGAAAGGAAAGGAAAGGGAAAACAGAGGGAAAGAAAGAAAGATAGAAAGAGAAAGAGCAAAAGAGAGAAGGAGACAAAGAACAAAAGAGAGAGAAAGAAAGAATGAACGAATGAAAGAAAAGGAAGAGAGATAAACACCCTGAGGAAGAACGCATCCAATAATAAATAATTATTGTTATAACCAGCACAATCCTCATGAACAGCAGTTGTTTTCTTGCTAATAGGCAGTGACGCGCCTGGGAAAGCTGGGGCTTGCAGGGCTCCGTGGGCTGCCTGACCCTGCAGACAGGCATGGTGGGGAGCCCATGGCTGTACGTGGGGGGGCTCCACAGGGCCCAGGGTAGCGGGCTCCCGCACCCCCCGCACTCCCTGCACCCCCCACTGGGTCCCGCTTGCCAGCCTTGGCTCCACATTATTTGCCATGGGGATTTCGGGCTGGTTTTATGGGGTCACTTGCCTGCAGATCCCAATGTAGAGATCACGCACGGGGAAATTCTCAGAAATAAAACTGTCAGCCACTCTCCCCCAGCACACAGCCGGTGGAGTTTCTCCCTTTCCCCCTCTTTTTTCCTTTTCCTTCCCCCTTCCCCGACAACTGCTCGTGCTTCTCCAGTGAGATATCTGTGCTCTCCTGCAGTGCAGCTGCCCTGTGTGGCCCACAGTTTGTGGCTGTGAAGTCTTTGGGACCCCTGCCTAGCCCCGGAGCACAGAGCTCCTTTGGGAGCTCCGAGGTGGACCTGGCAGTTGGGGTCATTGCCTGGGGCTCCCCCAGGAGCCCACCCCAGCTCGTCTGGTTTTGAGTGTACCAGGAGCTGTCTTTAAAACCAATGACTCTCTGTCACTCCTGTCCTCATTAATGTTCATTAATGTTGTCAGAAAGCTCTGTACAGGGGTGCTGCTCTGCTGCCTGGGGCTGACACACACGTCTGCTGCTTAATATGTGTGAGCGAATTTGTGCCCATGCCCTCCGGCCTGGCCCTTTCCTCACTCGCACGCCGGCTCCGGCGAGGAGGGGGAAGCTCTTGCCCAGCTGCCTGTGCTCCATGAGTGCGCAGGGAAACGGGGCTGCAGCTACGGGGGAATGAGGTGCTTTCAGTTTGAAAGAAGGATCCCCCCACCCAGTACTGAGGTCCCAAAAATGGCTCAGTTGAAGCATGTTTCCTTATCGCAGCACAAGTTTGGGGAAGAGCGGTGAGGAGCCCCGCAGAGCGCAGGAGGACACTGCCACTGCACTGCATCTGAAGGGAAAGCGGCAGCCTCGCTGCTTCTTGCTAGATCCTTTCTGTGCAGYGAGAGTCGTTTTCAAGCCATCCACTTGCAGCGAGTTGCTAGAGGGAAGGGGAGGCATTTCTCCATGACTCGGTTGTGGTTGTTGCACTGAAGGTTTATATTCACCCAGTCCTGCAGCAGCATCCTCTGCAGACATTATTTTGGCTAAAGGCAGCCTGGTTCTCGTTTGGATGCAGTTACTGAAGCCTGACCCACACAGGCGCCGTGCACCGGTGGAGCCGCTGTGGCCATTCAGGTTGGCTGTGGGGGAGTTTGCTTCCACGCAGGGGAGCCCAGATGGTGCCACCCTGCATGGGGCTGCAGTTAGATGGGCACAGTCCTCACATGGAGGGGCATTATGGAGCTCAGTCACTGTCAGGAGATGAGGTGTCCCCCGAAGCTCCCTGCCTGCTGTTGCTGTAGACTGTCCTGTAAGGATTTTTTCCTTGCAAGGACTTTTTCCCATTTCTGTTAGGCCAGTAAAATACCCCTGACGTTCCTTGTTGTTCCACCTTGTCCCCTGTCACAGCAAAGAACAGATCAACATCACTTGTTCTGGAGCTCACATGTTTTCATAGGGTTTTGGTGTGGCAGATGATGTTATATATTAATCACTAACACAACACGGTATGTTAGCACAAACAAATTAACACAAACAATAAACCGCAGGGTTCAGCATGCTAATGGGAGGCTGCACAACCTACAGGGCTCCCACTGGGATAAATCCTCTCCCTGCATTGCTAGGTATTTCATTGGACACATTGCACACTTAACCCAAGCACCATAAGGAACGGATGCTTCAGCCAACATTGGCTGCTTTTTCAAATCCAATCCAGCATAAAAACTGACTAACTCCATCCCAGAGATTTTTCTTTTTGCATCAGTGCTGGAGCTATACCCTCTGGAACGCATCCAGCTGAGAGGCAGCGGGCTCTGCACTGTCACCAAGGGCAGCTCGCACATGTTAAAGTCATATGGGAGAGTGCAGCCTCTGAGAGCAGAGACCAGACCTGAAGATGAGCCCAGGACCCTTCCTGGAGCCCATGTTTGTCTGCAAAAAAAGCAGTGTTGCTTCTGCCAGCCTGCTCCACTCCTTTCTCTTCTCCTTTCTCCTTCTCCTTCTCCTTCTGCTTCTTCTTATCCTTATCCTTATCCTTATCCTTATCCTTATCCTTATCCTTATCCTTATCCTTATCCTTATCCTTCTCACTTTACCCGCTTGTACATGTGCCTGTTCTCAGGGGATTTTGTGACCTGTGGGTTGTTCTCAGCTCCATTTGCTATTTCCTCGTGCCCTGGGGGACACCTCGCTCCTTTTCGGAGTGTTGTGGTGGGGCAGGTGAGGCAGGAGTGGTGGTCCCTTCTGCCTGCCTGCAGACCCGCACCAATATTACTGACAGCACATCCCTCTCCCCAGGCACAAGGAATTTGAGGATTTCAGGCCATTGCTCCAGCTCCTGCTTCCACCACCCCATCAACCCAGGCAGGTATCTTGCTGCGCACAGGCAGATTGTCTCTGCTGGAGCTCCAGGCTGCTGGAGCAGGCAGCCACTGCAGTCAGGACCCGCCAGGCACAGAGACCAGCCAGCCGGGTGGCCAGCCCTGCCCGCAGGCGCGACGTGCCCTGTACCCTGCATGCTCCTATCTGCAGAGTCCTGGCCAGAGACCTGGCACCCCTCAACAGACATCTCATGGAAAGGAAGGGGCAGGGACTTCACCAAACACCAGGAAGCCCTTACAATAGGCTTTGTAATCCCTGCACTAAGCATAATGAAGCAGAGCAGAGYGGAGCAAGGCTCAGTGCTCCCACTCCTGCCTCTGCGATGCCTCAAACAAATTCAACACGGGGTGCCCAGGGTTGCTCGGCACATTTAAATCCCTTTGCTAGTTGCATCTCAATGTCCTTCTGTGCAAGCAACAGTGATGAAGTTTAGTCACCTTGGGAAAGCTGTTTGGCATTGAAAGGGATCCAGGATAATCTTGGCTTAGGTTTTTGTATAATTTATTTATTGTATTTTTAGGTTTTGTTGTATAAAATAACACTGCACCATTTCTAGCTCTTCTCTGACGACATCTTACTTAGCTCTTGTTGTTCCTACTCATTAATTCCATTTCCCCCTTTTTAGTTGAAATGCCAGCCTGGAACTGCTCAGGAATCCACATTCCCATGGATTTTTTACATTTTGTGTGATTCTCTCAAAGAATATTTTTAATGGAATAGGGTGTTCAAATCTATCCTGTTCTCACACACGTGGCTGATGCATGAGGAACATCCTCCTCCTTGTCCTACTGGGCTCAGAAACAGGGTTTGGAAAAAGAGATGTGTAGGCGCCCAGTCAGACTCCCCAGAGATGAGAAGAAGCACAGCTGTTTCCTTCCTCATGGCTTTTGCTGGAGAAAACCCGGCCCTGGTGAAGCCAGTAGCGGGACGCCCGTCATCTGAGGAAGGCACATGTGTCAGGGGACCCATAACACACCCGGGGCTCRAGCTGTGCTGGCCACTGGCTCTGTGAGGGCCCCGCTTGCCACGGGCCCTGGAGCCGAGGGCTCTCTGCCTCCACCACGCACGGCTCACTGCAGTCTGCGGGCGCTTCCCGTGGGCCATGGCCTGGGAAACACCTCCATCCCTGCAAATAGCACGAACCGACTGGCACTGAGGGGTGGTTCAGTTTCGGGAACTGCCGATGCTCACGCCTTCCTCTGCGGAATTAGCACAAGGACAGATTAAAGAAAGCCAATTTCCTTTCTCATCAAATCAATTCCTTCTGGGGCAAACAAAGCCACAAGCGCAGCGCTCTTGTCCTCCCGTGATCTTGTGGTTTGCTCTGGCTGGAAGAGGCAGCTTTGGAAAACCCGAGCCCATTTCCTGCTCTGCGTGCTGCAGTGTATATCCTTGCCTCAGCCCTGGAAATGCTTTGATGGATATTATTAGGCCCGGAAAGCATTTGGAGCTCCTTTCTTCCGTACGAGCTGACCAAACTGCTACGGGATGAAAGAGGGGCAAATTGGAAGGGTCTGTGGATGCCGCGGGCAGGCTGCCTCGCTTAGGGAGCCCACGTTGCGCTGCTGCCTGCGATAGGGACCAGAGCAAAGCAGCCACAGGGCCAGGGTCACTGCCAGCGCCCAGGGAGGAGGGACATCTCTTTCATAACCTCCTGCCAAGAGGCAGAGCTGTGGTGGGGCACCACCAAACCGATGCCAGCGAAGCCTGACCCCTCCCGGCTGCACCCAGCTCCATGCAAGGCACCTTGGCCTCTTCTTAAATCCGTATATCAGGTCCAGCAGATCCCATCCCCTTCCCCAACCCACCCTCATCAAATCCTCTGAGCGAGGGGAATCAGCCTTTTGCCCGTCTCACATCGGCCGTTGCCCACCCCGGGTCTGCGTGCCCCTGTCCTTGCTCCAGCCATTGGGCTCCTGGCTCCAGCCATCAGGAGCTGGAGTTTCTCACTGCTTTGAAAGGGAAAGTGGCCGAAAAGCAAAGCCAAGCAAAACCTTTGCTTTGCGAGGGACTGGAGCTCTGATCGGTGTTTTGCCGCTAACACAGTCAAGAAATGATAATGTGGAAATCTTGGGGAGTGAACAGCACTTGTGGTTATTGGTGAAATCCCATATTAGTAGAAAGGTTTGGTAAATGGAAGCAGGAGTCGCTCTGACTACAGCATCTGTTGGATGTGGAGAGTGGTTATGACTCTCTCCAAATACAATGCACATGTACTGGGGAAAATGACTGCTACAATAACAGGAATAAATCTTAATAGAGACTTGGGTGATAACAGACACCATAGGGGAGTTATCAAAATGAAAAACATATGGCAGCGTCTCTGCCAGACCTGCATGGAAACCCCTTGGAAGGACTAGCAGACCTTGTACCTGAAAATGAAAAAAGAGCAGGGGAGACGGTGACAGAGGAACGGGGCTGAGGGAACAAGATAAATCCCGTCATCGTACCCTGCTGAGAAGCTAGAGCAACGGGGGTTCGGTGTCAGCGTCCTGCTGCCTGTCTCTCTTCTGCACAAGTCTGGGTCTAAAAGCAGCCCAGTGCAACAGACTCTTCCCCACTTCTCTCAGCTTTGGCAATGCAAAAGGCTGCAAGTGAGGCTGGACAGGGGCCATTTTTGACTGTGTTCAAACAAGACCTCGACCTGGATTGCTTATTAGCATGAGATTCCATTTTCTCCGCCTTTTGGCAGCAAGCAGGGGCGAGGCTGGCAGAGAAGGAATAGCGGAGGAGCAAACTCAGGGCCCAGGGAAGTTCAGGCACAGCCCTGGGCTGCAAGGGCAGGATGGATTTTTTTTTCTGCAGTTATAGGAGCTACAAACTGAGCCCAGACTTCATGGTATGGCAAAGAACAAGCAAACGGGAAGCTTGGCTGGAACTGACAGTTTCTTGGCAGGGAGCAGCGAGAGACAGGACAGAGCGACGTTAAATGAAATCGCACCTTCTCCCAAGCACTTAAATGTCTTCAGCAGAGGAGAAACCACAGATTAGCCAGAGTGCAGAAACCCAGCTTTGCTTTGCTCTCCTCGAGAGCAGACTGGCGAGTGATGGATAAACACGAGCGCAGCGGATACAGAGCAGGTCGGCGCGAGATGAGGGTATCATTTGTCCCTTGGGTTTGCAGGAAGGGAGCAGGAGGCRTGAAGAGCATCCCCAGGATCCCTGGGGCAAGGGGAGGTGTCCAGCCTCTGCTGATCAGACCCCAAACTTTGGGGTGAGGAGCAGGATATGCCAATCGGTTACCTGGGAGGTTCTCCACCACTGTGGGGACCAGCCATTGCTCCTTGATTCTGTTCAAAGGCTGGTCCCACACCCAAACCCAACTGCACTGACCCCCGCAGCCATACGATACTGGGACAGAGCCCAGGGGCAGAGGGAGAGTCTCGAGCAGGGACCGTCACCTCCTCCTTCACTCTCAGAGGTGACTGTGCAGGCTACCATCATCCAATCCAGGGCCAACTTGACAACTGGGGATTAAATAGTGGAAAATTCAAAAGACAGCTGAGGAAGGGGCTTATATTAGTCAAGACACTCGGCACGCTAGCGTTAGATGACCAGGGACACCAGCAGTAAATAGAGATGTTGTTATGGTAATGGAAACAAGGCTGGAGGGAGGGAGGACCACAGAGCAGACCCTAAGTGCTTAATGCCTCTAAGTTGTCAGGGACTTTGCCTCTGGCTGTCATTATTTTAATTGCATCCTAAATCTGCAGCCTCTGGTCAGAGCAGGTGTCTGAGGACACAGGATGGATCAACTCTGGTGCCTGCCACAGCCAAGACTGCGCTGAAGAGAGAGTCAGACGTGATCTTGGCTACGCTGATCATCCACATTCATATAACCCAGGGTTAATAACCCCGACTGACTTGTTTGCTTCAAAAATCATCCCTGTCCAGGGGATCAGCAAGGAGGAGCCTGAAGCTTTGAGCTGGTCTATTCCAGCAGCAGAGGGGCAGATCCTGCCCTTGCTTCCCCAGGTGGGACTCACTCATGTCCATGGCTGGGATAGTCACTGGGACGAGACTCTGTCCCAGGGACAGGCAGGGACCGTCTGACCCCAGACGGGCTGCAGATGCCTGGTTTTGGCTCAAGCTAATGTACATCAGGCAAAAGAATTCAGAGATCAAACAGCATCTTTACGCCAGCCCTAACCAGAAGGTTTGCTTTATCGTGCGCTTAGTCACAATAAACTAGCCAATAAAGTAGTAATAAATGGTCACCAAAAATTATTTCAGAGTCAATAAAACAAAAACAGAGTTTAACAAGGAGAAATGAATTGTTAACACTCCTCCTCTTCCCTGTCCTATAAAACGTGTCAGGTTTTACAGGCGACGGGCAAATGCAAAGCTCCCCTGGTCTTGCGGGACAGGCAGTGTGACCATTGCTGCCTTCTGCCGTGAGCAAGGTGACAACCCCAAAACCCCATCGTCAGCACAGCCCCAATTCCCACTTCTGCTGCTGGCTGGGGACCCCTCTACGAGGCCGTGGGCTCCCCACGGCTGCGGGATGCAGCCCACGCCCCGTGTTTCCCCTCGGTTGGCGAGGGGGAGCGCTGCGGTGACGCAGCCTTTCCCTGCAGCAGTCACAGCGCGGTYGGGAGCCAGACAGTAAAACCGCGGGGCGCTGAGCTGAGCTCTCGCGCTGAGCAAACAAGCCTTTCTAAAGGTTTAGAGGACCACCTTCATGYGCAGAATGACCCCCCATGTTTAAACCAAACAATCTTGACCTCTCTATGAGTTTTAACCACATAAAAGCTCACCTCTTGGACTCTCCATTAGGTTTTATGATGTGCTTCCATATTTAAATGGACATGACTCACACCAGGGTTTCTGCCATGCATGTGAAGGAAAGAAAAGATGAATGCCAGATGTTACGTATGAGTTACTTCAGGGAAAAAAAAAAGGAGAGAAAAGGAAATTAAATGTTGGGCTGGGCTTTCACAGCTCGCTCTGCTCAGGTGAGCATCAGGCTGGTATTTGAATTTGCTTTAAAAATGCAACCTCCTCAGCCCGGCCTCACTCCTGGCTGCCCTGCAAGTACGCAGCCCCCCAGCTCGCCCTCCTCACAGCAGGGGCTTCAATTTTCTGTCAAAAGTCTTCTGGCCAAACCTGGCAGCTGTCAGCAGCTCCCTGTTTATTTGTGGAGCAGGAGGGGGCAGGAGGGGGAGCAGAGAGGGGCTGAAGGGCAGCCCCGCTTTGGGGTGATGCGTTCCCTCACCCAGAAAACCCCGGGTAAGGCAGGCGGGACGGCCGTGCGATGCAGAGGAGCTGCACAGGCAGGGCGGCGGGGTTGCGAGGGTGCAGGCTCTAACCACTGCAACTGGAAAAGCACCTGACAAGCTGCCAGCCATCCCCACCGGCTTATGGCTGCTTTCATCCGGGCTCCAGTAGCGTGGGGAGGTAGGAAGGGCTCAGCAGCAGACCACCTTGCAGCCTTGCTCCTGCCTGTCCTGTTACTCTCTGAAAGGTCCATCTGTGCCCACACAGACCCCCTGGATGTCATCACCTCGACCGCTCCGCTCTCCACAGCCTCATCTGGCACATAACTCACATTCCCACCTTGAGGGGATGATGGCAGAGCCTCCAGCCAGGCAAGCATGAAATCCCCAGGCTCGTGCCATGGGTTAGTCCTTCCCTGCGCTTGGTGCTGTACACACACAGAGCACGAAGCACGGCCATGGCCACGCTGAAGTCATGGGCACCAGGTCCTGCTCTCAGAGCCAACTCGAGAGCACAGGGGCTGCAGGAACCCTCAGCACCACCCACAGTGAAAGAAGGACCACTCCACCCATCGCATCTTTTCCAGCACGGGTGGATACAACCTTAAAAACCTAACGAGCTGTTCGTGCTCAGCCCTTCTCGGGAGTCTCCTCCTGGGAGGGCCCGATGCTCCACGTGGCCTCTCCTCCCCGCAGCTGGCCGGGGGACCGGCACATCGACATGAAAGGGGTCCTGCTGCTCCCAACCGGGGCGGGCTGTCCCACTGCAGACAGATGAGGCTGAAACTCCACACTAAGCATGTGTAAGGACATTAAGCTGTTGGAACTAAAGGATAATTTGAAAAGTATTTTTCTTAATACTGGCATTAGGTTTCCCCAGCTTTGCAGTTGGTAAAGAGAAAAAGAATGTCCTTACTAAGGGAAAGCAAGTGAAAGCTGAACCGGGGAGGAATTAGGGGGTGGTGGATGCTCGGAGTCGGGTCCCCTTGCTTGGCTCAGGGCTCTGATCATGCCTGGGGCAAGAAGGTGGCCTGTTCCCAGCCCAGACCCTGCTGAAACACCCTAGGGGTCACTGGCTTTCCCTCGCTGGCAAACCGCAACATGGTGAGAGGGAACCAACGTGGCCCTGTGAGCAAGAGCATCCGTGCTGCATCCTGCCTGCACCGGGGGTAGGGCTGCAGTCCCAGTGGGGCCTTGGAAACATTCACGTTAAGCAAAACCTCTGTTCTTCCAGAAGTGATGAACTGGAAGATTTTTCATCTTCATATCACACAGAAAATCCCCTTGGGTACCTGCTGAGCTCTGCAACTTCTTTATACGGCTGCTGAATGACCCGGTCATGAATAGAGAGTACAAAACTCTGCAACTTTTATTTCCTTTCACATTTTTAGACCTCTCTCCTTAGCTGGCTAAATCAGTGCAGAGTCAGTGAGATCAGTAGATCTGCAGTGACAGCAGCTGCAAGTGGTATTTGGTGAGTTATGTTAGTTCTCAGAACTATCCCATTCCCTGACCCCACAGGGACGGCAGCCCTTCCTGATGCTCTGGGGCTGGCGAGTCACAGCCCTACAGTGCAGCCTCTCCACTGCCTCTCTGCATTCCCACCTCTGCCCCCGCAAAAGTCCCGGGGCCGCAGGCTCTGCGCTTGCCTCTGCTTCCGCTCCCTGCCTCTGCCACCGCAGGCCAGGGCAGCGGGTGGGATGCGGGGCCCGACGCTGCGCCCCAAGCTCCTGAGTGCAGGAAGCTGATAAGTTGGCAGCTCGGGGAGCGCGGGGAGGCACGGTGTCGGCCGCGGGGCATCAGAAGAGCCCACGTCCCTCATAGAGGAATTCCTGTGCCCTTGCAAAATGCCCGTGTGAACGGAGGCAGGAAAATTAGCTGCAATATGGCTTTTTGTGATCGCAGAGAAATTGCGAAAGGAAGGAAAATAAAGAAAGGTTCCGTTTTCCTCTTGCTCCCCTTCCCCACAACGCTGGAAAGGCTCAGGAAGTGCCCAGCCATCAGGAACAATGTGAAAAAAACCCGGTACCATTTTCCCTGGTGAACCTGGCGGGATCCCAAGCAGGGACCGTAACACCCGGCAGGAGCGGGGCTCCCTCGTGCCCCTCGTGGGGATACGAGGGCTGGGCTCCGTCCTTCCATTTTCCTCCTCTTCCTTTGCTGAGCCCTGCTGCCATGTCCCCAGCACAACGAGGAGGGATGTCTCACCCTGCCTGGGCATGCTGGGGGCACGTGCAGCAGCAAGGGTTGGCCGGGGGTCCCCAATGAGCTCCCCGTCTCTGGCCCGAGTGGGAAGCAGCTGCTTGCAGAAGGACACATGCTAGGTCACTCCATCAGCCTCTTTAACTTCCCATCTCACCCGCAAAATGCCTTTTGATTGAGCATCAAGGCTGCCCAAAAGCTGTCTCATCCTGAACCGCTCATGTCGATGCAGACGTTGTGGCTGTGACAATCTGCAGAACATGTCCCCAGGAGCGTTCATCAAATTTTGCAAGAGCTGCAACTACAAGAGTGTCTGGGCAGAACTGAATTTACCACAAGCCACGTTCCTTCCCTGCCTGCCCTGCCTGTCTGGCACAGCCGGGGGAAGAGGAAAGGCAGGACCTGATTCCCGGGGTCACAGCCCTGGTGCATCCCTCACAGTGGGGTGAGGGGAGGTCTGCGGATAGGCCAGGCCCCGCCACATCCCTGTGTTGGGTGCCAGCAGGGCCGAGGATGGTGAGGAGCATCTGTGCTCCCAGGCAGCTCGTCCCAGGAGCAGGCACCAAGGCCCAGCCTCCTCCAGGGCCTCACGCATCCCCTGGGCTTGTGTGTAAATGCTATGCTTCCCCAAATAGATGCTTTTCTGGGAATGTCCCCTGGCCCTGCGGAGGCTCGGCTGGTTGGCATCGGATGACCAAAGCTGTTCCGTGCTCCCATTGTTCCCCAAGGTGGTTATTAATAGAGCACCGTAATAATAGGGGATATTTATAAAACACCTCCGTGCCTGGGAGTCCAGAGCAATCTGCAAACCTATGCAGGTCCATCTGTCAGCCCCAAGCCGCTCTGGTGATCGCCACGAAGGGAAAATGAACCCTATACCCCATTGAATGGTATGAGAAATGCGCGGGCTGGAGGGGCCGCTGCAAAGGTCCGGTGCAAGACGTGAGCACCAGCACTGTGGTCCTGCAAGGGTGCAGGGGCAGGGACACCCCAGCCCCGGCCACCTCCCTGCCAGCAGAGCAAAAGAGGGGAAGAGCGAGGGTCATAAATACTCTTCCCCTGGTCCCAGCTGCAGCCTGGTGCTTGGGGGAAAGAGAGATGCCACTAAAGAAATCAAAGCTGGCATGGTCCGTGGCAGCCCGACCATGCCCAGGCTGCCCAGGACTGCTCATGAGGCCAGGGTGCAGCTGGTGAGGGAGGCTGCACCGGTGCCATCGCCTTTCATGCAGGGTTTGCTTAGAAGGACCCATTTGCTGCCCTCCCATGACATCTGGGCCACAGGGACCAGGACTAAGTTCTGGGGACAGGCTGAGGATCTGCGATTAAATAGCAGAGTTTCACACTTGCAGCAAGCTCTGCAAATCTCCCAGGCCCTGTACAGAAGACGCACCAAAAATGCACACTCCTGCTTAGCTTTATAGATCGAAAAAGTAAAATGAGGTGCAGGATTCAGTTAGAGCAAAGCCAGCCCCTCTGTGCTTTAAGGGCTGGGGCCAGGTGCAGTGCCCAGGAGCTGCCAGGTAGGTGTCCGGGCACCAGACACAGCCAGGACGGGGACTGGACGGAGAGGCGCACAGATAGCCTTGCCGTCAGGCTGTTCCACCAGGAACATAAAACCCAAACAAATCCAGTCCTCCCCCCAGCCTCACTTGAGGAATTAGAGAAATGAGGCCATTTATGTCTTCACATGGGCGACTGAGCCTGGCAATGACCTTTGGTCACTTCGGAGCGGGGCTGGATTTGAAATGTGAACCAGAGACCAGGAGGTGAAAACCTCCATATCCCATTACAAATCCCCGGGGATGCCCAAGGCTTGTCAAGTCACAGTGCTTTGCTGCTTATTTATTACTATTTGTCTACGATTGTAGCCATCACCAGGGCTCGCATTACTGCTCGGGCAGTGGTCAGCTGCTGAGTGGTCTCCGGGGCCAGCCCGTCTCCCAGCAAGGCTGGAGGCTGGGACCCTGGGGCTGGGGTGGCCGCGGTGTCGCTCCTTGCTGCTGGGAAAACACATTGGTCCTTCCCTGGCAGCCAGCAGGAGCACCACAGTGGGTGACATGGTCCCCAAGCTGGTGACAGCCATGAGGAGATGAATTCACCCTTTAAGATAATGAAGTATACAGCCCTACACAGTAAGGGATCCAGGTAAAATATCCCTGAGCCATATTATAGTGAAATTAATTCTACATATTGTATATGCAATATTGTATACTGGCTTATTCACAACCAGACAGCACTTGCTGTTCGATTACTAATGCTCTAAGACAGGAAAATCCTCTGTCTGGCTTGCGTTTGTCCTCTGAAATAACTGCAGAAGTTCTGCATTTATTCAGCAAGTGGTTTGACTGACTTAAGTTTTCTTTTATCCAAAGAGATCTCTAAACCACCAGGTAACCGCGGCTTCATGAGAAAAGCAAGTCGGAGACAGCGTGCATTTCTTTAAAAAAATATCGTATCTCTCTATAAACAGAAAATTCCCTTTCATCGCTTTAAAGCCTGCTTTACCCCACTCCTCCCACTAATCATCTTATTTCTACTTTTATGGTCTAAGAGGTATCAGATCATTTTGCAGAATGGGGGCTAAGGCAAGCCCCTGGGTGGTCAGGGGCAGTCTCCCCGGAGTGGCTTTGCTGGATCTGCCCTCCAGAGAGAGGGGCAGGTTCCCATAGCCGAACAATGGGGTTTGCAAGAAGATGTTTTATAGAAGAAGTTTTAGCACCCCTGTGTGGCATCACTCTGCTATGTGAGAGCTGAGCAGCGCACGGAAAATCTGCCTGAAGCTTCGGGGAGTCCGCAGCAGCCTGTGTCTGCTGATGGAAATGTGAGTCTGCCGGGAGGCCGAGCCCAAGCGATTTCCCCATTAACAGCTCAGCCTCTAGGGAAAGCCACAAACCCACCTCATGGTGGGGATGGACACCGCAGGGCTCTCTGAGGTGGAGTTTCTTAGAGGTACAGCAAGGTCTTTTGAAACAGGAGAGAAAACAGTGTGTAGAGAGCATGCAGTGATAAACTCATGTAGAGCCATGTGTCTGGCTGTGACATTAAATGCTTTACAGCAGAAATGATGATAATTAAATTGCTTATGATGTGGGACAACTGATGGAGGTTGCTGAAGCTGTCAAGAGTCAGTGAGGCTGCGTTGATTTCCACGCAGACGCAGGGGCTCTGCTTGTTATACATGACGGGTTACTTCCCAACAGGACCCTGGTGATTTAGGAGGTGAAGCCCCATTTTCAAAGGTGAGAAAGTACTTAAGTGCATGTTTGCTGAGTATCCACAGGTTTGTCATCTGAAGGTATCCAGACACTGGTCAGTGATGGAGAGAGAGAACAAAGACCAGTAAAGATGAATAAATCAGAGCAATACTGGTCCTGACCTCCTGACTGGTTTATCAGTTTCACTAGGCACTATCTGCGTTAAATAGGAACCCTTATACACTTCTGCAGATGTGATGCCGGCTGCCAAAATGCTTGCACTCTCTTGAAAATACCATCCTGAGTCTCACTGACTCTCAGTGGGATTTATGCTGTTAAGTCAGTTCTAGAAACACCAGCCAAGAAGCGTGCATTTCTTCAGGGTCCAGCTGAAGTGCATTACCTCCAGGTGCCGGTAGAAGTGTGAAAAGCAGCTCAGCTGATGGGAGGTAACTTGTGTGTTGACAGTGCCAGATCCCATGTCTATTCTCAGCCTTTCGCTACTGGGAAGCTCCTTTCCCCGCGAGGCTGTCCTGCTTGGTGCTGCAGCACATCTTGTTAACAGTCCCATCGCTTCTGAGCAGCTCTCCAAGTCCCTGCTGCCGGCAGAAAGAACCTATGGGGGGTGAAACAGCACCAAGACAAAATATATTCTGAGGGTTGTTCATCAAGAATAAAACTACAGAAAGAGAAATATGGGACTGTAAGAAAGTGCAGCACAGGTCTAATGCTGAATAATGGAAATTCCCAAGAATGGGGCTTGCTGGTGGCTCTTCATGCACAAAGTTAATCCAATAAAGTGAATTGTCCAGTGCAACCTTTCCAGTACAGCAGCCGATATATGGAATAGGATTAACTTCGGGCTCAGAGCGAGTAAACACAACCTTTGTATCCAATGCTGAATTATTCTGCCTCGGTGCACTATCAGAGTCTGAATTTCTTATTTTCCATTTGCTTTCTTTAGCAGAAGCACATCGTGGCCAACCTGAAATGACCACCTTAGTGAACACACAACAGAAACTTTTAGGTTTCACTGAAACACAAGTTAGTCAACTATAAATAATGATTATGCTGTTTATGATCCTAAAACTTAGACTGGCTTCTAGTTAAAATTACATATCTGTTCCAAGTGTTTGTTTTTGTTACTTGTGTCAGAAGTAGAGTCCGAAATACCCAGGACTACATAACAGCTTTGGGAATATCACATTTTCAGCCCAGTGGCTGGGTTGTGCTGCAGTGATTTTAGATTTCTTGAAAACAGGGACAAAGAATAAATTGGCTAAGTAGAAAAAAATTAAATGTAAAATCTCTCTGAAACAATCAAAGTATGCAGCCGTTGCAAAATAATCCGCAGAAACTGCGCTTTTCTTGGTGTTGCTGTGCTAAGAGCACTCCCATTTCAATGCCAGGTTTTAGCGATTTCCACCTTATTTCATGCTCTGACAAACCTACGAGAGTCTCGTCTGGTCCGAGGCGAAGCGCTGTGCTGTGCCAGAAGAGGCAAGCAGCTCTGACGGCGAGTGGAGGCAGGAAAACACGCTCAGCTTTTAGTGCAGCGCTCGCTCGCGTTGCGCGCAGAGGGAGATCTTGGCGCAGGACAGCTTTTCTGTATGGTTACTCTGTGTCCAAAGGTTTGTACAAATCTCCCCTTCAGCCTGGCAACTGAGTCAGCTTTGGGTTCCTTTACTGAAAATCTGCCTTCTCGCAAAATCTTTTGTCCAAAGCACATGGTGGCCACAAACCGCCTCCGGGTCCCCGCGGCACCCTGGGCATCAGCCTGCCTTGCCCAATTTGTGGAGCGAGTAGGGGTTTAGCAGGTGGCCAAACTGATGCTATCAAGTCAAAGTGTCAAATTCCCAGGGGAACAGCCTGCCCTGGCGAGGGAGGCAGGCTGGGCCGGGTGCTGCTGTCGCTGAGAGCAGGTTTTTGGCTTAGCGACTTCAGCAGGCATCCGGCAGGTATTCACAGTGTCTGTGGGGGGCTAATCCAGATAAATTTGACCTCCAGCATGTAGAGAGCATCAGGGCAGGGCCCTGCTTTTACTGCCATATCCAGTAGGAAAAGCTTAGTAGTCTGGGGGCGCAGACCCTGCCTTGCCCCCGGAGCAACGCGCTGTGCCCCTGCAAGCAGGGCTCTGGCAGGGAGGGCACGGCAGAGAGCTGCTCAGCTGATCCCAGCTTTACCTAGGGACCTTTTTAATCAAGGGAAATCCAGGGGACAAATGCCCAAGCAAAAGCAATGGTGGCTGTGACTGAAGAGAACAAGACTTTGTGGCAGTAATTTGGGGCCCAAACTGAGGAGCCTCGTGCCGGTTTTGCGGGGGGCAGCACCGCCCCAGGACAGGTCCTACCACAGCCCCGCGGTGCTTCCCCCACGAGTCCCTCCCTGCAGATGATGGGAGAATAGGTACAACCTGGGGCAATAACAGATTTTCAGTGTATTTCAGAAAGTCTTGGTTTAACTTCTTCTGCCTTGAATTATCAGGGCATCTTTGGACATGGGACTCTTCAGCTCAAGTGCTTGCGGTGCCTCCAACGGGCAGGCGAGGTGTCCCGGCGAGGGAGGGCTGACACGGAGCACGACGGGTGCTCACCGCAAACAGACATCAGATGCCATCTCAAGGCCAAATTTAAGTGTGGGTAATTACATTTCCCCGTTTAAACTGCCGGCCAGTCTCAGCTGGATAAAATGTTCCCTTCCTAGCTGGAAGTGTTGCTGTGCCCTGGGAAACAGCTGCTGTGACAAAGTTAGGGGGCAGCTGCTGCACGGAGAGGACTGACGTATTCGTGGCACACGGCCGCCTGAGCCCAGGTACCCGGCGGCAGGAGGCAGCGCTGCCGAGGGTTCGCCCGCACGCTGGGAGCCCCAGGAGACTTTCTGGGCTTTGGTATAGCTTGAACCAGTGCCCGGCTGGGGAGGGAGTGGTGGGATAGAGAAGGGCTCAAAGCCAAGTGCGAGTGGGATTTGCGAGGCCGGGTAAGGGGCCATCGTTGCCCAAAGTACTGCCTGCAGTGGAGCACTTGGTTTGGGACAGGGACAGAGGCCTCTGCCCATCTGGGTGCCCGTGCTCCTCACAGAGCATGCTGCCCCAACTACATGATTTTGATACGGCTAGGTTTGCAAATGAGACCAGGTCCGAAGACATCTGAGTCAAAGACAAGCTGAGTCAATGGACCAACTTAGTGAAAGCTGGTGAAATACAGACTTTGCCCTTTTCCTTCCCTGCAGCCCTGGTGAAGTGCACGGTCTCTCAAGTAGGTCTTTATAAACGATCAAAGCATCTGTGTGGCTTTTCAGGGGGTTGAGCTTCCACTCACAACCCAAGGTCCAGTTTAATAATGTAGCTTGTTAAATAAACAAGTGGCTACGCAGAGCCCCAGCACTGTGACGATGGAGAAGATCCGGTGTTCTCTTCCCACTCCAGCGCCAGCTGTTGATGGACATCTGTCTGTAAAACATTGGGCCTTTTATTGTTTTTAATGCAAGAAACGCCTTTTCCTGGAGACCACCACTGAATACTGCTTTGCTAGAAAGGCTCCTTCACAATCCAAACAGAGAGCAAGTGAGCATAGAGGATCCATTACCCAAAAACTCAACAAAATCTTCCTCACCCATGAAAAGTGTATGCACAGCGGAGGACGATCTTGGGGATGGGGCTTGGAGGAGGGGGGAGCTGTTCCTGGAGGGCGGCGTTCTGGGACCCACCAGAGGAAAATACTTCCATTTTTCTATCCGATAACTCTACTGCCTGGCTAACAAAAATAATCCCTTATTAAAGATAACAGGAATCTGGCTTGTATAATGCATTCATAGAGATTGATGTGCTTCCAGTTTTCAGGGTTTCTATACCTTCAAGGAGACTAAAAGCCACAGTATTGGCATGATGGTGGGGACAAGCTCTCTTGCAGACACAGTTTGAGTTCACGTTTTTGCGTGTGCATTTGAATTGCAGGCTTAAATCTGATCTCAGCCACCAAAAAAGAGTTGTCAAGGTCTTAACCTGCCTGAAGAGGTGGCCCATTCAGCCTTGCACGTGCCAGGGAGTCGAGGGGTGCGTATGTGTAACAACCTCTTTTTACCAAAGGCATGGAGCCACGCTATCTTAATTCTCATCCTTTTATTAGACCAGAGATTTGTTTTACTAAGAAAATATGGAAAATGCAAATGCCAGTAATATGTTCCTTTAACTGAGCCAAATTCCACATTCTCTTACGCTTTCAGATACCTTCACCAGCAGCATTATTTTGCCTAGTGTGCAAAAAGCACAGCAGGCTCTTAGAGCAAGAAAGCTTGGCAGAGCCACTGCTACCATCCCCGAGGGGGGGCTGCCCCGGAGTCCCTCGCTGTGGGACAGAGGCAGCCAGAGGCTTACAAACGCACTGTGCTGCCTCAGGTCACCTAGAGTCACCTCAACGCTGGCACACGTCCCCCGCATCTGTTTTGTGTGGGAAGAGGTGATTTCAGCCTGACAGGTAAAATCAGGCGTTCTTACAGATCGGTCCTGGAGGAGACATCGGTGGTGAGATAGATGCTAATTGCTAATGAGAAATGGTCCATCGGAACTGGCAATGGCCCCAGCTCTGAGGTGGTAAATAACCCTAGTGCTTTTTTGGCAGTAAAGCAAAAATCTGTTTTTGTGCAATGGTCAGCAGAGGAGAACTCAACCGGAGCAACCTGGAGTATGCAGGGGGGCTCCCAGGGAGAAGGTTAATCCAGGGGTTGTTTTACTGCCTCGCAGGATTTGTGATCCGTTTTTGTGCCCGGAAAAGGTTTACTTCAGTATAGGAAAGTTCCACCCGTCTCAGAATAGCTTTGGTTTTCCGAAAACAATTTGATGTCATCAAAGATGATTTCACCCTTTGCCTCTTCGCGGGTGAAATTGCAGCTGAGTGACATTCTCACGTTATGCAGGGACCAGCGCAGCAGAAATTCTTCTGATTGAGGAGTGCTAAATTGCAGGGTCACCTTGTCAGCGTGGCGAGGAGATCCCCATTTGGCTCCCGCCGAAGGCAGGTTTGAGAGGGGCCTCGACCCATGCGGCTCCTCCCCGGGACTCGGCTCTCCCACCCTGAGCTCCCTGCGCAATGGCAGGACCATGAAAGCGCAGAGCCCGGATGTCCATCTCCCGGCTCCTTTCATTCCTGTTTTTCACAGATGAAAAGCATGATTTCCTCCTGGTAACACCCAGGAGCTGGCAAGTTTCAGCCTGGAGTGATTTCTTTTTTTTTTTTCTCTAAAGAGCTATGATAAAAATAACCCCCGGGAAAAAAAAAAATGAAGCACTCAAACCCTTGAAGGCCTGACGCAACCTTCACTCACAGGAGCGCTAGGACCGACAATACCGTAATAAAGATCTGAAGTATCACCAAGAAAAATAGGAAGCAGGCAAAGAAAAAAAAGGTCACCGCAAGCTCGCTGTAAACACCCTTGCTTTGCACGTATCTCGGCTTCGCCAGTTTGATTGCTAGCAGGCGAGAGTGTGACGCTGCATTTTCGGCGCTACAGGTATTTATTTTACACTCTGGCTCTGAGTCTGAGCCTCTGAATGTAAAAACAATCAGAAGGCTGAAGTGTAAATTCTCCCTGCTGATTTATTTACTGTTGTGTTTTTATAGCACCACATGGCTCTAAGTTTGCACTGGGCCCATTCAACCAAAACCCATGTCATACACTTCCAGAGAAATGAATGACTTTATAAATTCTCTACAATAATAATCCCACGTACAGGAATGCATGCAGAGAACACCCAGACGGGGCTGGAATGTTTTAAGAATATAATATTGTGCTTTTTTGGTCAGGGAAACACATTTCTCTCAGGGATATGTGGTGTGGCCCAGGCTCCAGCCCTGTCTGCCTACCACCTGTAATGAGCCCTTTGGGAGAYTTTAGTTCAGGCCACCCAAACTGTGAGCTGGGCAACGAGACATCAGCGCTACGAAGTTAACAGCCTTAATGAAGCCCGGCCCAGAGGAGACTCAAAACATCCACAGTGGGGAAAAAAAAAAGAAAGAAAGAAAAGAAAAGGCTTTGATAGGAAAAACATCTGATCCGTGTTCTCTAATCTTTGCTTTGTTAGTTAAAGCATCTTTAAAGGGCTTAATACCCCTGGAACAGGGACCTCTTTCTCTCTCTTCAGAAACACCAATTAGAAAAGTAGGAAACTGCTTCCAGAAAGGGGGACTCTTTAAAAGAAAATTTAACTTTAGCTCGAGGGATCTGATTGCCTCTTTTTCACAAGCTATTTTTTCCCCCCTGTTGTGTGGCTGAGCAACGGTTTTCTCTAGGGCGAGAAAGCAGCTCCTTGTGCCGATCCTGCCGATGGGAAGCAAACTCAGTGGGGCAAGGAGGGGGGAGATTCATGGAATAAAGGGACGAGAAGACAAGAGGGTTTCTCTTTTAAATACAGTGGGAATGACACCCTTACGGTGTGGCAGCCTGAGGAGCAAGTGTGCCGCACGCTGGGAGGAGGGASGCAGCGGGCTGGGTCCCAGCACCCACGCTGACCTTGCACCCAGCACCCCAGCCACCAGCCATGAGCGGGATCGGTGCATGGCCCCTCCAGCCCCGGCAGTGGAGGCAGCGAGGGCTCAGCTGGGCAGAGGTAGTGCTGATGGTCGCAGACTACATTGTCTTTACACTGCTCTATCCTCCATGGGGAGAGAAAACCTGTCTTTTCCCTTCCCCAGGGGTCTCGGCGTTGGGAGCGTGGGGGCAGCACCCTTCCCCTTGACAGGGCTGGCACAGGCATGGTCAATGGCCGCGCAGCACAGTTGATGGCCAAGGGGCCGCACCTCGGTGCAGCACAGCACGGCCAGCCAGATTTTGCTGCCAGCCAAAGCTGGTCGCAGAACTCCTGGTAGCACCCTGGGGACCATGGGCCACGYTCGGCCCTGCCCCAGGGTTTGACGGTGGGAGCAGAGATGCCACTGCAGCCCGTGGGTTCTTGATCAAGTAGCAATCACCTGGACAGTGGTGGCTGCTGCTGCTGCCATGGGAGTCCCCGCAGACGGGTTGGACCTCCGATGGCTGTCGTCCCTGATGGCCACCCTCCCTCAAGGCTGTCCTCCACGCCAGGCCGTATTGCAGCCCCACTCCAGTCACAGCTGTTACAAATGATAAACCCTCTCATCTCCACAGACCCTGTTAACCCAGAGCCTAGAAGGGAAACATCTGAACAAGCTCCTGGCTCTGTTCATGAAATTCCTGGACATAGTCCATACTAAGATCTTTTTCTCTCTAGCAGAGTATTTTCCTTTGGACCTCAGGGATGTTACAACAGCTGTTTGTAAACAGTTTGCATCCAAAGTTAGCAGAGGGGTGAGCAGGGGAATCACGTATCAACTTTGTCCTCTTGAACATCTAAAAAATGTTGCGGCTACATTGGCACTGCCGTTGCAGATTTCAGAAGTCAGCTGAAAAGGCCAGTAGCCATCAGGCAGCCACCCATGCCTGCCTCTGCCTGCGGACACACAACCAGGCTGGAGCGGGACTGTGGGATGCAGCCCTGCGAGGTCCCTGCCTGCCGGAGGCACGTGCTGCCTCTGCTCGGGTTGAAATTCATCTCAAAGCCTGCAGCCAGGTAGAGACCAGCAGAAGGAGGTTTTCTGGGGAAGGAAGGAGGCAGAGGCTGATAGGAGCAGTTGGAGCCAAGAAGCTGCAAGGCGTGTAAGCGCTGAGGAGGCTGAGAGTGACGAGCACTTTGGAAAACCTAATGTCCCTCTGCGAAAGGCTTGGGTGGCTGCGGCGTGGCATAAAGCTGGGCTTGAACCCAAGCCCTGACCCCCCTCCCCACGCTCCTGAGCCCCTCGCAGTATCCAGCCTTGAAAACGAGATACAGACCCTGGGTCGCTCCCTGTTCTCCTTTCCACCACGAGTCCCTGCTCAGAACCATCTGAGTTTTGTATTGAAAAGAGAAAACTTGCAAAAAAATGCCCATAAACATCCTGCACCATAATGGGGGGAAGGATGAAATCTTGTCATTACTGCATAAAGGATTTCTGGATTTTAGAAAGGTTTTTACTTTCCTATACAGCCTGAAATGGTTGTATGTGAGAGCTCAGTCCCATTGCGTGAAGCTGTTGCAACCATGATCCCTGGAAACACCTGAGCTGGTGTAAAAGGGGGGGGCTCTGCGAGACTGTGTGGCCCTGACACGAGACCTCAATCTAGGACAGCCAGAGCTTGTCACCCTCAGGAAGAGCCGCAGGGGCCACAGCACCGGGCACAACAGGGCTGGGGGGCATCTGCAGGCCATCTTTGTTGGCAAAGCTTTTTCTATCTCTTTTTCTTCTCAGGGTGCCCCTGAGATTGTGTTATGTGTCATCATTTCTGGGAACAAGTGTATTTTAAGAGACATCTTTAAAACTGTGTCCAGCGACAGGCTCCATTTGTACGTCGCCCCGAGTGCATTTGAGTAAATCGAACCGCAGCTTTTCCCAGGGGCAGCGTTTGCTCCCTCAGGCTTTTCCCCCTGGACATGCCTCGGCTGCCCGACTTCTCCCGCTGTGTCGCAGGCAGCACAATGCCTCCACGCTCCTCCCTGCCGGCCCTGACTGACCGGCACTGTGTGCTGGCACAGCCCAGCCATCCTGACAGGTCCTCGAGTGTTTTTCTGGATGTGATGGATTGGCACAGGACATCAGCAGAACCCAGAATTTTTCTTTCCATCCTTTGCTGGCAGTCTTTCAGCTGATGTTGGGAGGACGTTATTTGCTTTCTTCTTCAACTAACACTTTCCCTTGGCGTTAAAAATATCGGCAATGGTGCTGACACTGGCAACAAGTCCAGAGTATTTTTTCCAGCTCCAGTGAAAAGGTGAGTTATGACTCATTGTGCTCAGCCTGACACCAAATAATTCTGGGTGTAGACGTGTGTAAGATGTGAAAGTGTTTTGCGTGCATCCGCTGGGGCTGCTGCTCGTTTTCTGATGCTGTTCAAGACAGCCCAAACCGAAACACAGAAAGATGAAGTACATGACCTCTGCAGACCTCTGGCATACAATCAGCAGCAGGAACTACCTGAGATGGAGCAAGGGGCTTTGTGGACTACTGCCCTGGTGCCAGGTTAGCGCCAGGCATTTGCCATGGAGGGTCACCGCAGTTTTCTCCAGAGTGCCAGATGCTTAGCTAAGGATTGAGCCACATGGTCCCAGGAACAGCCCTGGTACAGCCCTGGATGCTGAGGCTAGGTTAGGATGTAAGCACGTGCAGAGATGCTTATGGATGTCACACCCTGAAGCAAACTGACCAAAATGTATGCCGCAAATAATTGCTCAGTAAGAGAGAAGAAACAGAAGGTGGAAATAGCCCTTGGGCTTTCCCATAGCACGAGGCAGAGGCAGAGAATTATTTTTACTTGCTGCCGACCACGTCCATCTCCTGCTTTCTCCTCTCCCAGCCAGAGACTCCGCTCGGGACCAGATGCACTCCCTCCACTGCTTGCTGCCACTCAGATGCTGCCTTGCTTTTGCTGCCTAACCCGTCAGACTGAAACAATACAGGACATGTTTTACAAGGTACTTCTGCAGTGGGGAGGGAGAATTTGTAATTTTATGGAGCTTGTAAACTGAACTTGTAAAGTCCTTTAAAGCCCTTAGCTTGGGCATTTCATCCTACTGATGCTTAGGGATAAAGGCCAGCAAGGGCAGAGGTGAAAGGGGCCAAATTCATTGCTGAGATGACTGCAGGCACTGGAGCTTACACAGGGAATGAGTTTGGTTTTGTTTAACCATTAGCTTTACAAAATTAGCCTAGCTTGTCTCCCTTGCAGCTCTTGAGAGTCTCTCAGAGCTAGTTATATCCTTGCGTGGATACGTGAGCACGAAAGACTCCAAGTCAGTGCAGCTGAGACACTGAAAGGACCCAGATGAAGTGCTTTTGGTTTGCACTTCACCAAATACAGTGGCATCTGGGGAGACAACTTACACCTCTGGCAATTTTGGTTCATATGCCTCAAAGGTTGGGGTGAGCAGCCCTGGATTGCAACACCACAAGAATGTAAGGTACCTGCAGAAGCAGCCCCTGAGAAGGAATAAATAGTCATCTATTGCGAAGCACCAACCATGAACGTAATTGAAGGCAAATGATAATAACGGCGAGTATTACAGCGGGGCTTCTAATAAAGCCTGCTCTGCGTCCTGAGCCAAGTGCTTTACCTGCCACTGTGGGCTCTGCAAGGTAATTATTCCACGGGCAGCCAGGATGATTGATGGAGATATTCATTAAACACAAACCTGACACTTTGCTCTCTAAGCCCAAATAATCCAACCAGGCTGTCTCTGAATAGGGCACCCTCCCCTTGGCACGTTTTTAATGGGGGGTTTCAAAATAAAACCAGCAATCAAGTACCAGAGCCCAGACCCAACGGGGGGATCCCGGCTGGCTTCTGAGGGCCGAGGGCAGGTGCTCGGGCCGGAGCCAGCTGTGCACACACGGACCCTAAGCAGAGAGTATTAGGCTGTGACAGCTGCAGCTGGCTCTGAAATAAGCACCGAGCATGAAGAGATTATGATAGATTTTGCTTGTATTATGAAGCTGATTTTACATCATATACGAGGCAAAAAATGTCTGTCTCTCAAAGGGATGGAAATCCTTTTGCAGGGCCAGAACCGCCAACGGAGCCAAGCTCAGGGCTGCTGGTGGGGGTCAGGCTAATGGAGCATCTTCTCTGCACAGTGGCGGGTCTGCAGTGTATGGCACAGAAAAAAATCTGTATCCGATAGTCTGGCTTTTTGAGGGGGAAATAAACTGTCTTTTATTCTTTCTCTTCTCTTCTCTTCTCTTCTCTTCTCTTCTCTTCTCTTCTCTTCTCTTCTCTTCTCTTCTCTTCATAAAAGCAGTTTTGAAATTTCTTTGCTATTTTTGACCAAGAACCAGGCTGCTTTGGTCCAGCTGGTTTTGTCTGTAGTGGCAAAAGTAGGGAACAAGGTAGGAAGGAAGGACTCATCTCCTCTCTCTTCATCATCACCAGCAAGGGACATCATTCCCATCAGGGACGATCATGTTGTGTTTGCTGCACTTCTAGGACAGGGCTCTAATGACAAGGGTCTGGGCTGCTGGCACGGTCTCTGCTTTAAGCAGGTTTGGAAAGAAATGGCCTCAGAGCAGAGGGGAGGCTGAAATGATGGGATCTCCAGTGCAGCCCAGCCCAGGGCCCTTTCTGTCACTCCTCCATGAGCAGGGAGGTTTGGTCTGTAGTCAGCAATTCCTTGTGCCATACAGACGTAAGTGTTAATTCATAAAGAGATCACTCTTACAGTGCTGAATAATATTAATGGCATAACTAGTACCACCTCATTAGTCCTCTAGTACTTGCCCCTCAGGAGAACAGCGTTTAAGAGAATAACAAAATCCAACTTTTAAAAAATACTCTCTAACTTTTTTACTAGTATCTCTGCAGCTATCAAAATGTCAAAGTTGCTAGTAAAGGGCTTCTGTTACTGGTAAGAGGCTGTACAGCTGGTTGTGAATTTTTATGAGTATACTGAAGTATGTGATTTGGGAGCAAAAGGGATATGTACTCATTTCTGAAGCAGATCATTTTTGTGTGACTGAAATAGCACCTAATTCCCCTTCAGTTAATACCACAAAACAACATCCATGTCAAAACTGAAGAAAAGCATTATCATATGGTTAAAACACCAGATTATAACTTCAGACCTTTTAAAACCTTGGATGACATGTCTTAACAAAAGGAAGTTCCAATTTTGGACACCATAAAGTCCCTGCAAAAATGCTGTCAATGTCTGCTACCTTCACCTAAAATTAGATTTTTTTTTAATAACTCTGCTGGGAACTGGCAACAAACATGTCTTGGGCAGTGACCAGGTCCCAGGACAACTTCAGCAACAGCTCTCTAAGCAGGGTAAGGCTCTCCAGGAGCAGGGAAAAGGCTGATCATGGGCCCTTGGGAAGGGAAACTGTGGGGTCTCAGTGGAGCAAATAGGCAGGTTTGTCTAAGGATGGATGGTGCACCAGCAGCAAGTCACAGAATTGGAAAGTGGGCATAGAAAATGATGACTTAAACACATGATCCAGAGAAACATGTCAAGTGGAGATGCCCTGATGGGCCATAAGAGGTTTATCTGAATCCTTAGAAAGCTTTAAGGGGGTTTGTCTTTCCAGATGATCCATCAAGCAACCCTGCTGCGAGAGCAAGGACTCTGCCACAGGCAACTGGCCCCAGTGCAGCCCTTCAACTGCTCCACACGTTCTTGCCCTGCCCAGGACTCCTGCTGCTGTGATACAGCTGAGTGTGGCTGAAGAGAATGGAGCTGCAATTCCCTGCCGTCAAACTACTGGAAAAAAACAAGTAGGGTAATAGGACTGGAAAATAAGAGCTTGTAAATTCTTGCTTGCTGGATACGAGCAGGTATTTAAAGACTTGCCTGTCACCTGAATGATGCTGCTTGGACCATCTCTGGCCAGGGCTGTGGCAGCAATCTTGTCATTTGCTCCTAAAATGACGTGGATGTGAAGGACCAGTTTTCTCTGTGGCCACCTTCATTGTCCACAGATAAAAAACTGTTGCCTTTGCCCATGATCAGCAAGTGGGGCTCCCTTCTGCAAGCCTTACCCAGGGCACAGCAGTCCCCAAAAGCCTAAGCAGCCCTTCAGATAATTCAAGTGGAAAACCTGCAGTTTACACAAAGATAACCTCTGGGTCGGGAATTTAGAGTGATCTGAGCCACAGATTGCTGAGCAATAGGGGTGTTTCTGGTGCAAGCTTGCCCTGCTCTTCCCCAGGCATTGGCCACTGTTGGAGGCAAGAGATGGGCTTTGGTGGAGCTGTGGTTGGACCCAGTGCTGTCTCCCTGCACCTTGCCAAGGCCCTGATGAGCAAGGGCAGTGGGTGGGAACCAGGCCACTTTGCAGGGCAAATACTCCCAAAGCTGGATGTTTTTACTTGCTCTTGACTCTCTTTCAAAGCCAGTGAAAGGCTTGTGGTTCACATCCGACCCCTCTGGGATGGTTCCTCACTTCCTGCATGAACCAGGTGTCGGCTGCGGTGCCTGGGGAAATCTGCACAGGGAAGCAGGATGCATCACGGCTTCAGGCTCCCCTCACGGCACTATTTAGTCATGGGAGTTATGGGAAATAGCCTGAGCTATCCAGGAACTGACAGTAGGACCCCATCCTGTTATCATGCTCTATGATGGCCCATCAGGAAATGACATAAATACCCTCGTTACTCTCTTATTTTATTTTTCACCATTGTGAAGCATCTTTTTTGTTTTGTTTCTGCTGGTGGCAGGTGACCAATCGCAGTGCCCTGGCTCCCCACATCCTGCTAGGCAAGGTCTGCCTCTGTCCCTCTGAGAATCAGGCAAAGGATGTGCCTGTTTGCCAGTGTTTTTTCTTGCTGCCCCACTGATGTTGCCTGGGTCAGGAAATAAACCTATTTGGAAAGTGGCAGGAAAGCAGGCTTTTATTAAGCTGCCTGTGTTGAATGTCCACAGCAAGATGGGCACCGTGCGTCAGCCKGGACAAGCGCTGTGAGAATATGAGTTCACACAAATCTGGCTGTTGTGATCCAGAGTGACTCCAGGTCACTGACTCCTAGCAGCTGACCCCTTCCCTCTTGGAAACCTGCATCTGCCTGGAGTGACCTTTACCGCAACATTTTTAATTTAATTTTTGCACTTTGTATCCTGCCTATCCTGAGAGGGGAACCTCCCTTTCTTTGCAGCTTTGGAAATATATTAAATATTACTGCAAGTTAATTGCCCTCTGAGAGTTATACACCAAACTGCCAGCCAAGGGAGAACCAGCCTGCCCAGTGAATACAGGGAAGACATTTCACCAGCTTGGTGCTGTTGTCTTTCCCTGCTGCGGTCACAAGCTCTTTGAGGACAGCAATATGGATACCATGGGTCCAACCAGCATCTTGCACTTGGATGCTGGCTTGGTGCGAGCCTGAGACCTAGGAGAGAGGAACCCTCTTGCACTTGTCTGCTTGTCCTGCTCCGAACAGCCCAACACATAAAAAGCCAGGGAGAACTGTCACAGGGCGGTTTTCTGATTTACAACAGGACTGTGGTAGAGTATTTCTAGCTCAGTTAACAGCTGTTTTGTTAATTCCTAATTTCTCCCATAATCTGTATATTTTTGTCCCAGCTAGGGCATGGTCTGTGATATATGATGGAGAGCTTTGCCATTAATCATGTGCAAGTGAAAGTATAAACTGGTTTTATTAGTTTTCAGAGTGCCAGGTCACATAAATTAACTGGAGCATGTGTTTAATGTGCCCTGAGCAGTGTCTCCTACCTTTTCTGGTAAGACAACATGTCATAGAGGAACTTGCTTTATCTGCATCCGCAGCAGGACCACAGACTCTCTCATGCTACCGTTGGGGTGCCTTTTGCCTACACTGTCACACTGGGGTTTGGCTGGGCAGTAAGACAGGCACCCTGACCGCAGGGATGTCCAGGTGCTGTGGGACAGGACCAAGGCACAGGGAAGGGCACTGCTGAGTGACTGTCCACGCTGGGACATGCACTGGTGGGGCCAGGGCCCCATCACTGCTGGGACCCCAGAGCAATGTGTTTGAGGTCCATGGCAAGGGACAGATGCCACAGAAAGGCTTCAGATGCCTGGGTAGTATTTGTGTGCCACTTCAGCAAATGGCTTGTGTGTCACTATTGGTAGCCAGGCCCTGTTTGCTGTAGGGCTCCCCTTCCTCCTAGCTCTCACCAGCATCTGTGTGGATGAGCCAGTCCTCACCATGCAGCTAGCTGGGTCATGAGCTCACTCACCCAGGGCTGCAAGAACAAGAGGGTGATGGTAAAGCTCAATAGAAAGAACATGCACGACCTTAGAAGCAAGTTCTGCTAATGGGGACAATCTTACAAACTCCAGCCCTAAGAAGAAGCCAGGAAACTGTTGAGGCTCAGCACCCTCTTCTTCTCAGCTGGGGACTGTGTGGTGACACATGTGATGAGGTTGGCATGGGTAATATGTCTTGATGCCATCCCAGGAGCCACGTGTCATGTTTAGTTATCCTTCTCCTATACAAGTAAGAGGGGAGGGAGATGGGAATTGTGTCCTCCTATTGTGTTTCTTAAGCACTGACTTTCCTAAAACTTCAAGAAACAAAAATTTCCTCCATTTTAATTGCAATAGCATTGCTGGGACTGTACTGGCACTAGATGCTATATTTGCATTTAGGGTGGCCTGCCTGTCCCTGAGAAAAGGGTTTTTTACTATTACTCAAGATTATAGATGGGGGAAACTAAGGCGAAGTGAGATGATACAGTGGGTGTGCTGCCAGCGTGTGCAGAATCAGGAGCCCAGCCTGTATCTCTTGAGTGAGACTTGAGGGACATAACTATGAGACCAAGGAAAACTTCCTGAAATTATTTCACTGCAACCCAGTGTGCTCCTGCACGTTCCTGAAACTCAGCTGTTTAGGGCAAAGCTGTGCTATGAAAAAAATAGTGATTCAGCTCTTTACGGGTTCCACCGCATTTGCATTTCCTACGGCACATGGTAAGTATCCCTCCAAGGGCCTGGGTTTTTTTGGAAGGAAAGGGTGTAACCAATTCATTAGCTGACCCCGGCATCCCTGATTTGCATAGGATGCTTCTGCTCTGTAACTCTAGAATAATGGCGGTGATTATAAACACATGACGGAGAGGGGTGAGGGTGGTGAAAACCATTGAATTCACACATGGGGCAATGTGCTGACGGATGGGCTGTGGTTGCAGGATCCTGGGCTTTGGGCAGCCTGCTGAGCTCCCACACGCCACGGGAAATCCCCCGAAGCGGCTCGGCAGCTTTCCCCGCAGGAATTCAGCTGCCCCCACAAGGGTCCTCCCGACATGGAGCCGTTGCTATTGGGCAACAGAGAAAATATAATATTGCCTCTATGAAATGTTGTCATCCAACTCCCAGATCAGAGCCTGTGATCCTGCACGTGCAGTCTAGACAGCCTGTGTCTCGGTCCTGCAGCTCAGAGCCCCTGGCTCGGCAAAGCCGGGGCAGCTGGAGCACAAAGTGGCTGGATTGTTTTTGCGTACTCCTGGCCCTCGAAGGATGCAGAGACTGCTCAGGTTCTGACACAGACTGGAGCCACCTTTGGGCTGATCTAACCCATGCCAGCTGCCAAGCCCCTGAGCTTGATCTAGCATCATAGGTGGGCCCATGCTCTCTCCTGACCTTAAATATCCTCTCTTGATCTTATTTGGATATCCAAGTTTTGCTCAAAACACCTCCCATTCTTCATAGTGCCATCAGAAGAACCTCAGCATGAGAACCAGATGTGGTACCTGCTCTCCTGTCACCCATTCACTCATACACAGACTATTAATCTGTGCAGGGCTGTGTTATAAATGGTTTGATATGTATGTAAATCCCAGAGCTAGAGTGTTGTTCTTGGCAGCCTCTTCCATGAGCTGATGTGCAAAACTCTTTTCTTTGAAGTCTGCAAACAATTTGCTGGATCTCAGCACCTTCCATATGAACTCGTGGGGGCTCAGTGTGACAGAGATGGGCAACACCAGACTAACCTGCCCCTTGTTTTGGGGAGCTGTCAGATCTTTCTCCTCCCTTGTTCCAGATGAATGCAGTTTTCTGGCTTGCCCCAGTTGCCCCGATGTTCCCAAAACAGCTGCAGATAAGACCCCAGTGACTTCATTGTCTTGCTCTTTTGAGGAGTTTTCACCATGATTTTTCTATTATTCCCTCATTTTGTTTTGCATTTGTCTTCTGATTGCACTTGCTTAGACAAGGAAAGTGAGAGAAGGGATATATAGCTTTGAGGGAAGAGAATATGGTCTTAAGCTCTAGACTCCTTGGTACATTTGGATTTTCCTCTGCTTTTCCCTTTTAACTGAAAGCTTGCAAACACAGAAATAATTTACATTTAGGTTACTAATGCCCAAAGCATTAGCAAGGAAAAAAACCCCAAACCTGGATATTTCAACCAAGTCAGCACTTATTTAGACAGTATGAATTAGATCATTTATTGTCTAATCGAGTATTTTATTTCTGATGCAGACTAGGACCTGTACATCAAGGAAGAAGCAGGACTCCTTTTCTGGGATTAAAAAATAAAGAACTGAATAGTTCATATAGAAAGGAAGATGTTTTTCCTAACACTGGCAATTAGCAGTTAGCTTTTATGCTTTGAGGCATAAGAGTTTCCAGCACCCATCCATCTATCCTGTCTACTTATCTCTGCCCTAACTCAATAAATGTAACTATCCTTCTCATACATGAAAATGTTCATGTTCTTGATATAAAATGACCATTTATTATCCTATGGCACTCTGGTCTCCAGTGGATCTTTCAGGAATTATTTCCATGATCTAATTGCCACAACAAAAAGATTTCTTCTTATCATGCCCTCCTTCCTTTTGCCAATGGAAATAACTAACCTCTCACATCCTTAAAAGGTCTCACGTAGGCCCTTTGGTAACTCCCATTGGTTTGGGAATTATTCTTGCAATTTCCTAGCTACTGACTCGGCGCTGCTGGATATTTTTCTGGTGCAGAAAAGAGGAGGGGAGCGGGTGCTCCTTACTGCAGGTAGAAAGGTCTGAAGAGCCGTTTGAATAGTTACTTGGTATTTGCTCCAGTGCTTAAAACACACTCTTGTTTCCAGCCTGGACCCTGTTTTTCTCATGAAAACATTCCCTGATTTGTAACCCACCTGCAGGTGCCTGGGTTTTTGTTGGCTGAGTGTCCACGTCCTGAGGTGACATCATTGACTATTTGAGGATTTGCTCCTTACCTTGAGAAGACCTTTAAATTTCCAGAGCCAGAGACCCCATGAGCGTGGGTTGCTGATCAGGCTTGTTTTCACATGTAGAGGAGAGGGGATGCTGTAGACTGGCTATTGCTGGAGGCTCGCGCCTGACTCTGCCCTGGCGAGTGCTTGGGTTGGGATCATGCTGGGGAACTTGAATTGTTGCCAAGCTGGTGTGAGAGAAGATCATCTCATTTGTCCTTTTTCCACCCAGCTGTTTTCTGGGATCTGTCAGGTGTTTGTTCTATCAGGCCTATCTCTGTCTGGCTCACGCACCAATGCTCTGAGCACCCCAGCGACATCCCAAATACATCCCTCCCATGTGGGAGGCTCGTATTTTCATTTTCAGAAAGTGCTGTGTCTACTGGGACTTTTCTCAAGTTTTCAGTCCATTTATGACTGAGCAAGACTGTGGTTTAATCTAGAAAACACCTCAAGCCTCTCTCAGGACTTCATTTGTGTCTGTCATGGTCTTAATGGTCTGGGCACGGGGTGACTGCTTTGTGCCAGCTCTCCTAGTGATCTTCCTGGCTGCCACTGTACCATTTTATCTCTGGAGAGGAGTTTGCAGCAGTAATTTCTGTTAACTTCTCTTTGTCCTTCCATAAATCAGCCAGGAGGCATAGTCAGCAAAGAACAGTCTTTCACTCTTTGCACCAGGCTTTAGATGAGCTGCACACTCCTCAGTTGCGGGGAACCCAGGACCCACCCAGAYGTGTCTATGTTCAAAAATTAGGGCTGAATCCCACCTGTTCAGTATTGTGTCAATCYGCCCCAATTCCCTGCGAAGCCCAGACAAGAAACACTGATATGTCTAATGACTTCATGTCAAAACTGTCTCCAAACCTGGAAACCCAATGAAGGCATTGGATCCCTCTAGGAAGGATGTTCATACATGAAAACGTGCACACAATGGAAAAGAGATTACTGGACAAAGAGCTCTGCTATCTTCTTGCTTTTCAGTGATTATGGATTATGTGTTTTACAGATTTCTGTTCTATTGTCCTATAATTCTCCTCAGTAAGGAGGCTTATTTTAACCAAATGGACCGCATTTTTACTTGTTTTTCTAAGAGCAAACCATCTGTGCACCGGGRAAGTTTTTATGGGCTATGAAGGAACACTTATAGGTGCAAAGCATCAACATTCCTGTAAAATTAAATTAATTACCAGTTGGGAACAAGGATTCCTTTCTCTCTCGTTTGACTAAAATTCCCAGGTCTGCCCTCCAGTTCCCTTCGAAACTGGGAACTCAATCAGATTAATCAAGGCTAAAGGCATTTCCGCTTGCTATTCAAAACATTGCAACTCCCCTTTGTCCTTATCATAGTGCTGTTCAATCACTCACTGCCACAGAGGAATGGGTTTGGCTGGGGGACAGGGACAATGCGTGTGCTTCCTTTGACTCAGATCTACCTTCCTTCCCTTTAAAGTCACTGTAGCACCTTCCATTGCTCAGAGCCCCAAAGTAAAACCTCCTCCACAGGGATGCAACGAGATGGTCAGAGGTGGCAAATGTACTTCCCAAGGTGAAGGAATCTAGATTATAATTTCACTGGCTCATCTTTCCTGTCTAAGAGGTCTGTGCCTCATTTTTGCCCTTCTTCTCTGAGAATGATGCATGACTTTCCTATCCTTCCTTTATCTTTATATGTCAGGTGGCATCAGCTATAGCACATGGGCTGCCACCACATCCTTTCCTTTTTTTTGGAAAGAGTCCATAGCCTATCCCAGCAGACAGCTCCACTTTGGCAGGAATATGCTCAAAATTCAGTGATGAAACATAAAATGTACKGGATATCTATCCTGTGGAAGGAAAGAAGGGATGCAAAAGAGACATGGAGCTCTGCAGGAAGCTGCATAAACCCAAGAAGCCACTTCAGTTTAGAGCTGGGGAAAAATTTCTTTACAAAAATCAACTAGTTCCTCAGAAAATATACTCTCCCATTTCTGATAGCAATACAGGCTCAACAGCTGACTGCTGAGTTGTCATTTGTACTTYTGAAAGCCATTTTAAAGTCAGAGGAATTTCAGAAGCAGCTCATCAGTCAATTAATTTAATCACCTAACCATAAATATGGAGAAATCACAACCAAAATGGTGGAATCCCTAGTAAAAGCCTTCCGAGTTGTTAAAACAGTTCAAGGATCTGGACAGCAAAAGCTTGGCCAATTTAGCTTATGCGACCCACCATGTAGCAGCCGTCTGATCACAGCCTTCACGAGCATCTCTAGAAAACATGCACGTGAGAACATTAACTACAAAGATGCAAAAACCACAGATATGTACCACGTCCCTAGGATAACACACTCTTCTATACTGCAGCCTCAGTCACCGGAGCAAACCCTCTGTGGTCCTCACAGCAATTGCAAGTTATAGCCATTAGAAACAGATAGAAGCACTTAGAGCTAGAAGTTATATATTTTTATATTCTTACAGTTGGCTCTGGAGTCTTTAGTTGATTCAGGAGATCACCTACATTAGAGATGGAGAAGGCTCCCTGTGTSTCCCCGCAAGTCCCCCAGTACAGAACCCTTCCTTACAGTCCTATGTGCAATTGGCGCCGGCAGAGTTTTAAATGTCTTGGACAAGGGGTTTCTCTCACTTCTCTTGGAAGATGATTAGAACCCATCAGCTGGATGTCCTTTAGTTTTAGCTTATTATTTAGCTTGAGCATATTCATGGTGTTAGTACAAGTCCACAGCCAGGTGTATACATGGATCTGAGCTGGGGAGTGGACAGTGTGTGTTGGCATGCGGCTTGCAGGAACTCGGCACCTTTAAGACAATTCTGTGGCTGTGTTCATGCAGGAGGAGGAGCTTCCCCCTTTCTTTTTGTCCATGTGACACACACTGAAGGATCCCTGAAATATTAAAATAAACAGAAAGCTTGACTTGCAGAACCTGTCTGCTAAGACAGGAATCACATTTCTTGCTGCAGTTTCAAACCRTCATCCAGAGACTTGTAAAACATTGACAAAAACCCCTTTGCCTCCAGAGCTTTCAACAAAAACAACAGCCCAGTACTTGCACCCATCCCTGAAAGAGCAAATATATTAGAGTCTGTTCCTGCTTCACTCTCCTTGCTTTTACCCCTACAAAAGAAGGAGCTCTGAGCATATTCTCCTTTGTAATTTCAATTCCTTTTCCATTCTTTCTATTATAGCTGATTTAAGGATTAGAAGGCCCCAACATGCCAGATGTGGGGGAAGCAAGCTTAATGGATGTAGTAAAAGAAATGTAAGGAAAYCCCCTGATCTAAAGGCCCATTTCCTGCTAACTCTCATCACTGCCTGCTTTCAATGAGGAATGCATAATCACTTGTTCGACAGAGCACTGCTAGCTTGTAAAGTGGGACTGCTCTGAGGCTAGCTTACTACTACAGGGTGTAGTAGAGTAAAGCACAGGGTGCCCACGAGATAGAGACCTCTAACCAGATTCTAGGTGAATCTAASCAGATATTACATATATGCTGGCTATGTAAGCTCCCTTCCTCAATGACCTGCTGGACTCGATAGCTACCACGTACACAGGCAAGGACAGGGCAGGGTTAGTTTGTGACTCACCCAGGAGGTCTGTGGCACAGCCAGGAACTGAACCCAGGTCTGAAGGATGACTGTTTATGCTCTCCACAGTAGACATGCCTGCTTCTTCACCTTCATTCTAATAAAATGCCTGTTGCCATCTCTATTGTGAAAAGAGAGAGACTTCCCTAGCTGACTTTGTTTGAAAAAAATCGGAGTGAACAGAAATCATGAAGAATATTCATGGCTGGGGTGTGAGCATAATAATAACTGAAGAATTTTTCTATCCCCTAACACTTCTTGGTACTAAACAGATACTGAGAAAGATGCTGGAAATGTCTTATTTGACTGAGACTCTTGTGGGTTTATGTAGGGTTTTCAGGTGATGATGTTTTATGGAATATATCCCAGAGCCTTCTGTCCTCGTGTCTGGAGAGAAGGTTCAGCTTATATGCCACCCACAGGAGCCATCAACTCTTAAGCTGAAAAAAAGATCGAGTCATTTCCAAAGGAGCTTGGTGTTCTTTTCCACACTTTGCCCCCCAGCAATCTTAAGTAGTGGGATTTGAGAAGATATTTGATATAAAAAAGCAATTTAATTCTACATCCAAGCAAGCCAACTAACACTATCCCACCCTTAGGACCAACAAGTTCATAGTAGCTGCTGGCAGAGTATCCCAGAGGTGTCCAGTGCTTCTAGCAATCCACAGTCAGCAGCCAGTTTTGAAACAGCAGTTTGTTTGGTGAAGAAATATCAATCATACACAGACAGATGGGCTCTTTCCTCCTTTGGTTTTCTTAGGGAATACTCTTTCAGCTGTTTGAACACACAGATCTTGCTCATCTCAGAGGAAGGCCAGCAGGGGTAGAGAGCATCCTTCTCTTGCCTACCCACCCAGCAGGACCCAGCTGGGGCTGTTGGATCCCTTTGCTGAGCAGAAGGAGCATTCTAGGATCTCTCCATATTGTCAGCCTAGACGAACTTTGAGAGCCAAATTGGAAAGTTGGATACACCCAGATGAGACCTCCAGTCCTTTTAGTGAGAGAAAAGACAGAAAGGTGCCAGACAAGAGAGAAAGCCTTTCTAAAGAAGCAGAGAGGGAGGGAGCAGCTGGCTGGGCTGCTGTGTTCTAGGTGATGGGAGACAAAACCATCCAAAAAAACATCCCATGGAGATAGGTGACAACTATCTGCTGGGTGAGCACCTCAGCACCTGGAAGTGTTTCCATTTTCCTCCTTTCCTTCTCCTTCTTTCTCCTTCTTTCTCCTTCTTAATCCTCCTTTTCCTTTTCCTTTCCTTTTCAAGAGTGTGTTGCTAGCCAGGTTTTCCTATAGCTTGGCTGGCTCTGCTTCGAATTCTGTTGAGCTCATTGAACAAAAAGGCTCTCACTGCTTGGCAAAGAAACCTAGAGAGGCTGTGGATACCTGGGGCCTCTGTTCTGGTTGAAAGACCTTGACCCTGCTGAAAGCCCAGGACTTCACTGACAACCCCCAGCTGTTCATTGCTTCCCTTATGCTCAGTTCTCTTGAAAAGTGGAGTCCAGGGCTACAACTATCAACAGTTAATATCCCACATTTCAATAAGATGAGACCTCTGCTCTAGGTCTTCCGCTGTACAGAGGTCCAGTGTCCCCAGAGAAGGTTGGGCAGTTGACACCTTCTTGGGGACTTGTTCTCTGGGATTTCTGCCCACATCTGCATGATACTGTGCCGTGCACAGCAGATGCTGAGACCAAGCATAAGAGCTTTAATACCAATGAGTTGAGTGGATGACATCAGGAACTAACCTGGTTTTGGCAATAGGTATAAACCAAACCTGGTCTTGAAACCATCTTGAAGTCAAGAGGCAAGAGTGAGAACAACTGGTTTTGCCACATAGAGGAGAAGCATTTACATTGGTCAAATCAGGCCAAACAGTCTCTACCTCAGTGGTAGGAGCAGCGAAAGATGAGAACTGGGCTGGATTTCAGCAGTAGAGCTATGGTAATCTCCTGAATGGGAAACCTTGTGCCTTGGGGATGTTCACATTCAGTTTAAGAGAGAGGACTGCCCATACAAGCCCCAAGGACTGAAGTGGCCAGAAAAGCACGGACTTAACATCTCAACAACTCACAGAGGAGGTGATAGAGAGATGGTGGGACAGAGGAGGGCATAAAATTGCAAGCTTTTATTAGGTGCAGATGATAACAAACGTGCTAGGCAATTGCTGTGTGTTTGGTGTCCCAGGAAAACTGACTCCAGAGCTGGCACCTAGGGAAATAAGCTCTCCAAACTGTAAAGCTCAAGAGGTTTGCTGAGAATGTGTCATCTTTTTCTTTATCAAATGCTGCAGGAGATCAAGTGAGAGAATTTGTTTCACCTGAATCAGCAAATCATTGCTAAGTCATTGCCTGGGCTCATCTATACACACAGCAAGAGTATCTGTCTGCCTCGCTGGCCTCCCTAAGTGCTGACTGAGTGGTTTGCAGCTCTTCAGCCACAAGTGTTGGGAGCAAGGTGTGAGATGCTGTACTGAAATCGCCAGCTGACAACTTCCAGAGGAGCTTGGGAAGCTCCCTGCAGCCTGTTCCCTCTCACACTCTCTGACTCCCATGACCTCTCCACAGATGTGTAAATGGCACCTGAGAGGCCTGTGAGCAGAGCTGGTAATTTGTCCTCACCCAGTCTATCCCCCACCGGTATGCAGAAACATGCTTGGTGTGAGAAATGTGTCCTTGGCACAAAGCCAGGGCCCAAACAGACAAAGAAATAATGTTTACCCCCAGGGCCTTTCTGACAAACAATAAAAAAGCAATAGACTCAAGATAGATTACGCGTCAGCTAAAATATTACCTCTTCCTGCCAATTCTTATAAAAGGAGGCAAAGCTGCTCTTCACGCTGAACTAAAACTTCTGTTAAAATACTCAAGGAAAATAATCATTTAGACAGCATCTTTCTTTCTAGCCAATGACATTAATATTCTTGTTAAATCTTTATTGTGACAGTCTGCTTTATGGGATGCAGCAGGCAGTTTGCTTTGTTTGCATACAGAGTCGCACAAAGGACTAGAGGGCTTGCAGCCCGAGATGAACGGTCTGGTGATAGCATCTTTGCAAGCAGAGGAATGGCCTAAATCCACCTCTGGCAGGTACAGAAAGCAGCTTTAGGTTGGTTGTTGGCTTCTTTCTCCCCTGTGCATAACCCATTCTCAAAGGTGTCAAGGAAACCATTGCCACTTGGGCATCAGAGCGTAGGCTGCCCTCACCTGAGCCAGCAAACAGCACACCAGCTACTAACTGGATGCCTGTGCTCACCTGAATGGGTCCTAACCACAAGGAGATGAATAGGCACCGTGTGAATATTTTATTCAATAAACTTGGCTCTGCTGTTGTGTGGAGGGTGAGGCATGTGATTTATTACTTACAAGAATTTGGACAGCCCCTGGCTTAACGTGAAAACACTGGCAAGTGTCAGGAAATTCATGAACTTTACACACGTGATTATCGATGACTTTTATTAGCAAACAATTCTGGATATCCTCCCTTTTGAAACAATGCCACTGTCCAAGCAGAGCAAAACACCTATGTGGGCCTAAGGTGGCAAATCACACGCTATCATTTGCAAATAACCCATAGTCAGAGATTTGTCTGGGTAACATCAGTAAGAAGCAAAGGTTCTGCTTAGGAACACATTAAGAAAAGGGCTTACACTTCTGCAAAGCCTGGGTAAGTTTTCAACAGGCACCACCTATAGCAGTGTTCAACACAAATGCAAAGCCGCATCGAGCCGTAACTCTCTCCATTCACTTTGATGAGCATCGCTCAGTCTCTGTGGATGTCTATGCCATGGCATGAGCTGACAAAGGAGAATCACGCCTTTTTCAGTGAAAAATATGATCAGACAGATGAGATAAGCTTGAGATAGCTTCCTTGGCTTGGCAAACCTAAAACTTCCTGTTACGGAAAACTACTCTCTGTACTCAACAGAACCCAATTTTGAATACTGGGCTTCCATGTTGGTTATCAGATGAAAATAAATGTTTCAGTGAGTCAGCCAGATCCTACTTACAGCCCTCCATACTTGTCTAAACCCACAGCTCTGGCAGTGAGACAAAATGTTTACTCACAAGCATCTGTACCTGAAATGAAGAGTTCAAAGTGGCATATATAAAGTAAGTATTTACTACATAAAGTAAGATCTATTTCAATAAAGACAATTGAAGCATGGAGTCCTGGCTCTCCCGAAGCCCATGGACGGAGTTTGCACAGCGGAGATCAGATAATACAACACCACGCTGTGCGCAGACACTGGATATTAAGTTCTGCAGGAAGGACCAACTCATTCTGCATGAGAGTTCAAAACTTGCTTGTGTCCCGCTTTGGAGTTAAGAGATCGTTCAGATCTTAATTAAGTACTTAAACATATGCTTAATCAAAGCTATTCAAGGACAAACTGCAATGGAAAGTAAGCCCCTCTAGTTTAATGGTGCTGAAGAGTGCCGTTAACTGGGGTTATTAACATAACCACTCTTACCCTGGGTGAGAGGGAAACTGAAAACTGCCTTTCAAAGTAAAAATAGCAATGGAAAACTAAGAAACATATCCAGAAGTAATGAACCCCATTATAGCCAAGTATGACCAGTCCCTCAGTCAGGAAACACTCATAAATACCTATTTCTGTTCTGAATTTGAAAAGAAAGAAAAGTGGCATATTTATATCTTTCAGTGATAATGACATCCTCTCTGTTCCATCAGAAACCAGGGAGAACATTCAACAGGAAGCAGTCAAATGCTTTAAGATCAGCAGAAGTGGGAGCTGTATGGCCTGCTACTGTTGGTTTTAAGGAAATTTTGGAACATACGGGAAATTCCATGAGACTGAAAAGAATTGCAAATTGTGCCAACATTTGAACAGGGGTAGATGGGAAACCCCAGGTGGTATTAAGTCAGTTAATCTGATATTGATTCTGGGTTCAGTTGTGGAAAGAATACTGGATACAAGCATTAAAGAATTTAAAGGTAGCATATTTCATGCCAGTCAGCATAGTTTTGTGGAAAATAGGTTTTGCCAAACTAACGCTATATTGTTTTTTGATGGAATTACAAGCTTCATTAATAAAAATGCTTGTGTTGATATAATACAGAGAGTTTCCTGTAAGGCATAAGGTTTGTCTGCAAGACATTCTGATAAAAATAGTAAGCACTCTACAAAGCAGTGTAGCATTTCTTAAGTTGATTACAATTAGGGAACTGACAGAACACAAAATAGGTGTAAATGAGGAACTGTGATGAAATGGGGCTGTTGCTGGTGGCATCCTAGCAGGCACTGCTCTTGACCAAATACTAGCCAGTTTCTTTCTTAAGGATATCGAACCAAATGCAAATTTAAGTAGGGATAACACCTAGAACTGGCTCAACAAGTGAATGTGGTAGTTGGTAACAAGGATGAAGAGCAGCTCCATAGACTGCTGTGGAGCTCTGGCTCGTCTGATCAATATGCACTTGAATTTGACCAAATGAAAAAACCAAACAGCCAGCGTGAAAACTGGAGGTCCCATTTCTAAGATGTGAAGCCCTAAAAACATTAGAAGGGACCTGGGGAACACAAAAACATCAGTGCAAACTATGGCTAAGAGCATTTGGACTCAAAAAGAAGAGACTATCAGGGGGAGATGAAAATGATATTATCTTTGCCTGAGGAATTAGTGAGACCACTGCAAGAATATTCTGTCCTGCTCTTGGACCTCCCCTTCAAAAGGATGTGGAAAAAATTGGGATGCACTCAAAAATGTATATCTAAATGAGACAAGGTTTGGAAACTATGCCAGATAATAAAAGGCTTATGGAACGTAATCTATGTAGTTCATTGAGGAGAAGCTGAGAACAGACTTTGAGGAAAGCTGCAACATTTTCTGTGTTCATTTTCACTTGGAGTGAAACCAAATTTTAAAACCTGACATCTTTCATGAAATGGATCTCCTGCTCTCTGAGCTGTTCTCATCACAGTGATCCTAAACTCTAACGAATCCTATGCCAAGGGTAATATGAAGCTGAATTTTAACTGGAGATTGATTACATTTCTTTCTAGGCAAATCATTTGCTGGTGCATGCAGCTACGGAATTACACACCCTGATGTCATGAACAATTTCTCCTTGCACCCAAAGAGGCCATGTGGCTGAGAAGTGGTTAGAGAAGGCGAGGACTAAGCTGTGAGCATCCTGGGCTCTAATCCCACCTAAGCCCCTGCCCAACATTTTGAACCTGAGCAAGTCACTTAACCCCCTCAGCCTCCAGTCCAGCTGCAGAACTGTGCAAAAATCAAGATCTTGCTGGAAAACAGATGTTGCATCTCGGCTGAGCTTTACATTTCTAAAAAGTAACTCAATGAAAACACCTGCTGGGGAATGCAGGCAAGTGGATGGATGGAGACTGTTGCAAATACTGTAAATTCACTTTATTCACATGGATTCTTAGGGATAAAGGGAGAGAGGCTTTTCCCTGATGATCAGTTTATCCCAGTAGCATCCCGAGCACCAAATTCACAGTGACAGCACAGTGACAGTGCTGCCAGCAGCCAGATTTGAATTTTGTGGATTGACAGCCTGGGCAGTCCCACTGCCCCAGGTAGGGGTGGCGGGTGGTAGGCGCTTTCTTGCTACCATCTGGTTTGGAGCAGACCAGCGAGCCCTGCCACTGGAAAGCCCTCTGTTTCAGTTCACATTTATTCATGCGCTCGTTTTTCTTGTTTGGTGAATGTTGCATGTCAATATTTAATCATTGCTGTGGAAACAGCAACACACATGCAAAGGGAAAGTTAAAAAAAAAGAGGAGGGAAAGAACAGAAAACAGTATTTTAAGGCACAACCAATCTGGCTGTGTTTGCCCATTTGACTCAGGAATGTGAGTTCGTTTTGCCCATGTGCCTGCAAAGGGAAACAGGAATTGAAAAGGGAAGTGGTACCAAACTGTTTACTTGAAACTGTGGGCAAGAGTGGGAGCCAGAACGTCTGGGAATCCCATCAGGCATCCTCTGTGCGTGCACAGCTCCCTGGAAGAGCTGCCTGGGGCCAATGCTGCAACAGAGCTGTTGTGTTTTCAACCACCTCCCCTTCTCTCCAGGGCTTAAGGGGTAGCCTGACGTCCTCTTGGAGAAGTTCCCTTCCTGACGCTAGGGCCTTGGGCAGGCTGGATGGGAGCTGAGGGTGGGCAGCGAGGACACATGCAGGAATCTGAGGCTCACTGGGTTGGACGTGGAAGAATATAGCACCTCTCACTCATAGATACAGCTCCTCTCCACAGCTCCTCTGCTTTCAGGTGGGTGATACCTGCAGGGGCGAACTGGTGTAATGCAAAGGCTTCCTAGATTAGATGCTGGAGGCCAATACAGAGGAGCTGTGACCATTAACATCAGCTTAYGTGTCTGCCCTGCTCTGCTTCAATGCACATGATGCTTGTGGGCTGTGCGTCTCCTGAGAGTGTTTCCGATCAAAGCTATGTAACTCTGAGTGGTGCTGGAGGGATCTCTCCATCCATCAGCAGCAAAGAGGCAATGCAGCTCTGGGGCTCCTGACCTTCCCGTTCATATGCAACTTGCACTGAAAAAGCAGTGACAACAAAAATATAATACTCAAAAGACTTCTGCTGAGACGACCCACGAAACACTGGTTACAAATGAAGTTTCAGTGAGTAATATAAAAAATTGCCCGGCATTTTTTAAACTTCCTTTAAATTGCTGCTGATAATCTGTACCTGCTGCATAATAAAATCTAAATGACATTGGGAAAATACTGGATTTTTATTACAAGAAAGGACATGGGAAAACTCCATAAGTTTTATATTTGAGTTATATTCAATTTGAAAAAAAAAAAGAAAACGGAGCGACTGTGATCTCCAAGGAATATTATTTGCTTCATATATACCAACAAATTAGGGGAAGTCTCCTTTGTTTCTGTTGTTGAAAGTGGAAGAGGGATATCTAGCTGTGAGTTGGAGGAAGAGCCATCAATAGAGTGAAGAGTAGTTATTATCTGTTGCACTTGGCAATGGGTACATCCTGAATAAAGATACAAGGATGTGCATGCAGAGACCTGAGGAAAAGTCTAACCTGAAAGAAAGGTCAGCTTGTGCTGCCAGTTAGGGCTGCAGGGTTTGTTCTGCTCAGGCTCTAGTCTTTCAGTATGACATTACCCTTTGTCAAAAAATGCCGAGTCTCAGTGAAACCCTGGAGAAAGGGGAGACTGCAACACCCCCCCAGGCTTTGGCAATGGTTATATAAAATATGTGTGTGTGTGTGTGTTTAGATCCTTGATTGCAAAAGAAAAATGGCATTAAGTTGGCACAAGAGAGGAATTTTATACCTGTCAGTTTTTGCACAGGTCTGTAAATGGCAGAAACTTTCAACTTCTGCCAGAAAAACATCAGGGTTCCCAGATACAAAGCCAGAGAAATCATATATCTAGACCAAATAGAAGAATTTGATTTTGATTTCAATACAGTCACTCTGGATATAGGAGCTGAATAAGTTTGCAGAGACTTGATATAATCTAAAATGGAAATAATTCTTGGTACGGAGAGTCACATCTTACATTTCTGCACTCAGATCAGTCTGTAGCATATAAGCACCAACACAAGCMTCTTTAGGAGCTATATCTAAGAGCTACATTGACTTATAATCACTGATGTTTGGGAAAAGTCTAATTTGACCTCTCAGGAGCTAGAATGTTGGAACTGGAGACCAAGTGTCATTAAGCACAAGGCAAAGGTGACCTGCAGTTTTGTCCTCCCCATGCAAGTACTCTCCAGGTTCTTACGATGGTATTTGTGCATTTTCTGCCTTCTCACGTGGGCAGGGACTAGCCTCCCTGTTCAGGCTAAGTGTGGGATGCAAACCCCAGTCATCATGAAAGCTGGCCTGTTGGCTCCAGCCCAGCAGTGCATGGGACCTTTGATGGAAGGTCCTGGAGTGGCCTAGTGCCAAGGAGGAAGACACAAAACTGTCCAGCAGCAGATGTGTGGTGGGACGCCCTTTACATGGGCCTCATTGTGAATCTCATTCTAATAACTCAGGAGTGACCCAAATCTTCAAGTCCTTCCAAAATTCAACCATTAAAGATGATTAAAGATAATCTTTACAAAGGTGCCAAGCCACTTACAGGTCTTTCTAGGATTCAAACTAGCACTGCTGGGTCCCAGGTCTAAGGAGATGCATGGGTCAGGCTCCAGGCAGGTATCTAGGGTTGCCAGTCACCTTGTCCGCTCTTCCCTGTGGCTCTCCAATTTCCGTTAAGAAACTATAGAAAGCAGCCTTTTGGTTTCTGTGCCATGTTCCCATCCAGACCAACGATATCCTTTCTTGGAGAGGGTGTGTAACTTGTGCCAGGTCTGCACTGTGAATGTAGAGTACATGCAGTCCCTTTTGAATCACAGGAAGCATGTAGGCTTTGGAGATTATCAGCCCATTATTAACATTTCAGAAAAATATAAAGTGGTTTCCGCTTTATCTGTTTACTCTGTGGCTGATAAAATATTAACATTTTTCAACCTCCACTGAATAATCCCTAGTCCCCATATTCCCAGACAATATGGTGTGTGGCTTAAACGGATCACCCCAAATGAAGCTGTTTCTCTTGGCTACTGTCATACAGGAAGCTGGTGAGAAAAAGGTTGTTTGCACAGGATTTAAGCATTTAAAAAAAAATTTATGAAAACGTGATGCTGAGGAAAACATCAGGCAAGTAGTAAAAGTGCTTTGCATGTGCGCAGCTGTTTCCTGGACATTTCTTTCTATTGCAGGGGTACTTGGTTTACAGGAAATTCCAGTTCACATACAATGCCAGTCTCCCCAGAAAACGGGCTCTGGGTTCAGCTGTGTCGATCTGCTTTGTGCAACTGGTGGTGCCAGCGATTTTACCACCTGCACGCCCACAGGCAGCAGGGACTGTTTTGATTTGATCCTAAAGGGTTTGTAGGAAATAGTAGTAAATTTGCCTCCATCTGTTTTATAGCAGGGCTGTTGTTTCTCATGGTTAGTTTTAGACCTGCCCAGATTAGATATTGGTCCAGATATAACTTAGCACCTAAGCTCTCCGGGCAAGTGGCTGGCCTCCGGGCTTGTGCTGCACATGACGTGCTTTTTGGTGGGAGCTCCAGTGGAAAGAAGCAGAACTGCAAATCCACAACCTGATGCACTGGCACAGGCTGAGGGTCTCACATCAGCCTTCTCTGTACATCCAGAATTTGTACCAAGTTTAGGGGTCCTGGGAAATTCATGGTTTCTACCAGCTAAACTTTCTGGGCTGTTTTTCCAAGTTTAGAATGGTGACAACAGGAGATGGGTACAGACTCCAGCAAGCCCAAATAAACTTTACATGTTTAGCATTTTCTGTTGGATAGAAACCCTAACATGCGCTGAGCACCGGTATGGCTCATCACATGGCAGACCCAGCCATGTTCAGTTCTCATCCGGAGGTGCTGGGAGCAAGACAAGTGCGAGCAGGGTTAGCTGGAGTTCCCATTCTGCTGAGTTGGCAGAAAGCCTCGTAGCAACAGATGCAGGGGGACTGAGATGATAAATGGACTTTGGAAAGCAACCCAAACATGTACATACAAATTAGTATTTAACATACAGTTGCTATTTGCAAATTATCCCCTTGTGATTAAGCTCTTGAGTGAAAGCAACTGTGTTAGCTGAACAAACAGTAGCAGAGGGAGCTGCAAAAATGCACCTATAGTTCCACCCACAGCCATACCCTGGCGAGCCCATACGCCACCCCTGTACACACGTTCACATGAGGCACACAAACCCCTTCCCAAGCATGCYGTGAGAGCCACCCAGCCGTGGTCTCTTCTCCCAGTCTACCAGGCACTGTAAGCCACGCGAGCCACCCTTGCAAGCCACTAGCCCCTGAGTCAGGGCCCTGGACTGTGAGGAAGGGGCTGATGGCAAGTTGCACTGTCAGCATGCAGGTCGCTGGTGAAAGGGAGACAGGCGGCCGGGCGTTTTGCCAGGTGCTTTGGCGGAAGACAAGCTAGGTCACTAGCCCAGGTTTTTAATGGGAAGTGATGTCATGGCAACACATGAATCATAAATAATTTGACACCAAAAGGAACAAGCCACGGTGGCCCAACACCTGAGCACCTGCCTTGACATCCGGAGTGATGCAGTGGACTTGACACAGCAGGCCAAGCTCTGACGTGTGTTGTGAATCCTCCAAAACCCCAGAACTCCTCCAAAACTCAACAATCAAAACCAGACCTCCCCAGCCTGGCCTGAAAGTCCCTGTGCTGAGAGCTTGCACTGCCCCTGGGCCTCTGGGAGGGACCAGGGCAGAGGTGAGGAAATCAAGGCTGGGCAGCACAGTGAGCATCCTCCGTGCACGCTTGTGGTGCAGCCAACTAGTTAGCCTGCAAGGTGTTGGGACAGCACGTCCCAGCTAAGGATCCTGCTTGCATTCAGCAAATATGAAGAGCTGGTGAATAGCTGCCTCCTCCCATTGCTCCCGGCACCACATGCTGAGGGCTGTGCGGGGCAGGCAGCCCACGCGGCTGAGCGCCCAGACGAGCGCTGCCTTGCCTGCACTCTGCAGGGACCCACCAGGAGCGGCACAGCTCACCATCCTCCCCCTGACCCCATGGCAGGGCTGGAGGTTTGAGGTACCAGAAAGGTGCTGTTACTCAGTGGCCCACATTTTGCAGGTCAGGTCTTTCCCAGCCAAAAAAAGAGGAAAAGGATTACATTTCAAAATAGTTTCCCTTCCCTTTGAAGGGAGAAGTCAGAGGTAGAGCCAAGCAGCTGCTACTATGCATGATTTAAGGAGATAAGAAGCAGCAGCAAGAGGGAGAGACTGGGATTTATAGTATCAACCCTAAAAATAGCCGTTTAGAGAAATCCTAAACCTGGCAAAGCCTCACTGGGAGTTGCCCCATACACAATGGCTCAGCTCAGCAGATGGCATCTAGGTGGGGAAGATTTGGCTTTGAAGAGTTTGTCTCCACCATCGCCACTTTAACCTAAGGTACCACTTTACACTTGAGGCCAAAGTGGCTCAGCCCCTTGTGTGGATGTCCCTGGGAGACAGGTCCCACTGAAATACACTGAAACAGAGCTGTCAACACGGCAGCTCACACTAGTTTATAAAAAGAAAGTTCAGCTGAAGCCAATATAACTTCCTCTTCGAGCATCTCTGAGCAGGGAAGTGACTTGCCCAAGCAGGTTGGTGGCAGACACTATCATGGAGAGGGGCTCTCCAGGCTGCATTTACAGCCGAACCCGAATGACATGCCCAAGTTGGCAACCAGGCCTGGAAAGATCGTCTGCATGTTGAGTCTAGTCCTCTGCAATCGCAGACAACCGTGTCATATAAAACCATTTAACTTTGCTAACTATGCTGCTCATCCCTTCAAACCTACCAGGAGTGTTTTTAGACCCTCTCTTGTCTGCTGGCGTCTTTGCTTTCCTTGCCAAAATGAAAGTCCCTAGGGCAGTGGGACCAATAAATACACATTCCACACCCAATCAGGAAAACCCGTCTGCTCCGAGAAAAGAAATATAAAGACAAACCTAGCGAGAGTGAGATCAATACGTATCAGTAAGCTGTCAGCTCTTCTGCTGGAGATGAGCTTTCTACTCGCATTTGCACTGAATGTCACCCACACACATAAAAAGACACTGGTGCTGTTGCACAGGTACGTATTATGTATTCGGTACTGTGAGGAAAAATGTGGCTTTATAAAGTATCTGGTTTTGGAGTTGTTAGGAAGTTGATTTGCTGCCCAAGAAAAAATACTTTTCTGTTTTCTTTAAAACCTTTCTTCGATTTTTTAAAAAAATTAATTTCTTTTTAGTGATGGGAGAAGAGCAGATACTTTTTAGGGAAATTTTGATGGTAAAAAAAAAAAAAGATGTTGCCTCTGGGGATTTCCAGGTAGAGGGAAAAAAGTCTATTTTCCACTAAAGGAACATGAAGGTAGAATGTTTGATCCATTCTGTGTTTGGTTGTCTCTCCCTCTCCACTCACTCACGATGCTGAGCACCATGTAATCCCAGCCTGTGCCCTGAACTGGCCTGGCTCTGAAGCTGTGTCCTGCCCAGCGCAGCCAGAGCCTTGTGAGAGTGTGCCAGGCATCGCTGCATGCCTCGTCCTCCCTGCCGGCAGCAGCAGAGGCATGCTCATAATGCTGGTTTTGCTCAGACTGTCCACATGCTGTTTCTAATAAAATCTGATCTTGTTCCTTTTGACGTAGACGACAGGAACTGGTCCTGGTTTAAGTCACCCTGCCGGAGAGCGCACTCTACAACCAGCCTACGATAACACTGTGGAACTGGAGAGAGGGACTCAGGAAGCAATAAATCAACTGTGCTGAGTTATGACATTGGTGACAAAAGAATGGTTTCTCCTCCAGCAAGCCCTGCTGAAGGTACTTGGTCTTTGAAGGCACTGTAGGGGCTGGGCTGGCAGGCCCTGCAGCGGAGCAAAGGGTGTTTATTTGTCCTATATGCACTCTAGAAGCAACCAGTGCTGCTGTGGTAGGTTTACATACAAGCTTAATAAATAGCATTACTAACACTGAAAAATTCATTACTTTTTTGTAACATTTTGAGGTCCCACTGGAAGTCTGTATGTCGCCACACTAGGATTATACAGCCACCTAATAGGAACTGGTTCACCCCTAAACAGGGAAGATGGATGAAGAGTAAGGGAGGCAGCCAGGGCAGAGAGCAGTGGAAAGATGTTCAAGGTCACACTGCAGCTTGTTGGTTCAGCAGTCCTGGTTCAGCGTGTTACTCACTGCTCCTCACTAACCCCTCTATCATTATTCACACTATGAAAGTATCTGGTTTGGAAGCCTCTTAAATATTATTTGACCATTAAATCCCATGACGGAGCAGAGACAGGAAGAGTGAGACACAGGGAAGCCAAGACCAGTGTCCTGAAAAGCTACGGCTGGTAGAAACAGCCCCTCTTGCAAATGTGTTTCCAGAGGAGCCACAAGGCTGGTGCTTGGCTGAGCAACATTATCTGAGCTCTGAGTACACTTTGAGCAACCACATCTAACAAGCATCATTTTTCACTACAGCCCCACAGTACTTCCAAGAGGGAAGCATTGAGACAGCAGTAACTTGTCACCTGTTGACTGGCCAGGGAAAGGAATGAGTCCAGGTTGCCAGGCATATTTTCTACTTGATAAATTACCCTCCTACCCCAATCAAGTGACAAGACGTCCATGTAGTGCTATGTGGCATCAGAGACTCATCCGCACAAGGGGTCTGCAACCAGAATGAGGAATCCGTCTGGGTGGAAAAACTGCAGCAGGGATCGAAGGCGGACAGGCTGGTTTGCCTGCACACAGACACAGAGCTGTGTGGCTTCTAGGAACAAAGCGTGGAGAGCTCAGGGTGATTTCTTCTGTGCTGCCCTTACTGGAAAGCTGGGCCAATGTAACACCAGTGCTGAACCCGGATGCCCTGGGCCAGGCTTTACAGAGGATGGCTCCCTCCAGGGGCAAGGGCTGGGGTAATACACCATTTGTCTAGCTTGTCTAGTTTGTCTATGGACTCCAAAGCAAATAACTAAGCATGCATCTTGAACTCAGCTTCAAGTAAAAATATCATATCCCCCTGTTTACAAGAGATTTCTCTGTGATATTTGCTCAGACAGAAGGTAAAGTCACACCAGCAAAGCAAACAAGAAAAGAGAAGGAAGTCACACAAAGCAGTGAAGGTCCCAATCAGCACAGGAAATGGAGGCTGTCGGATACGGTCACGCCACCTCCCTCCCTCTCTCCCATGCATCAAGGCATCTGGGGCCGAGGACAGTGACCATTTTCACAAAGAGAGCCTCCCAGGGAAGCCTGGTCTCAGCCCACAGTGTGAGACGTGATCTCTTGGTCATATAGGTTCCTCTTGTGGAGCCAGGAGGACAGGATGTGTCTTGTCCACCCTGGAAGAGGAGTGCAAATCTATGCACAGGACACCAGAGCTGGCAGTACCTCCAGCCTTCGGAGGGAGATGGATGGCTGATCTCCTGGGAAAGGTGGCAGCTTCTGCGCCTGCAAGGGGGAGCTGACCAAAGGCTGGCGAGGCTCTGCAGAGCACTACGGCAGGATCAGGAATGCTTTTCATTCCTGCTGCTCCGGTGACGGAGGCTCTTCTGCCACTGGGAAGTGAGTTGTGGATTCCCCCCTTCGCTCCTGTCTGCTCCACAGACAGTAGGTGATAAATTGAATACATTTGACACCATAGAGAAAATTCAGAGGTGACGTAAACCCCAGTGTGGGTTACACGTTGGGTGCATGTTGGTCAGAAAACAGGTGTAAGCGGCAAAGCGCTATGATTTGGCATGTGGCAGATATGCAGTGTGTAACTGACTCCAGCCGGGATTCTGCGGGAGCCCTGGGAGGGCGCAGGGATGGCTGCAGGTGGAGGTGGAGGGCTGTGGGGTGATGCCACACTTTATATACTCTTGTTTAGTGCTCTTCCTGTAGCACACGGCATCTCCACGGGTGTGGGAGAGCTTCACACACCCACTGAATGCCAAACCCCAGCGAGATACCCTCACAGCAGCTGTTTCCTGACTAACTTATCCCAGGGTGTAACTGATACCGCGGCTTTGTCTTCTACACAAAGGGATATGGGTCAAGGTGTGGGGAGACTGAGGGAATCAGCCCTGTAACTTGGAACATCACCATGTTTCCCAGGTAGGTTTGCTCTGAGATCCATAGGTGAAGAGCCAGACCCTTGGCTATCAAACTGATTTGTTTCACAGACTCCAGTGTGCAGCAGGCTACTGGGCAGATCCTAAAGAGCCTGTTCTCCTTCTCCCGGGGCAAAAGGAAAGCCACTGAACTGAATTCAGCATGAAGATGACACAGATGTATATGAAAGCTGGGCAGGGGACTTTTCTCATTTACACCACTTTGAAGCTTGTGCAGCAGTGCCCATGTCACTGGCAGCGGGGAAAAACTAAATATGGGTCTCAAATCATGCATTTGGGTCAGGCAATGTCATCGCAAGACACACGGCACTGCTTACAGGCACAGAGTAGGCCCTGCTCGAGCACAGCAAGGCTGCTGTGCTTTAACCGTCCTCCTTTGCCCAGAGCACCAAATTCCCCATGCTCTGTTTGGCCAGGCTCTGTACATGAGGTCTGAACTGCTCAAGCCTACATAAACAGCTCTCTTCTTTGAAATGAACCTTGCCTTCCAACTCCACCTGCACAGGAGACTGATCCTATTAGGGTCTCGGTAACTATCTGTAATGTTATGTGCTACACATGAAAAGTGGTTCCATCAGTTCAGGAACTTGTTTATAAATAATTTTAAAAGCAAGCACATGGGCAGGCAGAGAAGTAGAAGAGGCATCTCTATCCCTCAGGAACTGCTGGCTCCTGTCCATGGGATTTTCACAGAGCACTTTTATCTCATTAAAATTCTGTTTTTTCATAAGCCATGAAATGATTTTCCACGCATGGAAAGGGTTCGTAGTGCTCTCAGCTCTGAGCAAAGGGAACCACTGAGGATGGCTGGGAGAAGTTGATGCTACACCTGGCCCCAGAMAGAAAAAAGCGAGCAAGAACAAAGCCACCAACTCCGTGGTACCCTCAAGGGAGATGCTAGAAACTTCAACCTCAATGGCAGGATTCGGGGTCACCAGGCAGGCATCACTTATGGCTCCCAGCTCTGGCTGACACCGAGTCCAAGCAGCAGCAGCCCCTTGTTTCCCACAACGGGAGCCCCTCACTTGCCTCGCCCTTCACCAGCATTTTTGGGTGAGCCCCCCGAGGAGGGAGCACACCCAGCCGCACCGCTCAGCAAGGAGAGAGCCCGTCTCCTCCTTGGGGTGCACCTAGCACCTGGCTCTGAGCCCCCTGCATGTCCCCTTTGGCTGGGGGCTGGCAGTGTTGGACACAACCTGGGGCAGAGGGAGCTGGCCCAGACTCAAAGCTTCTCTCCACCCCTTCCGGCCGTCTCCTTTGCAGAGCCAAAGGCCCCTTTGCAGTACCCTGGAGCTGCAAAGCTCTCGGGGCAGAGCCAGGGTCTGCTCTTCAGTTGCTGGGGCTCCAGGAGTCTTCAGCCCTCTGGAAAAAGGAGTCTGAATACTGCTCATTGGGAGAAGGCACAGGCTGGAGGAGTGCCTCTTCCCTAACCCCTACTCAAAAGGAGGATGCCGATGCTCACTCCCCTGTGCTGCCTGCCAGCCCTGTGCAAGCTGCAGGCCGCAGGACCTGTCAGTCCTCCTCCAGTCCCTTGTCAGCAGGTTGGTCCATCACTCAGCCTTCAGCGCCTTGCCACCTTCCTCAAGCTGTGTGTTTTCACACCCGCAAAACTGCGCCCAGCAAAATATTTGAACAGCTCCTTCTCAAAACACCAGGAGATTAATATGAGGCACGTGCAGCGCTGTGGAGACATCTCTCCTAGCACAAGGAGATGAGGAAGGTGCAGCGAGTCCCACACTACCAGTAGGTGCCTATTTTTCCAAGCAGCTATGGTCAGGGCATATCTCCCAGCTGCCACTCGGGAGATCTTAATGTTGCATAAATACATCAGCTGCACTGGACCCATCCCCCAGCCTGTGAGCTTGACACTCTGTCTTTATAGGTTCAGACGGGATCAGTCCCCGGTAGGTGACGGAAGGGCTCTTTCCGCCTGGCCGCTCCGTGCAATCCCCACCGCGGCCCGCGCAGAGCGCTGTGTGCTGCGCGCACGCCTGTCTGTGGCCGCTCTGTCTCCCTTCCAGCTCTTTGCTCCCTCCTTCTGTCTTTTCCTTTCTGAGGGTGTTGATGTTGGATCAAGAAACACTTCTGATCAGCTTGTAATAAATGAAGCACAGTATTTCAGCTCCAAGAAACTTTGGAGAGACTCACGCAAGGCTAGAATTTGGCTTTCATTCCGAAAGCCAGGCTGCAGAAAAAAACCCTTTGAGATCACTTTACTATTACCTGGGTTACTTCTTCCCACCCTTTGGCAGGAGGCTRCAGCGCCAGAAAGTGTCAATTTACTTTCGCTATTGGGCCAAGAACATCCCTGGTACAAATTTATTGCTCTTAATAGGGCTGGGCCTTTAATTCCTAGCGCATACTTGTGAAGAATTTTGGCTTGTCACTGAGGAGTAGGAATTATTTTCCTCTCTACAGGTAGAGGCAGGTCCTCCTTTGGCTGAGGGCTCTGCACATCCCGAGAGGAGCATTACTGCAGTGCTCCCATAAAYGGGATTTGAAAACCCCATAAGCACCTGCCTGTGCTGAAAGCCAGAAGCAGAATGGCTGCTGTTTAGCACATGGGATTTTTTTCTTATTCCTTCCCCCTTTTTTATTGCTCTGCTACTAGTTGAAGTGCTACTGTGGGACCAATCTGCTCCCAGTCCCCTTCAGAATTAGACAATAGGAGTAAAGGGCTCCTATAATGAAGACAGGGCACTTTTGCCATTAAAGTCACTAACAGCTGAAGCTAGGACTAAGGTTTCACAGCAGATTTTATGACTTCTTCCCATTTGTAAAGGGATCTGGTTTAAATGCTCGTCAGGCTCAGCTGGCTGGGGTTTCTGCCATGCTTCTCCACACACAGTGCTGATGTTCTCACTGCTGCAAAAGCTGCTGCTGGTGGCTCCCAGTCACTGACTGGGGAAGTGGCCACCAATAATGGCAGCCCATTAAATGTAATTCCTTGAGAGAGGCTTGCTGGCAACTGGAAGGAATCTCCCTCCTGCATTCCAGCCAACTCAGTGTCTGTAGGACAAATCTGGGCTGAATACAGATCTTTTCACATCACAGAAACACCTGCCCCACATGTAGCAAAAATCAGCCTGAATGAAAGCAAAGAGCAGAGACGAGCACACTGCCAGCATGTGCCAAAAATCCCACCAGCCTGTTGGCACGTCACCTGCCACCCACTGCGGCATCCCCGGCAGTGCAGGCTGGGAGAGATGAAGAGATGTCTCCGAGCAAATGCCCTTCTGCAACCCAGAGGGCAGCCAGGCTGGCCAGGCCAGCAGCTCTGCTCATGGCTCTCTACAACTACCTGAAAGGAGGTTGGAGAGAGGTGGGGGTCGGTCTCTTCTCCCAAGCAACTAGCGATAGGACAAGAGGAAATAGCCTCAAGTTGCGCCAGGGGAAGTTTAGATTGGACATTAGGAAAAATTTCTTCACCGAAAGGGTTGTCAAGCATTGGAACAGGCTGCCCAGGGAAGTGGTTGAGTGACCATCCCTGGAGGTATTTAAAAGACGTGTAGATGTGGTGCTTAGGGACATGGTTTAGTGGGCATGGAGGTGTTGGGTTGACGGTTGGACTCGATGATCTTAGAGGTCTTTTCCAACCTTAATGATTCTATGATTCTATGATAAAACCCCAAAGGCTGATCCCCAAACAGTCTCCCTGAGAGCACAAACAACAGTGACTACTGAGGGATGCACTTCCCCCAGCTACATCTTGCTACAGCTTCTTCTTTACAGGCACGACCAACTGTGGAGACCACGTGGCTTCAAACGGCAGCAAAGGGCTCTGTTACTGCAGTCCCTTTCTGTAAGGGTGCCTCTGCACCCAGCTTGGCAGCAGAAGCAGTTGTACACCACCACTAAACCTGATCCCAGTTTGCAGTAGATTCCCTTTTTGACATCTTTCCCAATAACACCAGTAACTTCCTCCTTCCCTGGGGGTTGTTACCCTGTGAAACCACCACTACCAGCACACAGTGGCTTGCAAAGTCAGGTGAAAGAGGGGATTTTGTTTCAGTTGTTCACATTACTGAAATGTGAACAAGAGATGCAGATAATCAGCCATCGCTTTTCTTCTGCAAGGAACAAAAACCAGTCTCTGTGATCAAAAATCCTCTTTGGATTTCAGCTAATGGGTGCCCCGTCTTCATCAGATCTACAAAGGAGGATTTGTGACGGTTGGAAAAGCCCAAGTAAGAACATATGGGAGAATGAAAAACAATGAAAATCCAAATGTCTGCCTTTACCTCCCTATCAAACTCCTCTGGACTCAGTCATTATGGAACATTTGTGGGTAAGTGTAATAAAAAGGGTCTCTATTCTTACAAAAGGAAATGATGCTTACAAGAGGTCCTATCGTCCCAGGACGGGGGCTTGGCAGATCTGTCCCTTTCTCTACAAATCCATTTCTGCTTTCTATGCCTTTGTGTGTCTCATGATGTTTTGTGTATGTCTGAGAGTCTGCACAGACACTCAACAAATCATTCGCCTGAGGCCTTCATTTCATGGATACTATGTGAACTGGTCTCCAGATAGATAAGGTTGCAGAGGTTAAATAGCTAGTTACAGTACATAAAGTTTATATCCACTGTGCCTAGATGAAGCTTTTCCCTTGTTTTAAGTGCCTTTTTTTCTCTTTATGAAGAGGAGAAAGATGACTGCAGTCACATCCCACCTTTACAATACAATCCTAGTTTAATGGTAATAACATACAAAATCCTTCCTACTTTACAAACACCTGCACTTCACTTCTGTAGCAGCGAGAGATGCGACTCAGCATGCAGGGGAGACCCCGCGCCTGTGTCTCGACAATCTGTTTGGCCAAACACACTGCCACTTCCCTAATTGCTTTCCTTATATACTGAGTCCAAATTAGGGTTTTCTTAAACGCAGCTTCTCTAATTGATAATACTCATTACATTATGGACTTTGAACATTTGATTAAAATGATTATTAGCTGGTGTTAGAAGATGATTTTATTTTCTGCTTCATCAGATGCAAAATTCTAAAAACATGGTGAATGACGCAAAGAAAACAGAGCTTCCACGACTTCCATGAAAGTAGGGATTTGGGGTAAGAGACTCAATCACTGCCCTGCAAGGGAAAGGCAGGCAGCACTTGCCTGCCGTACAACGTGCACAGTCTCCCAGGCTGACCATAGCACGTGCTGCTGCTTGCCCCATCGAGGCTCATGGAGGACATGGGGAGAGCTGCAGTTATTACAGTGTATTTGTGTGAGAGTTAGAGGACAAAACCACAAATCTGAAGCAAGTCTGGTTCCTTAGTTCTGCTACTCATAGAATAATTTGCTAGTGGGTTTTTTTGTTGTTGTTATGGAATATCGGAACTAGATCACAATTTTCTTCCCTATAGTCACTGTTTGAAAATTCCTCACTGCATTTTTTTTCATGTTTTATCCCTAATGGAATGAACCTGTAGAACTGTAACTTGGAAAGGAGTGAACGTCCCTTACAAAGTGAACTGCGTTTCAAAACTGATCTTGTCTTTGTACATTTGGAACAATTAACGTCACTCTCAAAATCTAAGGTCAGGTATCCCGGGATTTTCTGTTGCAAGGCGCAGTGCTGCAGAATGCAAGGCGCATTAGGTTCATCTCGCGGATTGGTACAAAGCTGGACAACTGAACAGAAGTAGCACAAACAACTTTAATCCTAGAAAACTCTACTTCCTCTATTGTTCTCAACAGAGGACTCAATATGCCGTCACGGCCTTCATCGGCCAAGGAAGCACATAGATCTACCGAGCACCCTTCAGCATTGAACTCCCTCTTTAAGCTACCAGACCTCTGAACCTTTGCCTTAAAGGAACTGACTGAGCACAAGAGTAAATATATGACGCTTTATCTACAGCCTCAGTTAAGAAGAGGGGATAAAGATCAGCTCTGGGTTAGATAAGGCTAATAAACCTGATAGCTGACAACAGAAAAGGGTAGCAGGGCTGCCATACTTTCTAACTTCTGCAATATTAGTTCTGTAAAAGTTTCTAACATATTMATGATCGCAGTCAAACCCTCCCATGCTCTGAGCTCTGATCAACATGAACTAAACTCTGCTGTTAACCCAGAAAAGGCCAGGCAGCTTTCTCCTTCCCCTTTTTATTTCTAAGCACATTTCTGGTTTTCAACAGAACATGAATAAAAATGAACAGAGCAACACACTTCATCCTGAGGTATTTGTAGCTCAATCAGAAGTGAGGGGTAACAGAAATCTACAGTCCTCCTGGGACTTCTAACCCAGTTTGAAGACCCAGGAGACACAGAGAAAGGGGATGGGTCAGATAAGTTTAGCATTTATTTCAATTATTTCCAGCCTTTTGCTCTGTATCAATAATAATTTACCTCTATCCGAGTGATTACAGTTAGAGAATTTTAGCATATCTCAGCAGTCATGTAAGTCAGTACCGCTTGTTTGCTAAAAATATAGCACAGTTATTTTCTCTTTCTTTACTCTCTTTTCTTTAAATATTTCTGAGGTATTTAAGCAAGGATCTAAACTCAAACTTCGGAAAAAGAGATAGATTATGTGAAATGTAGCATGTTGGAAAACCTGTGGTAGTTAAGTGGTTGCCTTGGAGACACATGCTCAGAAGACAAAGGAGCTTAAAGTTAGAAAGTTCATGGAAGCTGTATAATGAATTGTTCTCATCTGAGTCTTTTGCCTGTGTGTGTACGTGTGTCCTTTTCTGTTGGAGCTGGAGGAACTGTTCCAAGATGTGACCTCCACTCTGACATGAGACAAATTTTTCATTATTTTCAAAGAGCAAAAGAAACAATTTTTCTTAAAAATGGACAACAGAACCTGTAACAATGTCAGTACTGACCGACCACCTAGCTGGGTCAGCTCACTGGGGAAAATGGCTTTGAATTTTTCCCACACAGCAAACTACTGATGGGACAATCCACAAGAGATTTGGAGAAYGGGAGACATAAAACTCTGAAAACCTGCGCTGCCTATGCCTGCAAGGCTGGGCCAGAAATCCCTTTGGAAACAGATTCTGCCAGGAGTCTCCAATATTTTCACACTGCTCCTCTGTTCAGGACAGAGGGACCATGAAAGAACCTCTTGAGACTTCTGCTTCAAGTCCTACCACAGTGAACAAGAAGTTGGAAGAAGATGGGAAGTAAACTTTTTTTTTCCAAACTCAAAGGCAGGTTTGGTTCCTTCTCCTTTGGTTTGGGCCAGCAGGGAGGCTGACACAAATACCCGGCCCATCTTGGTTGTTCCTGCAGAAGCTACTGGATGTGTCCTTGCCAAGGGAGAGTATTAGCAACATGACTGATAGTGTTATGTCCCTGTAGCTCAAGTGAAGAGGAAAAGCTCTGGCTTTACTAAAAGAAAATTATTATTTAAGAGTGTCATCAATGTACAGATGGTTCTCTATCAAAATACAAGGTCATAGCTCCTTGTTCCAAAGCCATGGAGACGTATGTTATAATGTCAGTAGACAATGACATGAACATGGGACAGAAATAAAAATAATTCTGCCTTATTTCCTGTGGCATCATACTGCATCATTTCTTTCTCCTCACTTTTCACTGTGGAAGAACTATTGGTCAGGAACAGGAACAAAACTGCTCCTACCAGACAAAAAAAGGAAGAAGCTGAAGGCCTGGGAGACTTCACTCTGGGCTGGGCCTGGATGGTTCTGCCAGACATAAAGGGCAGCAGCAATGAAAAACAAATTAAGACATCCCTATGGTATGCCTTCTTCCCACTTCCAGCTTTAAAAATGACACTGATGTAATTGTGTGAGCAGTCATGGCAGGGAGGTGTAAGGCTCAACTGATGTTGTAAGCGAGTTGAATTTCTTTGATGCAAAGTGCTCTGATTATTATTATGGCTGTGAAGAGGGGTGTTTAAGAAATTAGGTTTGGAGGACAACCACATTTGTCTAGAAAGCAGGCTGTGAATCTTACCAAAAAGGTATGATTTCTGAGAGTTYATTGCCTCAGGCCAGTAAGTGCTTCTGAGAAGATCCAGAAAATGAAGAGGAATGAGGAGGAGACAGGTCTCAGAGGCCTGACAATCTTATATTTCAGACTTCTAGTGAGAAAAGCAAGGATAGATGCAGTGGAGATCCAGAATCTGTCCCAAGAAATTGAGTTCTGCAAGTAATTTCCTTCCTTTCATCAAATGTATATAGCAAGAATGTCACTTCCTTCCTGCTGTGACCTAGTTTTCTACCAGGTTTCATAGAGAAGGTCTTTGGAAGCTTCTGCACTTGATGGTTGATTACCCATTTCATTTCATAAAGTTAAGAATACTTCATAAAGTAAAGAAAATACCATTACCAGATACTCTGTGGTGGCCCTGATGGAGCTACACAGTCCCAGGCAGCTAGTGTCATCATTTCTTCCTCCACAATGCCAGGAAATGCTGTCTCTCTAATGCCAGCTGGGTATGTCCCAGGAAAAACGATTCCTCCAGGGGCTCACTAGTCTGGTGACTTGTTCCTACCTGCCATGTTGTCCTTATTTGCTCTAGTGCAGAAAGTGAGGAATTTTTAAATGACTCATGAGATGATAGTCAAATCTAATCTGAGGAGCAACCTTGACTGAATCTGGACTGTCCTACTGACCATTTGCAGCCATCTCCTCCATGAAAAGTGTTTTTCTTTATAATAATCCCTCTGTGCTCTGCAACAGGCGTATCTCAGAGCACTGGCTATGCACTGGACCACGGCATGCTCTCGTCTGTAAATAGATGTGAGGAAGCAAAGAATTGCAAGGCAGGAAATGGCCACTTGGCCCAATGAGCCTGGCCCTTTAAGTTTATCTTAAATGCACCTCCTTGCTTTGTCTTTGCATCTGCAAATCTCCTTTCTCCTCATAAAAATGTCTAGCTGTCTCTTAAACCCATTCAAAGTATTTGCTTAAGTGACCCAACTTGGCAGTGACTCTACAGCGTTTGGGCCGGCCTGAGTGACATAATGCTGCTAGAATCCCCTGTTTATTTTTCATGTTGCCGACAATCCTGCCATGCTGGGTTGGGCTGTAGCAGATAAACAAGTCCTGTTCAGCCCACAGGAACCATCCACGGAAAACCCAGGGCTACCAGAAGTGGCAGTGCTGACTCAGCATCCAAAACACTTCCCATGAAATAACTCCGGCGCCAGCCTCTCTGGAGCTCGGGTAATGGTGCTTGTGGAAGAGCCATCTCTGGGCGGACTTCTGAATTGGCTTTAGCCTGTTTTCAAGGACAGATGGGGAGACTTTCTGCCATCCTCCCATCTTAACTTGTCTTTACTAAGCATATTGAAGAACCTCTAGTTCTCATTTGGCAGGTAGCTAATTTTAAACTGAGTTACAGTTAAATAGTAAAAATTTTGTGACCGTTAGCTGACTTTTGTGCTCCTTATAACTTTTCTTAGGATAGACATCCACCTGCTTGTTCTAACCTTAAACTAGCACTGCCATTTGGGTCATTTACCATGGTTCCTTCCTCCCTGGTAAAACACCAGCTTTACCCATCTGCTCAAACCTAGTGTAACTCTGCCTCCCACTGGAGTTGAGAGTGGATAATTTGTTTCCCTACATCTATTCTTGAATTGCTCTTATTGATGCTGCTGAACACACACTACCCCAAGAGGGTCAAGTTTTGATGATGCAGCTGGTGCAGTGTATTTATACCTATCAATCCCACCCAGTGCTTTTCATCCATTTTTGCTTGGCAGCCCCCCCAGTTCTCTCTGTGGGACTGTACACCCGATAGCACAGCGAACTGAAGCCAGTGAGCTTGTCATCAGATTTTCCTAGCTACCTTTCCTGCATCCTGGGGAAGACCCCAGGCTGAAAATCATAATCGGGGAGAAAACTTTATCAGAGGATGTAGAACCTCATCCATATGCACCATTACATGTGTACCAATGGTTATACATAATGTCTAAAGCCTTAAAGTCACTAAAATAAATACTCCAACATCCAGCCTTTTGTCTTTTGTTGCAATTCATATTCTTGAACATACTGTGAACAGCCAGCACTGCTCTCCCCTATTAGCTGCCTGTGTCTGTCAGCTGAACTGCAGCAGGGGGAGGCAGGAATAAAAACCTCCAACCGTAACCTTTCCACATACACTATATTCTTAGGTTACAAGATAATCCTACATGTTCTTATAAATGTGGCCTCACTAAGGCAAAGTGATCACTGATATGAAAACTTATCTGGAATATTAGGATCTCTTCAGTTCTGGTTATTTTCAAGATCCTGTAAATGGTGGGCACATGGAAAAATCCCTTTGCTCTTGATATAAATCCCATTCTCATAAACATTTGAAAATGTTATTATTCCAGTTTTGCAAATAAGAACAGACCTTTAAAGCATGTGGAAACAGAATCAGTTTTTTAATGAGCCTTTTTGCCCCCCTCTAATTACTTTTTGTAGCATTTTAAATGACAGGGTTCCTGATGTAGCCCTTCTACAAGCACTAAAAGACTATTGCTATTTGATTTTTTTGTTTGTTTCATATATTTTGAGCATTACTGATGTATTTTATGTCTAATGTTGCTATCCATCTACAAGCATGTGCCAATCTGTTCTTTCATCTTGTTCGTGGGTGCACCCGTGCCTTGTAAGAGAGGAGACCAGATCCTGCTTTCGCTGGAAAGCTTACTTCTAGCTCATTTCATTCGATCTATAATAAAACTTACTTTCCATTTTCCCATCTGACTCCTTCTACTGTGTAAGCCCCCTGTGTGTACTGGGTTGTGTTGACTAAAGCTACTTCTTCATCATCCGTCTGTGTACAGAACATTCTGTATTCAGAGAGATGTACGCAATGCTGCAAAACATTTCCCTGTTGAAGAGTAAATCCCAATTTGTGAAAGTCTGGATGAGTATTTGCCATAACCTCAAGCGATTTCCCAGAAACTGCCTTTAATTTCACCCTGCATTTGGATTCCACATTCACTTCGCCCAGCCTCTTCCTCAGCCTGGCAAACAGCTAAAATTCACTCAACAGCTTGATATCAACTAATGCTGTATCAAAGAAAGTCTAAACCTCATTTAACTGTGCATAGGGGGATACGAAGGCTCTCAAGAGGACTAACAATACATAACCGCTAGTTCTAAGAGTCCCTCTCTGCACTGCCACAAGCCCAAACAGCCACAGCCTCACCCTCCCCACACATCTTTCCCACACTTAGAGAGCTGCAGCTGGTGCCACCCTTTATACAAAGCCCAGCCATCCCAGGATGCGTTGCTGCTCCCCTGTGTGCAGCTGTAGCTGCTAAGCCAACAGGCACCCAACTGAGGCTCATACACTCATTTAGCTCATTAGACTCAGACAGCTGTAGATTACACAGAGAACAACAAGAGAGACAAACCTACTAGAGAAAACTGAAGAGAAGGCCCCAAGGATGGCTGTGTTGTAGTATTGCTTCTCCTGTTTCCACACCACCATTTTTGGCTTGCTCCTCTGCGTCTAAGTTATTTCTAAGGAGAAATCTGATCTGCACATTTGGGTTCAAAACGGGCCAAGTTCCTGCTACAGCACTGCATGTGTTTGGTATCCAGATCTGCATGGGAAGGAAGCTGCCTTCCACAGCAGGGGATCTGAATACCTCTAGTGGATTTAAACGTCTTGGCCTTTGTCATGGAGACCTGACCGTGGCTTCACATCCTGCGCAACCCAACTGCAATGGGCTAAAAGCAAGGGGGAAACTGGGAGAAGGGAATAGGCTTCATAGAAGAGCTGGAAAATAAGAGAGGCAGACTGTGCCTGGTTGGTACATGTTTTTTTTCCAATGGCAGATAAATCACTGCCCTCTCCTATGTCCCCACGGCAGGTGTATACAAAGCAGCTGCTCTTTGGGCTCTGTTGCCCCGTAATGGCACGTGTACGTTCTACCTACACCCCTGTCACAGCTGCTGTGAAATAAATCTCTCAACCCCCTGGAAGGTGGATTCCCCCATCATGTCAGGGGGAGAGGTATTTTCATGGGGAGAGGAATGAGAGGATGGGAGGAAACAGGGCTTTGCAGCAAGAAATGTGCAGAACAATATTCAAAGTCACAGTCCTGTCTTGCCATCCAGATGTTTCTAGAGACACCAACCAGTGCATATCAAACTCAAGGCTTCTCATTCCCACCAGACAGGCACTGCATGAGGCAAGGATATGTGCACTGTTTAACTTCATTTATTCCTTAGCAACCAAAAGCTCCCTGTATTTTCCCATCTTGGGGGCTTATGTGCGGATCCCCATTCAGTGACATTCTCCCACCATGAATGATTAAGGAATCTGAATCTTTAAAAATTGCCAGATCCCATTTCTATTCCTAAATACAGCCCTATAGAGAGAGATAAGCCTGGGAGGCCAAGGGATTTTAGTTAATGATCCCTTTTTATGGGGCCAAGAAGCAGTGCTATGAAAAGGAGGTCTGGGGCCATTTCTCCGCTCCGTGCCTGTGCTTTGCAGAGATTTATGCAAACATTTTTCATGTTTTACCTAGCTGTGCTGTGTTCACTAGGAAAGCAAGCTAGGCTCTTGCCCTGGGATGTATCGCACAGCCATGTGTCCGGTCTTGGAAGATATGTTCAACACTGGCCAGTGCTAATGGGAAGAGAGGATTAACATCTTAATCCCTGGGTGTAGCTGTGCCAGCAGTGACATCCTAGCAAAGACGAGGCAGTGGACAACTACCTCAAGGTGGAATCAAATACAAGGCTAGTTTGAACAGGCTCCTCCTGAGAGCGCTGCCCATTGCCTTGTCTTCCCATTTTGGGAATGAATGGGATTTTGCCTCTCATTCATTAGTAACATACTTTTATCCTAATGAGGGCAAAGTGTGGAGGGTTAACTGTTTAGCAAGGTCAGCGCTGTGCAGGACTTTCCTTACCTAATAGAGCTCTTGAGAACGGGTTTATTTGAGTGCTTTACTTCATCTACCTGCAATATTTTCCTTCCTGCACAGGGCTGAATGTACCTATTTAAATTTATGCTTAGGACCAACTCAATGATCAGTCCACTACAAATAAGGTAGATGAGTTTCACTGTCTCATTATCTGTATTTTCCTGTGGGAGGAGGTGGGATTACAAACTATGGGGCAGAGGAAAACAGCCATGGAACATGGAATGTCCTTAACAGTGCTGCTTGACCTTAGAGCCTGCAGGCTTAGGGAAAGGGGAGCGTAACCAGCAGAGCCAGCAGCTGGAATTCAACTGTCCCAGCAGGAACTGGAAACAAATGAACAGACTAACTGAAATATACCTTCCCCCGATCTCTCTGAATCAACACCATGCTATTTACAGTAGTGTATAATAATATTGAATCAAGATTTGCATGGGACAATTTCTATTCCACAGCACAAGATAACTTTCCAATAACTTTTTTTTTCAGAGATGCGAAAACATTTACTTTAATGATAATGAAAATAAAGTCAGTAAAATCCCTTTGTCCTGTCGTTTTGATCAGATAAACCATATCTACCAACTGTTAGAAGGAGGATTAACTTGGGTTGACATTTTTTTTAATGTACTATGAGAAAAGCCCTGGGGCCAAAACATTTACAGGCCAGGTTTTAGTGTATGTTGATCTAATAGTTTCTCTGAAGAAAATGTCTTTAGACCTGGCAGGTGTGTATTAGTTTTCATTACTTCAAGTGTCTACTAGCAAAGTTTTAATTAACGGGGTTGTACGCGAAATATTTCCAGTGTTGTAAGAGTGAGGAGCTCGGGAGCAGGACTCCTGGGTTCTCTTTCCAGTTGCTGAACAGGTCATGGTAGACAGGACTGTAGTAGTCGTGCCTGACTATCCCATGGCCATCAAGTTGGTGGGACAAGATCTCCTCTGATATCCAAGTGTTCCTCTGACGTATTTGCAAGACCCCAGTCCTGCTCTGTCAGGTACTGCAGAAACTGTCTCTGCTATGGACTAAAGGCAAATACAGGTGCAAGGAGATGGACAGACTTGGCTGAAGTCACCCAGCACATCTGGGACAGAACCAGGGACAGGCCCCCAGGTGCCCCAAGACCTACTCACATGACCTAACCATCCTCAGCTGGTCATCCGCCTCTCCCCATTCCTCTTGGGGAGATGCCCACTTTTGAGGTCTGTGGAAGAACAGGGAACAAGCTTAGCAAGCTGCTTGCCTACTGCAAACATAACAGGAGAAAACACGGCGTTTGCTTTGCCTCTTATCAGAGACGTTAGACCACAAGAGATAAGGTTATTAGCAAAAACATAACACTGGTGCTCCAGTCAGATAGCGGACGAGATAGACCACTTATCTTATCAGCTCTTTTATGAAGGGTCCCTCACTGTTACTATAATTTTCTGATAATATTATATGCAGAATTGATAGCATTTTATTTTTACTGGACAGGTTCTTTTCACTTGCCCTTTTCTTAACAGGTTGTCTTTTTTCCTCTTCCAGTAAGTGGATTTTCCCCTCTGAAGTCCTCAGTTTGGCTGCTCCRTTCTTCTCTCTTTTAGATAGACTTCATCCCAGTTTCAGGTTGTTTTGATTGCATTTTTTTTGCAGTCCTTTGCCTTCTGTTGTCTCTCTTTCAACAGAGATGCTGGTCTAGGGGATAGGTTTTCGACAGTGACAGCAGCAAATGGGACAATTTGCACTTCATCCAAAACTCCATTCTTTATCTGATAAGCATTTATTTAACATGGATTGTTGTCCTGGTTTCRGCTGGGATAGAGTTAATTTTCTTCCTAGTAGTTGGTATAGTGCTGTGTTTTGGATTTAGTATGAGAATAATGTTGATAACACACTGATGTTTTAGTTGTTGCTAAGTAATGTTTACACTAGTCAAGGACTTTTCAGCTTCCCATGCTCTGCCAGGTGCACAAGAAGCTGGGAGGGAGCATAGCCAGGACAGCTGACCCAACTGACCGATGGGGTATTCCATACCATATGACATCATGCTCAGTATATAAAGCTGGAGGAAGAAGAAGGAAGAGGGGGACGTTCAGAGTGATGGCATTTGTGTTCCCAAGTCACCGTTACGCCTGATGGAGMCCTGCTTTCCTGGAGATGGCTGAACACCTGCCTGCCCATGGGAAGGAGTGAATGAACTCCTTGTTTTGCTTTGCTTGCGTGCGCGGCTTTTGCTTTCCCTATTAAACTGTCTTTATCTCAACCCATGAGTTTTCTCACTTTTACCCTTCTGATTCTCTCCCCCATCCCACTGGGATGTGAGCGAGCGGCTGTGTGGTGCTTAGTTGCTGGCTGGGGTTAAACCACGACAATCGTATAGTCCTTCTGTATACTTGGGAAAGAGCAACTTCATGATTTAGCTTCTGTGCATTTCCACCAGATGATTCCCCCAGGAGAGGAGGGTGTGCTCCCGCTCTGCAGGTACACCGTTAGACAGAGCTCTCCTTTCCTCTTCTTCCTTTTCCCATCGCATTTCTGTGTGCGATGAGACATGAGCTGGTAGAGAGCTGGGCCTGGAGTCAAGGACTGTGCAAACCCAGCTGCTAGGCAGCCTGACCACCATCTCCTCTGTGTCCAGAGATCCACATGCCTTGTGCCTGTGCAATAGTCCCCCAAATTCCTTCTTTCTCATCAGTATCCCTGTTGTTGAATGCCCTCGTGTTTTCTTCTGCGAATATCCCCATTCCCAGCTCAGAGCCGCGCTGCTTGCTGCCTGTGGCACTGGAATATGGTTCCTCCACGCAAGGTGCCCTATTTAAGCCAGACCCCCCCATCACACTGCACTTTGTCCCTCCGCAGTACTCTGAATGTTAATTAAAAGTTTGCTTTTATTAAATTACATAAAATTAAAAGAATCAGCGAGCATCGAAGAGCTCTCTGGTGACCTGCTTGCAAAGGCAAGCTCCTTGAACAGTCCCTGCTGTAGGCTCATTTTTTTTTTTTGACATTAGGGTTCATGACTCTGAGAATGTAAAAGCACCTTCATGCAAACAAAAATTAGGCCCTAAATTATGAAGTGCTGATCCTGTACCACTAAAATTAGTGAGAGATTAGTCACTAGTTCCAAAGGGCATAGGGTCAGGCTCTACCAGAARAACACAGTCACCCTCGATTTATTGTGCACATTTTCGTGGGACAGCCTTTGAGATGCAGCAAACATTTCAATATGGCCAAATTAAACGGTATGTAGAAACCCCCCCTTTAGAACCATCTGTATTCTCCTTATCGTGCCATGCACGTCAAGCTGAAAATTTGGGTCGTTACCATGCAGATTATAACTAATTTCATACATATGATTTTGAAAGAGATCACTTTACAGGGCCTTTGCACAGGGATTACTTGCAATCCTCCTTGAGGGGTGATCTCAAAAGTTTTTTCTCAGTATGATAGATTGATTTTTCTTTTGGCCGTTTGGGATGATTAAAGCAGAGATCTTGACAGGTCCTCCTACGAAGGGTCAAGTCCTGCTCCTGGAAAGATGGGAGTTGGCATCTGGTAGCCTGAAACTGGGACAGGCATTTTAAAATCCAAACACTTGGCCATGGCATTAATTCAAAATGTCTGGATAGGACTGTGTTTGTCTGCCCGCGTGGTTCTCATATGCACTGTTTCCAGGAGTTGTCCTTCCTAGAATAACATAAATCTCTGAGTGATGCTGTTTGGCTGCCCTCAGAGTACCTCAGCCCGAGCAGGACATGTTGTCTTAAATCATTTTTAATTCCTTCCCTTCCGTGGTGTATAATGCCTTGTGTACGCTGCTCTGGCAGACTGGCCTCTGGACTATGGCCTGGCAAGAGGCTGCATTATTGTGCTCATTAGGGAACTAACAGCTTGGTACATTGCTGTATTTTCCTGAATTTTCATCAGTATATGCTTTAATGATTTTTTTTCTGTGATATCCAGATACATCATATAGCATGTGTGAGTCCTACACTTGTGGCAAACCAAGCATTAACTGAAAAATGCAGAGCAAGATATTTTTTCCTGATCAACTGAGTTTCTCATTTATAAATCAAGAAAGGGACAGGCCTTCCCCAGGAGCAGAGCTGGGCTATTCTGTTGCAAAGGCTGGCAGTGCCCAAGCACTGCGCTCTGCAATCCAGCCTGCTTCCTTCTTCATTCCAGAAAAACCATGCAGCCCTCAAAAGCTTGACTTTGTCAGTGGATGTGGTTTCTCCATAAATACTGGCTTGGTTTGTGATGCTGTAATACTGGATCATTTTGGCTGTGTTTCATATGAAGGTCCCATTTATAAATGACTTCTAAAGAGAGTATAAATGCGTAAAACCATGAATTTTATACGTATAAATAGGGCATATTATGAATGGTTATGACCAGATGAGAGGAAGATGTCACAGAATGTTTTGGAGGACCTCTTGGATGCTATAGCAATCACTAACGATCAACTGCCCTATTTGTCATTTAGTAACAACTTACACTGAACATATAAGTGGCAAATACAAAATACAACCAGATTTTTTTTGGTGTGTCCTGGTTTCGGCTGGGTTAAACCACAACATGGTGATAATATTGCAGTCTGAGGAATCCTCTATTCTAACTTGCTGGATCCCCTCAAAGACCCCAAGACACACAAGTAGGAACAGTAGCTCTGACCCGTTTCCCTTTCACAGCCCAAATCACAACCATGAAGCAAATGAACTCTGACACACCAAGCAGTTTGGGGGCCTTTTTCAGCCACTGCCAAAAGTCCAGGTAACCTGGAACACGTAGTTCAAAATTGACTTACTAACATTTACAGACAGGTCTGAGACATTCATACATTTCCCGGTTTGAAAGTGTAAGAAGAATGTGAAGGGGACATCTGAAGTGAAATGCATGTCCTTTAGCTGTTAAATAAGGTCAAAAGAATTTATTTACCTGATAGTGATGCAACACCACAATTTCTTAATACAAACTGAACTCCAAATCCCTTTTCACTGAACAAAATGGTGGGAGAGGGAAGCAGAGCGGCACTACTTGGTGGAAGAAGAACCTAGCAGTAATGGGTGCTCGGGCACCGGCCAGGCCAGCTGCCTGCTCTAATGGGGCAAAGAAGCTGCAAGTCCTGGTGTGAAAACGCACCCACACAAACCCTGCGGGTCCGTGGTATTTCAGTCTCCAGTGAAAGCAGAATCGCTTTGACTCAGCTGCAGAAGCACTTAGGAGTTGTGTGGGAGTCCCCCAGAACACATAACAAATCATGGAGTAACAAAGGGAATTAAAAGGTGGTAATATGATACACGATTTAAGAACGTGGATTAAATATTGAATTAAGCCCTACTCCCCATTCAGCCTACAGCCAGTCCCTTCTTTGCTATAAAATGGCACCGGCAGCCAAATTCTGCTCCGGCATTAATGGGAATGGGGAGAAATTGCAACGGAGTTATGTCAGAACAAGCCTGGGATGGCGAGAGGAGCCTGAAGCCAGGGCAGCAATGCGGTCAGGGCATGCCCAGGAGGGAATGGGGTGAACGGGTCTCCTGACACAGTTGTCAGTGTAGGCAGACAGGCCCTAATTGGTCTGATCTGATTACTTTTTCCAAAAGCTTTGAACTTTGCACAGGATGCCTTGGGCCTGCAGGAGCCGCTGCTCTGGTGGGGAATTAGCACAATGGCTGGGCTGACCTTGCCCCCCCCATTGAATTTTATTATCTAATGGGCAATGGTTCGGTGATGAATGACTGACAGGTGTGATCAGCTGATGGGAATGGCTGGGGATGGTACACATACATTGCAATTTTACCAGACCATAATGTATTCTGCAGTGGGCAAAGGATAAAGCTTGTAAAACATTTGTTTTAAGTCTTAAAATATCAAATTCCTCATAACTATGGGCTTCCTAAAACTGGCCCTGGTAATTACAAGTGTTGAGCCATGAATAATTTCATGCTAGGAGGTGCATTAATTTTAAACTCCTCCCGCCTCCTCCAGACATTGTGAAAGCACATTACCAGTGAGGACAAGTTTATGATCTTATCCAGGACAACTGGTGCAATAATATGAAATGAAAACCAAGACAAAAATGTCATTGTCTGCGCACTCTGTACAAAGGGGTCCTGCAGAAAGCTCCCTTTGCAGCCTGAGACCAGGAGGAGTGCTCCAAAGGTGCGAGCGAGATTTATGGAGCCTTTCCAAGCACATGGCTCAGACCCTGCCAGATCCGGCCGTCGGCAGCCTGGTGTCTAGGGATTGTTTCAAGAAACAGGGAGGAGTTTTGACATCATTGTACCTATGATGGTTCGCATTTAAAATCTTCAACCATACTTTCACAAAAATCCACTGAGACCTGGGACCAGGTTGATCCAGACGTAGCATGTTTGGTCCCAAAAGAATTAACCCAGCAGTCTGGGGTACTTCGGTTTGTAATCTCACTGTCATTAAGTTCAAGGCAGTGGCATAAGGATCTATTTGGCAAGCTCTCCCTGCTTAACATCTACACATGTTTCTGTCTGTTCACATTTACAGCAGCAACCCCATAGTTTCACAGCTCAGAAGTTACACCTCAGTCGGAGAGGAAACAGGCAAGTCTGGCTGGAGGAAAGATTAGAGATTTCTATCTTGGGCAGGGCACCCCACAGCGTATTTACCATTCAGGCTGTGTCAGAGGCTGCACTGTCAACACCATTCTCAACAAGGATGTATAATACAGATGTTAAACACCAATTATCCCTCTAAAGATCAGGTAAAGTTAAATAATGGCAAGGGTGTGATGCTGAACACTGAACAAATTAGGGATGATATTCTCTCCCTAACATTCCCAGCCCCTGTGGTAGCTCTCCCTCACCTTGTACTATTACTACATCAGACTGCATGTGCTGTTACAGCAATGCATGGTTGGGAAGTAAAAAATTGTCTTGACGTAGCATTTGGAAGCCGTGGGGTTTGCTTCACAACCTCAGTGCTAACGTGCTGACAATGTCATCCTCAGTTGCTTCTCAGTCCCTTTGGACTGAGCTAAACACCTTGAGCTAAATATATAGGCAGTCCTGGTTTATATCAAGACATGACAACTCTGAAGTCATTAAAGTTGTTGGGCTGCACAAGGTAGAATTTAGCTTCCACGTCTCATCTATGACCCTGAAAAATAAAATCTTTGGGGACATTTATGATTGTGCCCTATTTGTCCTTTAGAAGAGTATAATAGTACTGAAGCCAGCTATAAGTTATTTTCTTGGGATTTTTCATGCTTCCTTTTTACCCTTTAAGAAAAATGTATCAGTGTGCCACTATTACTAGGAGGAAATTTTCCCCTGGAAATCAAAGCACAATGAAAACTCTTTATCAGTTTCCCCGTTCTCTTCAGAAAGCTGTGGTAGCAGATGCTTTAAACTCTCTCGTGGGTGAAGGGGAAAGGTTGGATTACTGAAAAAACAAGGCAGGCTTCAGAGTGTGGAGGAGGCATTAGGAACTGCTTAGGATCTCAAACCTGCAACACCTTGAACCCATCACCAGCCAGAACCGTGATGGATGGGAGAGGATAAAGGGCAGTCTAGCTGACCCATGATGCCTTCCAGTGCCCTCCAAGAAACAAGAAGAAAAGAGATTCTTATCACTCTGTGAAAGAACAGAGGGGAAAATTATCATTAAAATGCCTTCCTAATAAAACTAACAAACAGGGGCTTTTTTTCTTTCAAACTCCATTCTCTTATCCCTTCCCTACAAGCTTCAAGATGGCCGTGACTTGAAGAATTTTAGTCTTTGGGTGAACCTTTCCTAAGTAGAGGTCACATCCTTCTGCCTAGACTTTAGTTTTATTAGACAGTCTTCTTTGAAAACCTCAAGAAAATAAATAATTTTGGGTATATCTTTATAGTCATTAGTGCATAGAACCACTATGTAGAATTATGCTAATACACAGAATTAATATATGTAATAAAATTTCTGTATTTGTGAATCTGAATTCACATCCCACATCACCTGCCAGAGAATCACTGATGAAACATAAATGAGTCACTTTATTTCTCTGTTTGCTTTAGGTCTGGGAATTTTGCTATCTCCTTGGTAAAGTGCTCTAGGATGACATCAAGTAGTGGAGAAGTTAGTGTGTTAGGGAAACCAAGGCAATTACAGACCTTGTAGCAAAGAATTTGCAGTATAAAGCTGGCCACTGAAAGTTAATTTCCTATGATTGTTTTCCCCCATAGATATTTGCAGCCTGGCACTCACAGCCCACTGAAACCCATCCATTTTCCCCTCCAAATCTTCCATGCCCAGCTTTCCCTTTGCCTCTACCCAGCATCATCCTGCACTCAGGAACACGACTGCCTCCTCGCACTCCAAATGTCTCCCAGACTCTCTCCTGCTCGTAGCTCTCAGGGGAGGAGAGTCTCTGTCTCTCGTCTCTGTTCCCAGAGCACATCCTTCTTAACCTCTCTCTCCCTCTCTGCCCCCAGGGTACCGTCCCTCTCAATTTCCAGAGGCAGTCTTTGAATTGAGTACAAATAAGTTTGAAAGCCAAAGAGCAGGAATTTCTATGGACATGCGAGTGTGTTATAAGCTGGTATCTGTGGTTCCCTAACATCTGGTGCCCTGTAATCCAAAGTCTTATGAAGCCTTCTGGCTCAAATTCCACCCGTGCAACAGGATGCTCATTAGGCAGACACCACAACTCCATGAAAAACAGGTTCTAGGAACTGAACCCCAAATCCAAGAAATTTGCCATCCAGCTGTCCTAGTATTTGGTCATATATTAAACACTCCAAAACATTTGGGTTTTGGTTCTTTGAAACCAACCCTTCACCTCAATATTGGTTTTAGGTTGTTAGTATCATGCTAATCCCCATAGACCTTTGGAATTTGTTCTGTGAGTCAATGATTACATCCAAGGTGTCCGGGTAGGAGAAGCCAGGACAGATATATTAATTCATTACAAAGGAAATCCCCACTGTTCCGCAGCTGAGCTACCATTTATGAAGGTATCCTCAAACTCCTAATACAAGCAACAGAGCCTCTTCCTTAGCCACCCCCACCATCGTGCTGCCGGCTCTCTCTTGAGATATACTCAAGAGTATTGCCTGAAACAGATCTTACCGTGGTGGGAAATCAGAGCTCAACTTCCTAGAAAACCCACCTAATTCTACAGGAATAAAGGCACAAAACCACCTTTGCTAAACACACTCATATCTAGTAAGTAGGTGGGACCTGCTCTCTGCTTCTGTCTCAGAACTGGCATGCAACGCTCTGACCCAGCAAACTCCCATTCCTACTAATTGAAAAGCTCTCCCCCCTCATGCTGTTAATCCTTTTCCTTCCTTTTTGCACTCTTCAAACCAAGATTCAAGGTGTGCTTTCAAAGCAAAATACCAGTCTTGCTACACAACTGCTCCACGAGAGCACAGTCCTGTGCCCCCAGCAGCATAGCCATGTTTGTGCCTCTCCCAGCCAGCCAAAGACACTCACAGAGCTCATGGGAATCTTTAGGAGGCAGATCTTCCCAGAAGTGGCATGATGCTGCAAATGTGCTTTTGCATCATTTCTTCCTGGTGGTCTTAGGGGCTGCTAGGACAAGGCTGCAAAGTTGAGTGGGTCTCAGGTCGCTCTGTTCGCTGTCCAGCTACAGTACACCTTACAGGGTTTGAAGTTCTGGGTAACTGGAATCAAGAAATGGTATGTGGAAATTCAGCTGTTACAGCCCAACAACTTACCCACACGCTCTGCAGCAGACAGCCGGAGGCTAAAATGCAAAGTCTCTTTCCCAGTTCCTTGAAAGCTGCATGTATGATCTGGAGCAGGAGGGCTTTAAAGCTTTTTTGTTTGTTTGTTTTGTTTTTTTTTTAAAGTTAATACTAGGGTTCTGGGTATTTTGGGGAGTCACACATACCTCTGATCCTTTTCTGAATCCTTTGGCACCAATATTGTCTCAAGGCCAGGAACTGCTGAACAGCCAGTGCTGAAACAGTGTCAGGCAGTGGGGATGTTAACAGACACTGTGGTCTTTTTGCTATGGAGCTGGAAATGTTTCCCAAAGCTGCTGTGATGTGGTGTCCCAGACTTTGCCTACCCTGGGACATCGTGCTGGCACCAAGGAACTGTTTTTGGATGTGAAAAAACATTCAGGTCACATGCTGGCAAAAGACTTAATTTAAATGTAGCTAAACCATCAGAAAAAGGCTCTTTCACCTCTGTGCTGTCCATCATCCAGCACCTCAGCCTAGGCATGACAGCCCCTCTACCTGGGAGAGCTGCTCCAGTGAGCCAGGGCAGAGGGGTTAACATCAGATGCTATAAAAATGTGTGATTTCCTGAGTGCCATCACACAACTCAGGCCTTTAAAACAGCCTTGCTGCTGAGTGCCCAACTTACTGAACCGCCCCAGATCACTTGTAAATCTTGGCTCTTCTCCTCCAGAGCCTGCCAAGTTCCCATGATCACTGAACGGGGGGTAGTTTGTAACCTTTCTCCATTAAGGGTTTATTCCTAATCCTGTCGGTTCCTATCTCACAATGACATAGCTTGGATCCCCCAAACATTCCAGTAATTCCTCCCTTTTGAGCCGGCAGACGCGGCACTTCCTTGGCAAGCAGGCGTCCCGCATTCCTGGACTCACTTCCCAAGCTGTCTTGCCCACTCCTCAGGAATGGCTCCCCGCAGGGACTTATTTCCTTAAGGATGAGATGTTTTCATACCCTGGCAAGTTTCCCACTTCCTATCATCACATGTATCCCGTGCAAAGAGGGAACAGAGAAGCGTGGGTTTCTTCTTGGTTGTTGTGAGTGCCCAGGCACCTCAGGATGACAAGCAGGTGCTTGCAGAGTGTGCGGTCCCTTGCTCCAACCTGGGACACTGCTGGAGGGTGGCTAGGGCCTTGGGGCAAACTCTGCCTGAGGCATGAAAAAATACAAGGAAGAGCCTTTCAGAAGTGATACATTAAACTCAACGGATTCCCGAGAGGTGCTCCCAGGTTTATGGCAGAGACCAGATTCCCGGCAGTTATCAGCACTGAGAAAGCCGGTGAAGTATAAGGTGGCCTCACACGCATGAGCGCTGCTGCTACCCAAGGATGTCATGGTTTCTAAGCACCTTTCTAGATCAAGCTCAGGTGAGAGTGTCTGAACATTAAGCTTTTCTCCAGGAACAAGTTGGCAAGACATATCTGGGCTGAATTCACCACCCTGAGTGTTGTGTTGCCTTCTACCTTGGTGCATATATGCACGGTCCAGAACAGCAGCACTTCGCATCTCATCATCTCTTCCAGCCCTCCTGGGATCTCACAGCGGGAACCAGTACGGGGCCTCCAATGCAGGCTGACCGGCTCTCCCCGACTGCCCAGGGTCATGCTGCCAGCCTTCTCACTCGCGCAGCCCCTCTTCTCTCCCCAGAGAGCTGAGACCTGTGAAATTCCCTCCCGTTGTGGCTCTAGCCACCACTCTTTTTATAAGCCAGAGACAGCCTGCAAAGAACAGGAGTTTTTTCAGGCATTTTTACCAAGGCGCGATGCACAGAGGTGGATACAAGCTAAACACAAACAGCCGGGCTGGTTATTACAGGTCATCAGCCAATAGGCTGCGTGGTTTAATTTCTGTCTCCAAATGCTGTTAGCTACTTGTTTTCTCATTTGCTTTCCATCACTGGGCTCCCAAGGGTGCTGCCAGCACTTAAATAGATTTCTATATGAATTCTGCTTTATTTAGGAAAGAAATAAACCCACTTCCCATTGCTGAGGGGCCTGATGTTAAGAGGGAAGGTGGGCTCTGCTTAACTCCAATTCTACCAACCTAAGTCTACAGGGAGCATTTCAGACGGCATCGCCTTGCACCACCTGTTTTACACGAAATTACCGTGTGTCTTAAAACCAGAAGAGCCGCAGGCCCAACCCAGCAGCCCCCTGCACCGCTCGAGCTCCAGCTTTGTCCCCGCCGTTCACCAGCCGGCCCCGCCACCGCCGTTGCGCAGCGCACGGAGACATCTAGCGGGGAAAGCCCGCAGCACCCCGCGCCGCGCCGCCACGGGGGTCCCCTCGCGTCCCTCCGTGCCCAGGGCTCTCCCGTGGGCACGCACAGCCCAGGTAACAGCGTGCCCACGGGAGGCACGGGCTGACCTCTGCCTCCGTCCTTCTGAGTGCTGGGAGGCCAGGAGGGTTGTTTTTGCAGAGCTTCTGCCAATAATGGGGTTTTTCCCATTTTCACTGAAAAATCTCCATTGCAGATCTGGTTTCAGGTCCCTTGCCATCTTGTACTGGTTCAAACACCACCTTTGATTACTTCTGTCAGAATTTTAAAGCAATTATATAGCAGGATAATGTAAAAAGCATTACAATTTTCACAGTATCTCTGCTGAGGAAGAACTTGGCAGCTGTGACTACACAGTGTGCCAGATTCCCGCTCCCTGTCCAGCCCCGCTGGCCCCAAGAGCCACTGTCCAAGCACAAATGCCAGCAGTGCTGGACCCAGCATCTTACAGTTCGAAAGGCCAAAGCTGTTAATCTGTGCAATGCAGTGGGTAAGTGAGTGTGCGTGTCGCCCGCAGGAGCACCCAAAGCCCAGCAGCAGCACGGCAAGCCAGGCAGAAGGCCAAGGGCAGGAAGATGCCCAAGTCTGCTGGCCAAAGCAGATGCTGTAGAGTCAGTGTTCAAGAAGCTGTCATTGCTGCAGGAGCCCAAAACACAGATGACCCTGGGAGAGCCTTCTGTTCTAYGTAGAAAGGGTGTAAAAGTTGTTCTCTTTCTTAATGTTTGAGAAAAGGGATGATGCAGGACACTGCATCAGAGCTGAGGTGTTTTTCTGTGGAGAAGAGGCCATGCAGGTTTCTACTTCGTCAGTATGCATCTGGCCAGAACCCCYCGGGACACGCAATTTCTCTCCCAAATGGCGCGAGGTGAACATCTACTGTGTGGCCGGGGAGAGAGCGTGCTTGCTGCCGACACTGGCTGTAAGTACACCTCTGCAGTGGAGCAGCCAGGGTCCCCGTGAAAACAAGACACTGGGAGCCGAGACTTCTGATGCAGAGGAGCTGGTGGGAGCTTGCTCTACTCAGGCGCTTTCGTTTCCTCGACTCGAAAACAAGGTAGTAATATGTGACCTGCAAGGGTGTCATTAGCATTGCAGAGATCTTTGAGGTCCCTGGAAGAGAAGTGCTGGAGAAATGCAACCTATTAAAAATGCAGCTTTCTCCTTGCCAATTCTATTCCGCTTCAAGGAAAGGGGCTTTTGCAATGACAGCTGGGATGAGCTGGTTTTGACAAGTCAGAGTATGCAGATTTTGATGGAAGATTTAAGTGAAACATGACAAAAAGACTAAGATGCAGTACAGTACTTTTGCCTTCCATGCCCAGGTGCTTCACCTCCCTTTGAAACAACCAAGGCAGGGTGCACTGAAGTGTCAAGAAACCCATCCTGGATTTCAGCAAGGCACCAGCAAGTCCAGGAGAGCACGTGGAATATGTTTGCTCAGATAAATAATCCAGCATATTCTCCCACTGGGCTTCTTGCTGGACCAGCCTGGAACTGAGCCAACCATGTCCTGGCTGACATCCTCAGCTCTTGTAACTCACTGTAGTTTTCAGGTAGGGGACTTACTACAAGGCAGATTCTCACACCTACTTGCCACTTTCCAGAATTAATTTTTTTGCTGCTAAAAATTCTGCTGCTTTTATTTTAATTTTACACCGAGGGTGGGATTTTCCTCCAAGTTTGATTCCCCCTCACACACCTCCGTGGGAGCTGCACAAAGCCACCCAGGGCCAGCTGAAAGATGATCCTTCCCTGCTCCAAATGTAGGTCTTTGTCACAGCCAAAAGCCTGGTTTACAATATGCCATTTAAAATAAAAAATTGTGTGCAATAATTCTGGGGCTTGAAGCAAAGCCAAGATCTTGGATGCGCCCAGGTAAATAGCAACAATCTGTTTTTGAAGGGGGAAAGGTTTTTGGTTTGAAAACCTTTTTCTTGGAAACTTATCTGCCTGGCCAGTCTAGGGACCAGAATCTGCACCTAAAGACAAGACCCAGCAATGTGAATGTACGCTTAATGACTGCCCTGGACGAGCTGTGGGCAAAGCTGCACATGGAGATTTTCCCTGCGGTGTCTTGGGGAACGCTGCCCAGAGTGGGGGCTCGGATGGGCTCTGCCTCATGCACCAGAGGAAAGGAGCTGGGAGGAAAGGCTGAGTGCAGCGCAGCCGTCCCGATGCGCTGTGAAAAGCTACGCTGGATGCACCAGTCGGTCGCAGGGCTCTGCTGACAAGTGCTGGCGTGCACTTCAGCCYGCTCACGCACACGGGGGAAAACATTTAGAAAGGTTCTCCTGATTTTATAGCATCAGCTGACATCTGGGGCCACAACCTGTTCCAGTGGAGTTAAGGCAGAAGAGAAAGGAGATTTTGCCAATGTGTTAACTTTTAATTAAATCTTAATGCCTTAATTAAAGCAAGGAGGGCTTAATTAAGGACTTAGCTAAAATTTAATACTTTAATGGGACTAAAGACTTTAATTTATCACTGGGCTGAAAAAGAAAAAAAGCAGGAGGGCTCACTCTGAGACACACATACGCACAGCAGCCAATTATGAAAGAATCCTGGGGTGTCAGGTTTGTCAGTCAGAGCGCGCTGCGCACAAGGGGGAATCTGCGGTTGTTCACATTTCCACGTTACCTGCCTAAAGCGTAAGCATAGCTTGAGATCATCGCATTAAAAGGTACGTGGTACCTTCGCCTCTTTCCAAAGAAGTTTTTCTCAGTTGATGAAGCCCTATTTCTGGGCTGTCCAACTCACGCTGCAGCGTCAGCCCAGGGATGAGTCTGGAGGTGTCCTGGTGCACCTGCAAACGCCCAGGCTCTGAGCCTGCCAGCTGCCGTTTCGGGCGGTGTGTGACTGAAGATGCCCCATCACTGGCAGGAGGCCCACAGCTCCCAGAGGACCGGCCAGCCCTGCCCAGCGTTACAGCAGCGACAGGAACGCTGCAAGGCATTTGGCTGGCTTTTAGAGGCCGAGTTTTCACGGGGCTCAGAGCTCAGCACCTCCCATCTTCCTCAGATGGGATGTTTATCTACTTCTTGGTATTTCTTGTGGCTGGGAAATACGAACCCAAGCCACTGAATCTCACTTTCAGCTTTTCATGTGTCCTAGCATAACATAGCGATGTTTGTGCCACAAATAAGTGAGCTTTAAGGCGCTTCTGACTACAGCTTCTGAAAGAGTGCCCACATGCACCGATCTTTCGGAGGAATCGTTTCCAATCATTTGACTTCTCAAAGCTCGTAATCCACTGCATCAATTACTGTAGTTACCCAAAAAAGGAATCAGGACTATTGACAAGCACAAGAAAATCTATCCTTTTACATTTCCTTACATTGTGGTTTTGCCCTGTAGTATTTTCTGCAATCGATCTTGAAAATCTTCTGAAAGGTCAATAGATATTATTGCAATTTTACCAGCGGAGAAGTTGAGGTATGGATGGGGCAGTAAATGACTAATCCAAGATCAGACAGTGACCTCACAGATATTTTGAAGACCCTTCCCCACCAGGCAGCGTGCAGCTGCACTCCTTTGAAGGGGACTGGAGCTTAAAAAGAGCCTTAGGTTCAGAAAACGCAGCCCCTCTCCTGGGTGTAACGTGATACTATATGGGGCTTGGCATTTTGGTCAGACTGTCATTTCTTCAAACAGAAATCTGCCCAGCCTATGGAGAAAGGACACATATGTTTCCTATAACAAGACTGTACGTTATTTTTTATATACATAGGAAGACTATAATATCTGAGAAGACTCATTACTTGCTATCCATTCATATCTGCAATTCTCTATGGAGTYGCATAGGCCTAATATGTTAACTACATCAGACACACAGAGGGCCAAAGCTTCATCTCTGTCCAAGGAACAGAGAGCGCAGCGCGGCAGGACCGGCAGGTCAGGATGCCRAGACCGGTCTCTCTTTCTCTGCCCGCCTTCATCAGGAGCAGAGCAATCCCCCAGCAACCTCAGCAACGCTTTCGGCAGTTATTCACTGCCAGAGGTGAGAGCGCAGCTGGGAGCAGTGAGGCAGGGCGCGAGGGGGCAGGTAGCCCGGACACATCCCCTGTGCTGGTTTGCTAGAGGAACACCAATGCCCAGGAACCTTCAGGAGCTCTGGGTGACTTTGCTACCCCCAGGATGTGCATAGCCATGTGCAAAGCAGAGACAGTGTTTGGGGGGTGCAAACATCAAACGCTCCCCAAAACCATGTTAGCAATTTCTCCCATAAATCAAGAAGCTGTGGTGGGTTCTGCCTGCCAGCACCCCTCGCCGGGATGCGAGGAGAACCGCTCTCCTAGCACACCTCACTTGCCGAGTCTGCGTGCTCAGCCCGTGGTGGCAGCCTGGGGGTGAGGGGCTGGGGACTTGCCCTGCGCGCTAGCAGTAATTATTCCACTTTGATTCTTGCTCATCTCTGGCCCATGAAATCAAGGCCAAACTCTGGAGCGTGTGGGGGGTGAGGAGATGGAAGCTGGGCCCAAACCGCCTTAACTGGTTCCACAGAGCTGCTGCTTTCCGCAGCGAGCAAGCCAGAACAATGTCATCTCAATACCCCGCGCTAATCTGGGGGAAACTGAGCGTGACCGACTTCACGCATGACAGCCTGGAAGCCAAGCATGGGAGGTCAGCACCAGCCTCACTCCGAGCTCCCTCACAGCTGGCTTGGAGAGACGAGGCACACGGACAGGCATGTCCCATCCCAGTGCCCCGTGACTCTCAGCATCTACTGCCACTGGGCTTGTCCATCGCGCTGAGACCCCAGTCCTCATGCTGACAGCCCGGCCGGGCTTCCAGGGTCCCAGCTACCCACCAACAAGAGAGGCTGGTGCACGTCTCAGGCATGCTGTCATTAACAAATGAGGCACAGCGCTTGATTAATTCCACAGGTTTCTTCCATTAGGAGCCACTACATCATTGCTACGCGAGAGCCTTCCTCCCCTCAGCGCTGACCTTCCTCCCACAGCTCGCCCATTTCCCTCGGCTGTGGAAGTTATTACAGACTGGTTATTTGAAAGACCTGGAAACCGGGGCAGCCGCTGCTTCCTTTCATCTCCAGCTCTGCTGCTCCTCACTCCTTGGCAGTTTGGAAGGATGGTGGAAGTAATTAATGGCTGGGGAGGGGAGGAGGAGGTGCTCCTAAGAGGGGAGTCAAAAATTCCTCTTGACAATGACCACATGTCTGAGGCTCGGCTACTAGTTCACCTGACAGCAATAAGGGTCTAATAGTCATTAGTCACCACCGCAGACACGCTCCATGCACTTCTCCATGCTCTTTTTTTTCCCTGATGAAGGCTGAAATTAAAACAGCATCAGCCACCCTGGTGCTTTCAACCACCTTTTGTGACAAAAGGTCTTGCAGGGAAAAGACTGGGGAACTGATGGCTCAGAGAGCTTTGTCAGCATCCCTGACCAAAGGCGGGGAAGGATCTTCAAGCAGAGAAGTACAGCAGATAAAAAAAGATTAAAAAACTCCAACTAAAATCCACCAGGAAATGAGACAGCTGGGAATGGACAGAGAATACCCATAGGGAATTCAGGCTGATTGATACAGAAAGCWTGTGTGACCTGATCCCGCCTGGCCTGCAGGTCCCAGTTTACTCTTTCTGCAAGAGACCCTCTGTGTCTCTTCCTCAGCAGCCTCTCCCRTACCTCCCTGCCTTTAATTTCTCTCTGCGCCTGATATTGGGTTATCTAAGGGCTTACTTTCCAAGAACTTTCTTCCTGGAGTGCAAGCTACAGGCATGAAAATACAGTGATCATACCATGGCCCAAAACCAAGCGGGGAGCTTGGCTCTGCAGCATCGTGTTCAGGGCAGTGGGGAGCAAGGGTTAGACCCCAGCCCCTGACTCCCAGCCCGGTGCCTGCCCTGGGTGAGACGCTGAGGCCAGGAAGCCTGCGTGCTGCTCTCCCTGCTGACTTTCCCACCCGCTCACACATGATAATATCTGAGGTTTTGGCTCAGAGTCACCTGTAATTAGAACAAAACTGGCAACTTTCTGAGGCTAAACTCCAGATAAAATTGGTTGTGAATGAAAAAATAAAAGAGAACGAGTGCTATAAAGTGGAAATGATATATCTGAGAGCTGATCAGGATCTAGAAGAGCAGTGCGGGAATGCTAATGCTCCTCTGTGGAGGATTTCGATATTACATTTTGGACTGAGTGCAAACCCAAAACATTTTGAAACATAGGCAGGAAGGGAGTGCGGCTCTGGATCTTGGCAGCCAGCCTGCTTGCCAAACTGTCCTGCAGCCACAAGCCATGGAGAAACCCTAGGGCACTGCGCCTGTCCTAGACCTACTGACTGTGCGAGGCCAGCGGCTCGGGTATAAACCTGGCATCTGAGCCTTGCCCACCCGTCGGCTTGGTACCGTCACCCAAGCGCGCTGGCAAGGAGCAAGCAGGCTCGCTGGCCGGGCTCTGCAGAGATCCCCGCCTGGGACCTTCCAGCCTCCCTTGTCATGGGGCTGCTTCCCTGTGCCAACCGGATTTTGGACTCTCAAAAGCCTTCTGGAGCAGAGGCTGCAGCTTTGCTTTTCTGAGAACTCTTCAGTTTTTCTATTCTATAACCCAGCACCCTGGCTCACCTACCCCCCCATACCTCTGCCAGATGCATTAATCCTGCCATCCCCATTTTTCAACAGGAAAACAGGGGCATAACAAATCACAGCAGCCGGCTCAGGGCCAGACAGAAGATCTGACCTATTGAATCCAGGTCACGCAGTTCCTCAACCAGGGTCTTAATTGCTGGATCATCCATTCCTCCATCCACAGCTGTCCAGGACAGGAGTTTTCTCCCAGAAAAGAGGGTAAAAGACTCACTGGGCCCAGCTGCACTTCATAAGCATCTTTGCCAAGCTTTTCTGCCCCATTTAAGAGGGCCCAGGCGTGCTTTATAAAATATCAGATGGAGATCTCTGAGATAAAGCCATTTCATTTTGTACTGCTCAGTACAGTACGTGATTTGGCTGCAGAGAAAAAGCATTGCTTATTTGCAAAAGAGTTCTCCTATCTGTCTGACCTAGACATCAGTCATTATAAGTAATTGTCGTATTACTGAGAGAAGAGCGGATCCTTTCACCGGCGGAGCAGCCATACCATTTTTGAGGAAAACTGCACTCTCCAAGGAAAGCCACGACAGGCTTGATTGGCACCCGGCTGCCATGCAGAAGTTAAACCAGATGAGCTGCATCAGCCCAGTGGAAGGCAAATGCATGGTAGCTGCTCCAAAAGCCTCTCTTCCTCTAGATTTGTCACTGACTGCATTGTTATCTGCAAGGGGGCAGAATGTAATCAGAAACACATTTTTGAGTGAAGGACTGACCTCTGCAGAATCACCAGGAATTTCTGAGGCTGTACAGCTGTGCAAGTGCCTTCCCATCTCTGCAAGGCAGAGCCGTGCCCGCTTTCATTTCAGTGCGCCGAGCTCTCACGTGGTGCCGAGCAGCATTTCTTTCCACCTTAAATCCATGCGCTGTGTTTGAAATACAGCTGTGGAGCACTGAGATGTTTCAGAAGATGGCAATTTTAGAGAGTCAGAATCAGTTGAGAGGATCAGAGGCTCCAATCAGAACCCTTCCCTACCCCAGCATTTCACCTAGGTATTTCTACAGAGTGTTCAATACTGTGTGTCTGGCCGCTCACTGCTTGTCTTCCAGAAAAGCACCTCCTCTTGATTTGAAGAAGCAAGAAACGCAAAAATGTACACATAACCTTGTTCTGATGATTAATCATTCTCACTGGTGAAAAGGAAAAAAATGTGCCTAATTTTATATTTATTTGGCTTCAGCTTTCAGCCGTTAATTCTTGCTCTGCCTTTCCACTCTAAACAGCCTTTAGTACCTGGTATTTTCCTTCTGAAAAGGTGCCCGTCTACTGTAACCAAGTCACCTCTCAGACTTTGTCTAAACCAGATGGACTGAGCTGTTTAAACATTTCACACTGTTCAGCTTGGAAAAATTTTTGTAATCTTCCTTGTACCCTGCCCTTTCCCCCTCCTCTGTTTTTAAAAGTGTGGAGCTAACCCCAAATATGGGCCAACCAGCAGGTCCTAGCATCAGTCCCACCAGTGTAACGCAGTGCCAGAATCCCCTCCTTACTGTTCCATGCTGATCCCTCTTCAGAGCCCGAGAGGAACCCTAAGGCCGTCCCAGGACACAGTTCCCACTCCAAAACTATTCTTGTGAAGGCAAAAACTCGCTTTGGGGTCAGGTATACAAGAGCTCTGGAGACTCTGGCCTTGGTCTCCAATGGGAGCAATAGAGGAAATTCTACAGAAGCTACTAACAGCCTCAAAATGTAATTCATTTCCTGCAGAGTATTTTATTATTATCCCTTGAACAGCCACATTCTCAGAAATGTGCAGAACCCCCAGGTGTTGAGCATTGCAAACCTCTGAAAACCTGGCCCCAGGGCTCAGTCTGGAGGGTGTCAAACACCTTCCCGTCTCGTTGAGGCACCGGGCGCTGAGGTGCTCAGCACCTCCGAGGCTGTGGCCCTTAGCTGTCAGTCAGAGCAAAAATCCCTCCTGAAGCTAAACGGGCAACGGGCCGTGCCTGGAGGCGGCATTTGCGTGCAGAGGTGATGTGTTCAGCGCGCCTGCTCCTGGCAGCAAGCTGATCGCGCTTCTAATGTTTCTGGGCAATGCACGCTCTCCATGAAGCTCCTGTTGGCTCTCTGAGAGGGAAACACATCTTGCAGCCGCCCTAAATGCACCAGCTTCAGGCTTTGAGATGGAAATCCTGGGAAGGATTTGCTGGCATAGCGATGACAGGAGCTTACTATGGCAATTGCTACTAAAATTTCACAAAGTATGAGCTATGCTTTCTTTGCTCTCTTTCAGCTTCGTTTTCAGGACTACATATTAGAAATCAAGTGCAAAAGTTCTTTATACTAAAACTATAAGGATAATAACATAACCAGAAATGGAATAAAAACAATGCTTTGTTTCCTTATTTTGTTCTAATTTACTTGATTTTTCCCTAAACCCACTCACAAACTGATTTCACTTTCGGGGAAAGGATGGCTCAGTACTTCTAATGAACATGTTCATTTTCCAGTGATTTGAGGTCACTGTGGTATCAGGGAGCAGGTGAGCTGAACATATGGTTTTTCTTCTCATTTTGCAAGTAAGGGCAGGCCTCACAATTCTCTTGCATACATAAATCCCATAACCGCCTATGCACCTCATACACAGGATTAAAACCTTTTCAAGGTGAGAAGTTGTAGCCACAACGCTGTGGTTGGAAAGCTGAGTCTTCACCTGGCATTGGGACAACTTATTCATGAGTTCCTGCTCTTGACAGCTGGCACTGCACTCTGCTAAAATGCAAGTGGAGTATTTTCAAAAGCACTCCCCAAAGTTAAAACTTCTATTTTAATACCCAAAATAAGAAACAGCCCTTCCAAAACACTTGGCACATAGCAGCACCGCTTTGAAAACCTCCATAGTCACTTCTGTGCTTTTTTTATAACGTCTGGCAACTTTCTGTCATGCCCAACTGCTGGGTAACAACTCTTGTGACTTTTTTGCAGGTAACACAGTATTTGCTCGCTTCTATCCCAAGGCTCAGCTGCTGGATTGAAGACCCTGAACAGCAGAGCACCTTGCTGCTCTTCATGGTTACTGGGAAACACCTAAAAATGCAAAACAAATGTATCCTAAAGGCTCAGATGCCAAAAGGAAGATTATATTATTAAACTCTTGATTTTTTGGCCTGCTGCATACATTTTGATCACTCGGGGTTTTGCAATTATGCAAATGGCTGAAGAGCCCTCTGAAGCTGTGGCTGAGCTGGAGTACAGACCGATAGCTGTAATAAAATCCCATGATGACTTAGGAGTGCCACTTCAAGCAAATACCCCTTTCCAAGATAAAGAGCAATACGCTATTGCAATAAGCTGGGTTCTTTTCATTCTTTCGCCTTCCCGATGTTTGGCACAAGCCCAAATCCTCTCTGTTCTCCACCCACCCATCAGACATATTCTGCTAAATATCCTGTCCTCTTGTCGTTTTGGCAAAAAATAAACTATGCACGAGAAAGAATTATGCCTGTGAGGCTCTCATAAAAAAATTCCTGTGAACGATAAATCAAAACAAAATAATAATTATCACCAGCCACAGGACCACATTTATGTTTCTCATATTTTCCTCTTACTTTTCGTAGATTATCAAGTCTACACAAGAGCAAGAACCAGATTTTCCTAAAGATATTGATACACTGGTAATCTCCAACTCTGAAACCGAAGCTCACCTTGTCTACAAGAGACTTCTCCGCGCTATTTACAGAGAGGGTTAAAATTTTCTCCTAGAATTAGAAACGGTACATTTCTGTCCTGGAAACAAGATGCCTTGTTTTTTCCTATGGCTACATAAATCTTCCACAGTCCCTGTGCTACCTTCTGACTTGCGTTTAATAAATAACGAGTACTTATAAAGTGATTTTTCTCCTTAGACTCTCAAAGGCATTGACACATACACACGTACTCTTTAGATGGGGAAACTGAGGCACAAGGGACTTGCCCAAATTCACAGGATGGCTGGGTGGAGGCATCAGCCTCGCAGGTGCCTGGTCTCACCCAGCAGGCAGACGGCCCTCCACGGAGCAGCGCCGGCACAGCAAATCCGGATCAGGCTCAGGGGCATTTTCCCCTGGGACCACTGAGCAGCCACCCCCGCAGGAACAGTGCCCGGCACAGAGGTGTTCTCCAGCCATGCTGGACTTGGGGAACACAAGTGGGTCTGAGACAGAAGCTTCCCGCTCCTGCAGAGAGGGTTGGGCTCTATAAGAGGTGAAGGGCCAGTAAGACCACCTTTCCTCCCCACTCGCCAGGTGCTGCCCAGTTTTTGGATGCTGGGCTTCAGTGCGACATGGACCAACTGGACAGAGTGGAGAGGTTTAGAAGGAAACATTCACTAAAGAAATGTTGAAGGAATCAGCATGGTTCAGTCTAGAAAAGAGAAGGAAAAGCAATACTCTACTGTTTTCCCCAGCTTTGCAAAGTACAGCTCACAGTAGCTGAAACAATTTGGAGCTGTGGCAATCAGCACCCAGAGCTAAGGTGTAACCTCACCTTTCTTTCCCCAGCAGCCTTGGAGCTTGAACAGAGCCAAATCCTCCGAAAAGCCCAAGAGCAGATGGAATTAATGTATGAAACCCCACCAAAATAAGCGTGTATGGGACTTTTCCTCACACCTCACAGGAGCTCAGACAACCATCCAGCCTTTGCATCAGCACCTATCAGCTTATTCCCACWCCGACAGGCAACAGGAGTTGTGCCTCGGTGTGCTCTTACAACAGCAGTTAGGCTCATTAGAGATTAAATTAATACTTTTACTTATCAGCCAAGTTCAGAAGATTTTTTAAAATTAGTTTGAAAATACATTCCCCCATAGGAAAAAATACCACGAACCTACACTTTTGCTGGATTGCAGCATTTCTGGAACTTAACTGCACCTTTTGCTGTGTAAAAAAAAAAAAAGAAACACTGGTAATTGCTAACCAAATCCCCTGAAAAGGGGCATTGAAACAATCATTTTTTGATGAGCTCTTACTGTCAGGATTAAGAAGGAAATGATGGCAATGCTTTTATGTTAATACCTCAACTTTTGTGTCAATACATTAGCTATGCTAATGTCAAACAAAATCCTGATTACAAACTGATGCAATATGAAAAAGGTACAAGCCCAGCCAGATGCACCACAGCGTAAGCAGTTACCGCAGGCACTGCATAAGGGTGAACCTCACTCCCCACACAAGCCAAAGTAATTAATGTGTAGCAATACAGGCAATACAGTCAACAAAAGATAATTCAAGGCACTGGAGATTTACAGAGAGAAACAGCACATCTAAACTGTGGCTGGGATCCTCTGGCGTGTTTGCCCTGTGCAACAGAGCGTGGTACAGATGCTGGAGACCACAGAGACACAAGCTGTAAGTTCAGGTTCAGCACAGACCAGCACCTCCAATGCCATGATACCCCATTTGGGTGAGCTAAGCACTGCATACAAGCCAGTAAATCCTGAGATTTATCGCATCCAAATCCAAGCTGGTTTACATCTAACCACTTTAGCTATCCCTGCAGTATGCTCTCCTACCCTACTCATCTGGTCTGCAGCTATCACAGTTTGGTCCCTCCGGCAGACCCTAACATCTTATTTATGCTCAGTGTCTATTGAAGAGAAGTACTGAGGAGAAAACCACACCCTCTGAAAGCATCCATGGAGGATGGCTAATCATGTAAGAGGGTGAATTGCTACAAGAGAAGGAGCTGAAGAAGGTAATGTGCTACTCAGCTCTGTGATGGCCTGAAGGTTTTAGCATCTGCTAGATTTTTGATGATGCAGTGTTTGGGAGGAAGGGAGCAAAGGGGTGACATGTTAGCAATGGACTTTCTATCCATGAATAGCTTCCTCTTACAGAAGTCTGTTCTGAGTCAGCCCAGGACACTCATGCCTTGTCTCCTCCTGACCACGTACCTGGCTTTGCAAAGGTCGCTGGAGAGCTTGTTCTCTGCCTTCCTGCTCTCTCTGCTGGCAGTAACTCATCCCCAATCAGCTGATGTGGAAGAAACTTCATAAATGAAATTTCAATATGCTCCGACTCCATAATTTTTCCACATACGTTGGGGCTAAATACTGATTGTATGAGTTGACCCAAACACTTCAAAGATAGGAAAAACAAACACTGAGATGGCATAAACTTGCCTGGCTGCTCATAGACTTAGAAATAAATGAGCTGCAGATTTGGAAGTCTCTTTTCTGTTAATAGCTTTGTAGACCAGCATGGCTGAGAAAAAGGGTGTCTGCACAAATGTCCATTACTAACATGGGGCCCGCTGATGGTCCATATAGCTATGTCATGGAATATCCTAAACCTCTTCTTCCCCATTAAGGTTTTCGTGTTTAAAAAGGGAAGATGATGCTGCTATAATGAGCAGGGTTGTGGTTAAAGAAAAAAAAAAGCCATAACACTCTTCCCTCTAAGAAGACCAGGAATACAATGCAATATAGGACATATATTGCAATATAGTGTAGTCTGTAAAAATGAACACCCTGCGAGTTATGGAGAACTCTGCTGCAGAAGAGGCAGTGGGACACTGAGTTGGGATCCAAACGTTATCACTGGAGATAATCTGATACCACTTGGCAGCACAGGGTGTTTCTGCAGGACAAAATGAGCAGGGTGTGCTGGGTCAAAATACATTTGGAGGGTCACAGACTTTAAGGCCAGGCTGACATCTTATGTCGCTGGGGCCAAAGACCTCGCCCTGTGAGTTCTGCACCTGGTCATCCATGGCAGGGCATTAGGGGGAAGACTGCAAAGCACTTGTACATGGTAAGCCTATTAGTTTTATTTTCGTAACTACAGTCTCCCAAATATAAAAGCCAAGCAAGCACATCACAGGCCTGGCAACATGAGCCACAATCTTGGAATGTGACTGCATGGTAATGCAATGTCGAGAGCAAGTTTCTAAACACTTCCCACCCTTCCCTGAGAAATGCAAAGACACAGGCTATTAAATAATCTCTTCATTTTAGTAATTTAGTTGCTGTTTGTACAGCACTTTGAACATGCACAGTGCCACAGCACAGAAATGCCAAGTACTGTGTTATTTAGCTGCAAAGCCTGTGATAATCCCTCATTATGAAATAATAATTAATCATCATCATTTTATTCAAGAGCTCCTCACCCCCACCCCCACCCCCACCCAAGCCCTACAGGCGCTGACCAAACTCTCTCCCAGAGCATGTCTGGACAGGACAGGTTGGCTATGGATGCAAAGTTCAGGTATGAACTTTCCCAAAGTTCAGGGCTGTGCCTACCTGTGTGTCTCACCCAGCCCGGCGGAGGGACAATGCTTCCTAATCTCCAGCGGAGGATCAAAGCTGCAGATCCACCCAGTCCAACAATTCCCATCATCCTCACTAGTCCAGGGAGGGAAATTGAGACATTCAAAGGGTAACTGAGGACTTCAAGAGGCTGCATCTAAAGGAGCTCTCTCTTTCCATGAGGGACAGAGTTCCTGACTCAGCCATCTCTGTTGTATGTTTAAAGATGGGACAGATCTTCTGGGCCTACCTCCCTGGGGGCAAGGACTGTCCTGTTCCTAGTGACCGCCCAGAGCAAGGTGAAGGGCACTGGGAGGCTGTTTGGTTTCAGAGCTATCTTTATTAAAAGCAATTTGACATTTTGAATATCACAAAATAGCACAAAAATATAGTCATGGCTGCTGCAGGCAGAAGAGAGAACAGAGCCTGGACATGTGAGAAGCCAGAGGGGACGTGCTACAGCAACGCTGGGACATGGTCCCCAGCAACTTCCACCAGCCGTAAAGCCCCAGTGCACTTACAGCCCGGGTGAGCATTCATGAAATGAAGAAGCAATAGACAGGGCTTAGTCATCAAAGAGAAAGATGCAAATGCCTCCTCCTGCTTGGGACCCTGAGCTTTCCCCAGCAGGTAGCAGTGCAGACGGTAAATGCCTAATGTGAGTGTGAGACCTCTTTCCCTCCCCATCCCACCTCTTAAAAGACCCATGATTCTCACCAGACATGGGGATGTCATATCTCCTGTGGGAGCTGCTCTGCTTTGTACAATATATCATCTCAGAGCAGATGTAGGTGTAGATGTTCATATACCAGCTGAGTGGAGATGTGCATTCCTACATGTGTTTGACGATTTGGGCCTAAGTGTCCTAAATTATCTTTTAACTTGCACAACACAACCCCCACAGCATTACAGACATCCTTACAGCCAGCAGGTCTCCCACCAGCCTTGGTCACCCTGGAAAACCAGCTCTCAGCCGTCTCCCAAAACTTTACCAGAGAGATGTCTGCAGCTGCTCCTATCTACTTTAAAGCTTTAATAAAACTAAAGTGAAAAATATTGTGAGATGGTTCATATTCCATCATGCTGTCTGGGGAGAATACAGAATTAATCTCCTAGATACCAAAACAAGGACAAGCTTAGAGTGAGCAAAGTTACTTCTGAATGCCAAACAGACATGAGCAAAGTTTCCTGTACATCCTCACAAATAAGCAGCACTCACCAAAGCTGCTAGTTTAGCAATTTGTCATTAAATTGACCAGTAAAATGGAATGGCTGTGGGTGGGGATGGCTGCTATGAAGGCTCATTGAGACACAACGCTACTGGTAATCCTTTGGTATGAGAAGAGCACTGGAGAGTCCGAAACCTTGGTCTGCTCTAGGGTGCAGTACCCTGGAGGTGGAGCTCCACTGATGTTGGCTCTTCACCTGCGATAGCTATATGAAGTCTCACTGTGCCACTGCTAGGGTTCAGGTACATTTTAAGAATGAATTTTCTTAGTTAAGCTTTCCTGTTGTAACTGTGCTTCCAACTTTGTAATCAAGCACTGAACTCTTTTTGATGCAAATTAAGTATACTCTAATTTTAGGCTAGCTCAATGTTTAATGTGGAACCACTCCCCTTTCCTGGAGGTAGCAAACCTAAATAAATCAGAATTGCTGACGTGCCCCTTTAAACTTCTGCAGCTGAGGTAGGAATGGCGTGAGCACTGGTATCAGGCAGCGCCAGGTAAAGGGAGACTCATAGCCCTTAGCAGACGTCACACAACACTTTCTGGCATGGAGCAGGCAACAGCAGGGCAACAGACAGCTCTGGCAACGTACCCCTTATCGGCATCTCTATTTCTATGAAGGATTACAGTGAGTTCTTCATGATATTGTGAGCTAAAATAATGCTAACAAAAATCTGTGCAGGACGCATTAAATAGCCTGAAACCACTTCAAAAACAGAATACAAAAAGAATTTTAAGAGGGAGGGATTTTGGGTGCTTTTGGAAGTATTCTGGAAAAATGTATTCTTGTGTTTTTGGTTCAACAAGCTTTTCACTATTCTTTTTCAACAGTCTGGGAGAAAATATAATACCAGGATTGGAAAAGATTTCAGAAAACACTGGCAGCGAGTTGGATTAGCTTTTCACTCTTGCAGGAGAAAGCATCCTGAAATTCAGGATACTTAAATTCAAAGTAGATCTATTAATATGAGAAATAAGACATTCATTTCTAATTGTGAGTGGTATTCACAACTGGACCAGAGGTGGCTTCTCCATCACACACCCTGTTAAATTGTAGAAGTGGAGATCTTTCTGCACTAGAGCAGGTCCATAGATATTGTTGGAGTTCTTGCCAGAGCTGAAGTCCTCTGGTCTCCAGTTACAAAGCAGGTTTCTTCTGTCCCTAAAATCTCTCTAATTAAATTAGACCAGGGCCAAAGCTTGTTCAGAGTTACACTGGATTTAATCCAGAGCAAATCCATGAACCTGTTAGATATGCTCTAGGTTTACACCAGCATAAGGAAGAATACACTTTTGAGCCCTTTTATTTAGAATCATAGAATCATTAAGGTTGGAAAAGACCTCTAAGATCATCAAGTCCAACCGTCAACCCACCACCACCATGCCCACTAAACCACGTCCCTAAGTGCCTCATCTACACGTCTTTTAAATACTTCCAGGGATGGTGACTCCACCACTTCCCTGGGCAGCCTGTTCCAATGTTCAACCACTCTTTCAGTAAAGAAATTTTTCCTAATGTCCAATCTAAACCTCCCCTGGCACAACTTGAGGCCATTTCCTCTCGTCCTATTGCTAGTTACTTGGGAGAAGAGACCAACACCCACCTCGCTACAACCTCCTTTCAGGTAGCTGTAGAGAGCGATAAGGTCTCCCCTCAGCCTCCTCCTCTCCATGCTAAACAGTCACAGTTCCCTCAGCTGCTCCTCGTAAGACTTGTTCTCCAGACCCTTCACCAGCTTCGTTGCCCTCCTCTGGACACGCTCCAGCACCTCAATGTCCTTCTTGTAGTGAGGGGCCCAAAACTGAACACAGTATTCGAGGTGCGGTCTCACCAGTGCCGAGTATAGGGGCACAATCACTTCCCTCATCCTGCTGGCCACACTATTTCTGATACAGGCCAGGATGGTGTTGGTCTTCTTGGCCACCTGGGCACATTGTCGGCTCATGTTCAGCCGGCTGTCAACCAGCACCCCCAGGTCCTTTTCCGCCAGGCAGCTTTCCAGCCACTCTTCCCCAAGCCTGTAGTATGGCATGGGGTTGTTGTGGCCGAAGTGCAGGACCTGGCACTTGGCCTTGTTGAATCTCACACAGTTGGCCTCAGCCCATCGATCCAGCCTGTSCAGGTCCCTCYGCAGAGCCGTCCTACCCTCGAGCAGATCAACACTCCCACCCAACTTGGTGTCGTCTGCAAACTTACTGAGGGAGCACTCAATCCCCTCGTCGAGGTCATTGATAAAGATATTGAACAAGACCGGCCCCAAAACTGAGCCCTGGGGGACACCGCTCGTGACCGGCTGCCAACTGGATTTCACTCCATTCACCACAACTCTCTGGGCCCGGCCGTCCAGCCAGTTTTTTACCCAGTGAATTTAGATTTTGACTTTCCCATAGGAAAACAGACAATACCAAAAACAGACAGACTGCTTTCTTTTCAGGGAGCTGATGACTATTAGTAAGACATTTTCCAGGTTATCTCTGCTATGCATCGAGCTCACAAACTGGGACTCCCGCTCTGTCTGTCTCTTTGCTCTTCAGCAGGTTTCCATTCAAATCAGGTTGTTTGCCTCTTGGCCATAGATATTTCTGTAAAGAACAACTTTCAGACGGGATGACATTTACAAAGTGCTTGGAGGGACAAGTCTGACCATGATGCTCTGTAGCCGTGACACAGTATCAGATACTGACCCAGAGGGAAGGTTTTTCTGCTGAAAAAGGAGTTAGAAATAGATCCTCTTACTTATGTCACTGCTTCTTGACAGTAAAAGATGAATAAGTGGGATATAGAGGGACACTGGGGAAGAATGGCTTCACTGCAGAGCTTTCCTCCAGCCAGGACTGGCAGTGGGTTCACTAAGGAAAAGCAATCAGCAGTTTCCAAAGCACACAGCCCTGTTTTCGTCCTACAATGGCAGCAAAACTGTCTCCAGCTGGGAAGACGGGAGGAGAACGATGGGGACCTGGACTGTATCCCCGACTGAGCAGTTGTGTGATCCCAGACAGGTCATGACAAACATCTCAGTCTCAGTTTTCCCATCTCTGCAAAAGGCATGGTAATAGTTTGGCATGTCTATTAAGATAGATTTGCAATGGACAGATTCGCAATAATATTAAAAATATGATCAGAGACAGCTGAGATGCTCCCTCCTTTCCCCTTAAACCAGCCAGGTTTGACAACCCAGAGGGCAAGAGACAAAATGGCACAAACCAACCGCAGGAGCTGAACCAAGACTCACCCACTGGGACCAGATTTTGCTCTTGCTTATATGGGTAAAAAACCCATATGGCAATGGAATCACATCATTTTAAGGAAGAAGTGGAGCACAGTTTTTAGTTTTTGAGAGATTACTGGTACTTAAAAGTGTTTTAGAGATTTCCCTCTTTGTTACAACATTTTATTTTGAAAGCTTATGGTCACATTACGCCAAGATCAGTAATGAACTTCAGTGCTTCATATGGCATAACGAAATACTAATCATAGCATTTTGTCCTTGCATATCCATCGAGTGAACAAAGCTCTCCAAAGCTCTCCAAAGCTCTGTGGTGATTACACCATTTCATTGGCATCTACCCTTTTAAAAAACACTTGAGAAAATAAAATAAAAATTGTGCTGTAAGCTTCTTCCCATCAGAAACCACGGGGATCTTAAGCTGCAGAAAGAAAAAAAGCCTTCCCTAGTGCCTGACAGCAAGTTGCATTCTTTGCCGAATGGGAGGTCAAGAGGTGACCTTGCCCCTGCCTGACTTCCTGATCCTCCCCGGCTGCCAGTGCCGCGCCTGGGAGCCCTGGGCCGCTCCGGGCTTCCTCGCAGCGCAACCGCTCAGCGCAGCCGGCACCAAAATGGCCTGACAAGGCTGGAGGGAAAAGGAAGCTGCTCCTATTCCCACAGCCTGTTGTTTGTTTTTAATGGTAAATGGCAACTCCATCACTGCATCCCACAGGTCCCAGGGAGGAGAGACGCGGGCTGCGCAGGGACCGCGGGCTGGCGAGCTGCGCAGGTGCCACCACAGCGGCGACTCTGCAGGGATTCAGACAACGCTGCAATGGGCAGAGGGAGCCTGGGAGGGATGGGACGTCAGCCCTCTGGTCTTACCCCAAGACTGTTTTGCTTGGTACCTGATTTTTTAGTTTATTTTCCTTTGCTTCCTAGCCTCTTAAAAAAGAGATGACACGTGGTGTCATGTACATCAGGGCTGATTTCTGGCTTATTAAATAATTAAGTGAATGTCACTAGAGATTCTTGGATAAAAGGTGTAAAGTACCATCATTACAAAAAGAAAAAAGTTTGAGTAAGTCATAAAAGATAGAATGTACCAATGGATCTAGATGAAGAATTTGAAAATTGGAGGACTCATCAAAGCACGTGTCTTTGTAGAAATAATCTGAATAGGAAAATCATTGAAAAGTCCAATTTAATGCCCAGACAGGCATGCTTACCCAATAAAGAAGCATAAATGCTTGTATAAAAAAGCTAAGCATATACTTAAACAATCTTCTGACTCATGAATTACGTTTCACTCCTAGGAAAAAAGTATTATCAGTTACATTTCACTACAATGCTGGAGACAGATGAGCACCCTTGCTCATAGGATTGTAGCCATCCTGGATATTCGTTTGGGCCTGAACTGAGCACTGTTGCCAGATGGGATAATGCAAGGTCTTCAGGAACAGGAGCTCTGTGGAAGAAGGCACAGCACCAAAGCACATAATTCGCATGATGCACAAATCCAAGCTCTTTTTTCTAGTTGTAAACATGCCACAGAGTAGAGGCAGCAGCTGATCAATGCACTGTCACTGTTTGTATTACAGTGGCCCTCATGGAAATCTCAATCCTTCGGCAAGAGAGTTGTAGGAACACAGGAAGAGTCAAACTCCATCACAAATGTTTTTCTCTGAGCAATGAGGAGCACAGACAGTTCCTTTTGCTTCCGAGGAAACGTCTGTGAGGGCATGCAAGGGAGATACGCAGGAAGCTCAGCACCAGATCCAACTTGTCTTTCTCATGTTAATCACTTGTCTGTCATAACACAACAGGTAATTCTCATTGTACAAGCAGGCACTTGGAAGACAAAGGCAGCCAGCCATATGTGAGGCTTAAACTGACTGGCAAGTGCAGAAAATCATCCAGCCTGAGACAATTATGCGCTAGTCTGTGAGTTAGCTTGGGGTTCCCCTTTTGAGAACCTGGCCTTCAGAAGCATTGCAGACACGCAGTGCTTCTTTTGCAAAAACAAATACATTTTGCTAAATAAACCTGTGCTGGCCTGACTATATCATGAATTCTTTGAGCCTGAAATTCTTTAATACTCTTTGGCTTTAAGGGAGCTAGGTTTTTTGCATAGGGCTGTAGTAATACTGCTGTCTCCCCTGACACACAGCTTCTTGTGAGAACAAATATGTTCTTCCCAGGTGACTTCTGAAAATGAAACTTCAGAGGAGTTTTGCACCAGAAGTTTCCAGCACATGGAGCAGTATGGAGAGCTGCAGCTTCCTCAGTTTTTCCAAATCATCACTTGCTTCCGGAAGAAAGAAAGAAATTGTGAATACCATAACTACCACTCCTAGCTTCTTCCAAGGCTGCCTGCCCCTGCTCTTCTCTGCAAAGCTTCATTTGCCCCAGGTCTGCCAAAACTTTAGCTGATGCCGCACAGTAACAAGACATGCACAGGTGCACTGGCAAGAGAAGTCTATTTTATGGCCACATCCACATTGGCACTGACTGGCGTTAGATAGGTTATACCCACATCCCACGGCAAAAGGTATTATACACTCACTCATGGCTACTGCTGTGTGTTTGATTCTGCTCTATATAGCTATTGTACCCTTAGGATTTAAACTGTCAAGCAAAGAGTCTGGCTCTGTATTTTCTTTCCTCTTGTTCTGTGTCTGCTTTACATACTGATGGAGGATTACCCTGATCTTACCTGCTTGTCAGGCAGCTATTCCACTAAGTACTAACTGTATTGTTCTAAATCTCTCACATTTCTTGACTAAAATTCAATTTACTTTTTTGTCACAAGAACCACAGGTCTGATTGTCCTGGGCTCATTCTCTTTCTCTCATTTTCCTTGTCTTTTCAAAATGAAAAGCTTGCAGAAAAGCTTTAACTGAGCTAATGGAAGGGGAGATTGTTGTTTTTAAGGCAGATGTGTGTCTGAGAGCATTTTGGCACAGTAAAAGGAAAAAAAAAAAATAGCCAAAGCAAAGGCTTCAAAGAAAGTCAGTCTCTGCTGTCTTTATTCTGCATGCTATGCAGCAGTTGGTGTTTCGCAATGGCATGGAGCACAATGACCACATATAATCACTTCTCTCTCTGTGCATCTATTACACCCCMCACACACACACCTTACACTCAATAGCTCTTAGGTCCCCTTTACCAATGTACACCCTCTTCTGTCACAGGATAGTCCCTGGGTGCCCCAGCTCTTGGGGAATGCGGATGGGAAGAGACCCAAAGAGCAGTCAAGACATTTCTGGATCATGTGCCATACAAAAGGAATGGTTTGCTAATGGAGAATGATGGCAAGGAGAGAGGAAATCTGGGGCCAACTTCTTAGCCAGGGTTGAAGCAGCAGTAGGTGGGCTGCGAAGCAGCGGGGGGACGTGGAGAGGAAGGGAGCCTGGCCAGGGCTCAGCGACGTTAAGGGGCTGGAGAGTGACGCTCATCCAGCCTGCTCCCGTCCTTTGCAGCTGCCACTGCCGGCTTAGGGTTTCTGTGCTAAAGCACTCGGCTCAGGGGGAAGGGGAAAGGGTGGTGTGGAGGCAACTGCCAGGGCAAAGGGGAGACGAATATTTCATTTGTTCCGGGGCCTGAAATAGCTCTTAGCAGCCCTGAGTGTGAGAGTCACGTTGCGAGGGCGGGGGGGAGGTGGGTGCCAATTTGTCAGCAAAGCCGCTTCAGAGTTACGCCAAAGATTTATGGGTGTCTGGATGGTCCTTCCAGCAACCAAATACTGCTCAGGGTAGGTGAGCCTCACGCTCTGGAAGGATAACAGAGCTCAGATGTGTTCACTCTGTCTGGCCTGGCCAGAGAGCACTGTTATCCGCATATTTTCAAGGCGGCAGCTAAGGCCCTGGAGCTGAAAGCTGCCCTGGGGAGGCACTTCTCCCTGGATGTTTAGTTGCAGTTGGCCATTAAGTGCCTTTTAAAATATCAGCCAGAGGGTTAAGGGACAGACCACAGTCTGATAACAGACTCRGGGCAGAGCCAAGACAAGAATCCGACCTGCGGACTGTACAGACACAACACACTGGGCTCACACAGAGACACAGCTGTGAGAGGCTATCGTCCACGTTTCTGATTCACACTGGTGTTTTAATATAAAACATAATGTTTGTTTAATCAGTTTTGATGTGTGTCCTGATGGAAGGAACAAGGCACCAACCCACAGGATAGAAGTCCTGGATTTTGGCCCTGAACCCCTGTTATTTCCAAATCAGAAAGACAAAAATGAAATGAACAAACCGGCGCAGTTATTTGACCTCCTTATAAATCCTGACAGCTCCCAGTGCCCCAGCCCAAACTCCACAGGCACTCACTTGCCTCCTCTGTCCCACCCAGCGTACCCAGCTCCTCGCTGCCCCAGGTGGAGCCCAGCCCTGACAGTCTACCTGGAGCTTTGGGCAGCAGCACAAGAGTTTGGTTGTGCTCCTGCACAGGCTGACACCGGCTTAGATTATACAAACAGCTCTGAAGTCTGCACGTGAGATGTGTTATCACCCAGGGGAACGCTGTACATGCTCACTTCAACTCTGCAGAACTCAGAACAACTCTGCTGTGCTGCAGATGAAGTTCATCGAGAGCATTTAATAAGCTTAGCTAAAACCAGATTGGTTTTAAGACGTTTTAAACTGATTAAACTGGGCCATGTGACATGGTTATGCCTTCAGGTGGAGAYGAGACCTTAAATGATTATTTCGCCCCTCAACTCAGAGTCCTCCAGGAGGTAAAGGCCAAGTTCCCAAGCTGCGATGGCCAAACTCCTCTGGGAACCTAGAAAGCACCGATGTGAAAACGCCTTACGCACTACTCGGGGCCGGAGGACTGTGCTGAACACTTGGGTTCAGCCTGCACTCCGGGCCTAGATACACCGGCCAGGGCACCTGGGGCAGAGGACAGGCAGGAGGCTGATCCCCCCGAGAAGGGCTTTGCTCCCCTGGCCAGGCAGGTCCCTTCAGAGAGCAGGGCCGTGGAGGGGGAGCAATGCAGAACCTGACACTGGGATGCCTGGTGGCACCATTGCTTTTCAGCAACTGTAGAGCGCTCTGGGAAACCACCTGGCTCTGATGCCAGGCTTTCGGGATGCCAGGGAAGTCGGTATCAGGCAGTCCATCAGCAGGACAGAGTCAAGTACCTGAACCGGAGCAGCTCTGATGCGCAGAAGCAGGCACATGCCATGGGCTGATTCTATGATATTCTTCTCAGGTTCAATGTAGGAGCTGGGATGTGCGGGGTTTGTAAACGTATATAGCTTCCTCAGGTAACGGAAAGTGAGGAACAAGACTGTGAAGGGAGCCTGAAGACTTTTTAATGACAGTAGACRTGTGAGCCTATGCAAAGGGCTTATATCCTGGCTCGATAAACCCTGGTTGGCACAACAGAACCTCTGGGGTCTCTGCCACCAGCCCCTGTTGTAATGTTTAGGTGGCACTTTGCAGTCACGGAGACACAAAGCTCTGGTGTCTGAGGGATCATTCTTCTACATCACTGAAAGAGCTTTTGGGAGGTGTTGTATTAGGCCATTCTGTCACTGTATCTCTACAGTGCCAGCAGCCTTATAGCAAACATGTCTAACCCTGCTCATTTTGTATTGCTTCTTACACTCAGAGAGCAGGGGAAAGCCAACTCAAGCTGATAAAGATGTAAAAAAATCATGCTCTGTGGGGAAAACTACACAATAAAAATTAAACCTCATCTGTGAGTCAGGTCCCTGAATTCTTTTGTCTTTAGTAATGCGTCTTTATACATGGGAAAGTGCTAAGCATGAAACTAAGTAACCTGTAAGCTAAGGCTCTACAGCGTTCAGCTTAGTTTTAAGAAAATATTTATTGCATATTAACAAAAGACAAATTGATTGTTAAAAACACATTTCCAGGTTTAGTGGCTAGGTCACAGATAGGTGCAGATGTATTAGAGTTATAAATAATTCCCATAATCATCCAAATCTTTTAATCTAAACACTGTTTAAATAGTCTAATGGAATGTATTTAATTTTCTTGTAATTAAATACAAATTAGAGGCATGTCTGTGACTCTTAATACTGATGGTTCCCTAAGGCTCAGGTTCGAGCAGGAGCACCTCTGTATGGGGGAGGGTGCGGATGACTCTTTTCATGGCAGGAGACTAATGCCAGGCAGCTGAAGAGGCATAAAACGGCCAGGCAGCCAGGCCATGTGTGGAAAAAAGTATTGCATTACTGGCATTAAACGGTTCATGGAAGGAATAAGCATCTGAGATTACTTGCTCAGATACTACCACAGAGAGTACACCAAACTCCAGTCACCACTGTAAGGGGAACCTTTCATACCCTTTCAGTTAAAACTTCGGGTAAGTGAAATGCTGTTTCCCAAGTGATGGTCTGACAGATCTCCAGAATTTCGCTAACACCTCCATTTGTTGTGTGTCAGCTATATTCCCCTCGCCCTTTGCGGGACCCCTCTAGCTCTCCTCCTGCGGCAGGAGCCGGACCTTTGCTTTAGCAGCAGGAGGACGCAAATTCCACCACCCGTGTGAGCTGCGACACTCCCAGGGTTTGGGCTATGCAGCATCCCCCCACCCCCCGAAAACTATTCATTTCACATTACTCCTTTTGTCAGGGAACCTTGGAGCACTTACAAACAACAAGAAGTATCCTCTGGTGCTTTCAGAGGATACTTGAAAGTAGGCGGAAAGGTTTCATAGGTAGGTAAAGTATAAAGGAAACCGCAGGTTGGGAATAGCCAGGCTCTCCCATGTCCTGAGATTCACCAGTAACGCAGGGAGGTTATGAAAAGACAAGACAGCAAAACTGCCACTGACCAGTCCTCTGGGCACTTCGTGGAGGTGAGGGGAGCAGAGGTTCAAGTCCCTGACGGAGAGCAGAGATTTGAATCTGTCCCTCCCATGTCTGTACAAGGCCTGTAACTGCTGAGCTGTTCAGTGCAGCTCGGACCTGCTTGTCTTGACTGGAAACTCCGCTCTGAACCTGGGCATCCCTCTGTTTCAGGAAAAAAAATAGATACTTTTCTAAAAAAATCTCATCTGTGTTTAAAATTCCTGACCAAATCTGTCCAGGAATCAAAACTTCCAGGTCTCGCTCCTGCTGCTAACGCAATGTCACCGAAATAAACCTGGAATGTGCGTTGAAAAGAACAACTTATTTTTCCAGAGAAATGCTCCTATTGGAGTTCAAATTCAAGGTGGCATTCAGACTTCAGGCTGGATTTCCCAGTCACAGCTTGAGCTCTGCGGGATTAAGTGAGCTGAAGTCAGCTGGAGGAAAGGCAGGAAACGCTGCCGGGGTGCAGGGCATCCCTCCAGCTCAGGGAAAGGGGCATAGGCAGGGCCCCTTTCAGCAATATTTCAGGAATTAGAAGCAGACACAAATATTTTAATGACATCAGTTTAGAAGAGTTTTTAAACCTCCTGCTCCCTCCTGTAACACAATGGACTTTTGAAACACTGAAACTCTTTTTCTTAGCTCGGTTGCTGCAGTTAGAAGAGACAAGAGGTGATGGACTGTGTCCTTGGACACGTCTCAGCGCATCACTAGAGTGAAGGTGAAATGCAGCAGGAAGAGCGCTCCAGCAAGGTCTCTGCTCTGGGATACCTTGTTCTAACTCACACCTCAAGATTTTCCCCTTCCCCACACTGGATACTAACCTGGGAGAGTATATCTTTCCCCTGACAGCACCTTTCTCTTCAACACCACCTGGTGCTGAAACAGAGGGTCAAAGCATGCTCATCCAGCAAAATGAAACGATGCAAACAGCATCCCACCCCCAGCTGAAAACCCAAAATCATTATCTTTTAGGAACAGCCGGCCCTCAGGCTGCAAAGAGGAGGGGGTGAGGGACCCACAACCCTGCACAGCTCCCACTGCAAATTTACTGGCCTCCTGTCTCGTTTTAACAGAACGAGGTTGGGGGAGAGAAATACCACACATAAATTCGCACCATCAGTCATACAGGGGGAGAGGAAAAAAACCGCAGTCGTCTCCAAGATTTACGAGCCCCCCTGAGCTACAGCACAGAAAAAACAAAGACACACACATACACACAAGGAGCGAAGGGAAACATGATCCCACTTGCAGCTTTATTCCTTTATCATGTTCCCTGACAGCGACCTGGACCTGGGCTGTACAAAGAGGAAGCATACAGAAGGTGTGGCTGTGAACAGCAGAGCAACAGCCCCTGATTAGTGATGTGCATGTTACACTTGCTAGGCACTTTTCCTTCTGGATGATCTCAAAACACCACAGAAATCCTCCAGTCACCCTCCGACCTCAGTTAAACCGGTATAAACTGAGTCCTGCCATCCCAGTCAACGGAGTTGCTGCAAACTCACCTGGCATAAGCTGGGACCGAGGTGCGTCCCATCATTGCTTACACCTTCCCTATTCCCTGGGATGTACCCATATGGAGACATGCTATCTGCACTTCTTATTTCACTTGCAGTTCTTCCACAATTTTTTAGAAAAGCTATGCTTTAACACGGAAGAGATCTGTGGGCCCAGATCCTCAAATATGTCTTCCTATTTTGGACAACTTGGTACCTGTAGAAATTAGATCCCTTTAAACTTCCTCAGTTTGGGCATTCAAAAATGGAGGCACTAAACATCATTTTTTACAAAAAACCTTGGTTGTGGAATCTACTGTCTCTCTCTCACAGAGACAGTAAATAGTACATCGGTAAATGATACACTTAAAACAATCTAAATCAAGTGAACATGACAAGAGCTTATCATCAATGATCAATCACACTGCTTGTTGCTACATTCCACCCAGCTCCTTACAATATTATATCATCCACGTAGGCTGCACAGTGACAGGAACATTCCCCTCTTACATGTGTGTACAACACCTAACGCCCACCTCCAGACCCAGTCCTGGGATCTGACCACTGGGGAATGCTGCCTCTGCTCAGCTGCTTGTAGGAGTTAAGGAAAGGAACCTCTTCATGCAAGTTAATAAATTCAATTAGGATTTCCATGGCCTGATCATTGTCCCTGAAGTCTCCAAAGCCTTAGTGAACGCCATGTCCCTGAAGTTAGGGATACTTTGTCTTCAGCAAAAGACAAAGGAAAGAAGAGTGGCCAAACACCCCACAAGGTCTTTAGCAGAACTTGGAAACCACAGAACCTGGATCTCCTGAGTGTCAGCTGAGGGCTCTGTTAAATGTCCATTTACAGTGTTAATTTACTAGCAGCTAATTTAAGTGTTAACTAAAGTCCTTCCACCACTTTTGCACCTCTCTCCTGCTGCTTTCTGAACGGGTTCAAAACCATAGATTTTAAACTTCTAAACATCAGGAATGCTCAAAATAAACTCAGAATCAGATCTCAGTAGCCTGTTTTAAAAGCTTCCTCTTGTAAGTTTACCTTTAACAAACTCCGGCTGAGGGATGTTGGCTAAAGTTCACCTAAGCATCTAAGCAGAGGTACGGTGCAAAGAAGCAGCCCAAAAGCACTGTAAGTTCTCCCACCGCTGGTCCTGACTCCAGCACAGAACCAGCGACTGGTTTACACCTATTTCCCCATCAGTTGACATAAGCGGTTTAATCTGCAAACTGTCCTGCTACAAAGACTTAACAGCCAGTGATTCCTTCTCTTTTCAATCACATCATATGACCATGCCCAACAAATACCTTTGAACAGCTCTCCCCCTCTCAGACCACTGGGTGTTTGAGGGATTATTTGGGTATGTTCCAGTTCAGATGCTTTTTCTGAAGCCACTCAGTGACTTTTACTTTAGTAGCTCTGCTATAGCCTGAGATAATTCGTAGTGTCTGCAGCCACCGATGCACAATCCTTCAGAACACCTGTAGGAGGGGAATGGCAGGTGCAGGTGAAAGCAGCACCTGGGCCAGCAGAAGACCTGGGACCCATGTCCCAGCTCTGCCCCTGGCTGACAGCATTATGGTAAGAAGCCACTCAGTGCAAAGTCTTTAAAAAAAACATGACTTGGGAGCATGAGCTGTCTTTGTACAAGTCACTGATGGATTTTGGACTCTAAGACCCAGTGACTTTCCCTGAAGCCCTGGCTCCTAAAAGCCATATGAGGACAGGGCGGGTGCAGACCAGCCCCAGGAGCATGAAGCCACAAACGACCCGGTTGCATTTGGAGGCAGGAGCTGGAGTTTCAGCAGAAATGGAACTGGTCATTAATGACCAATGCTAAAGCCCAGCAATTAAAATGATCCTTTTTCTATACTACCAAATATGTTAAATTTATGTTCCATCTTTATGATATAAAACCTGTGGTGCATGAGGCGTTTGGGATTCCTTGCTGCATGGGTGAGGCTGAGGGGCAGGAGGCCATGTTTTGACAGAGCCAGAGACGTGTAGCTCAGCTTCCTTTGAGAAATGAATCTGTGTATGAGTGTGCGGGAGCTGTGCACCAGCCCATGGGATGGTTTTGCTTGCTCTGTAACAGATACTGCCTCGAACAGCGTTTCTTCAGGGGGACGAGGCAGGCTGGAGGAGGACTAACACAGTGCCCCAGTGGCTGTGGGATGATGTATTTGTGCCTTACCATCACACCTGTTGTTATGGAGCTCAAATGCGCTTTGGAAAAAAAGTCCAAACTTCACTCCAACTAGATCTCATGCAAACCAAATCCTCCACTCTCCTACCTCCCAGAGCTTTTGTGCTGCACTTTCAGTGCAATTACATGCTAAATATCTGTCTGTCAATATGCTGGATCCCCTCAATTTGTATGACACGCTTTAACGCAGGCCTAGCCAAGCCTAATGGAATGACAGCTATGCCCTCCAACCATAGACTGAGTGCTGCTGGGAGAGTTTGCCCGGCTCTGCGAGGAGCAGGGGAGGGGGAGGACAGAGGAAAAAAAAAAATGCCACCAATTAGCTGCCACAGTCAGACCCCTGGCTCAAAGAAAATACGTTGCCTTCTTCCCGGCTGCTGGCTCTTGATGAAAAATCAGAGAGGGAACGCCATGTTGTGCGTCACCTTGCCCCGAAGAGACACACAGCCTCTGTCTCGGGTGGTTTGCCAGCAGGTGTAAACCTGAGTAGCTTGTACTGAATGTTACTGGGCCATGCTGGTTTACAGCAGCTGAGGATTAGATCCCTCAGTCTTTGCGCTGATTCTGTATCACGGGTGTTTTAGTCATGCTCACCAGGGAAGAGTCAAACTGGAAAAAAAGTTTTCTTTTTGAAAGAAATCCTTAAACCCCCAGGTTAATCTTCCATGATATCGATGAATCTCTCCAAGCTTGTTTTTGTCTCCGTGTCCAAAACAGCTGGGAAGGTCTTTAGAAATGACCAAATCCATCATTCTCTGGTAGGAAACGAGAAAAAAGGGCCAGAGAAAACTGCTTAACAACCAGAGAGAATTCTATTTGTTCAAAACCTGGTACAAGGGGAGGGGGAAGATAAAATGTATCCCAACTGCACGTTGTCAGGAGGAGAACGAAAACCRACTAGAGGGACACGGCACTAAAAATAATGATTTTTCAGCCAGCAGCCAGACAGCCGTCTAATCCCGTATGAATAGAGACATCACTTGAATAGCACCCGTCAATGTGACTGCTGATGCCGATTCCAGCTGGACAGGTCTCATACAGCCCAATAAACATACCTCAATCCTATGCTTCAGTTAAACCTTTTTTTTTTTTTTTTCCTTTTTAACCGCTTTCTTTCCTCCACCCTTATTGTCTCTACTGTAACCTAAGATTTTTTTTTTAAAGTTATAATAAAAAATTTAAAAATTAAATCCATGTATTATTAACCCTGGCATTTCAAAGGACTGCACTGGCATTTGGTTGCAAAGGTGCTTGTAGCTGGGCTGTGGGACTGTTCCTTTATGTGATATTTCACAACTTCCACGGTGGAACATCTCTTTTTTACAGATAGAGATTGTTGAAAATTTTCTTCTTACCATCAGAAGTAATAAACACCTCTGTATATCAAATACCAATTCCTTTGCCTGGAATAACAGCTCTGGACAGAGATTCAGCTAGTCTGAATTTCCCACTCAGTAGGGAAAGTTTATTTATTTTAAATCAATGCAAGAATTTCCTAACTTACATTTGTGGAAGAGAAGACCATAAATCAAATGAATACGAGCCAGTTCCTCCCTCCTGGTAGGAGCTGTCAGCTGGAGCTCCTCTCCTTGCAGGATCCATTGGGCCTCCGTGAACCAAAGGCTATGGAATGGCTGCAGCCCAGACAGGTTACAGATACAACAGCTCTGAGGCTCCTGCCCTGCAATGGTTGTGCAAGCAAGACAAACACTGTGTGTTGGTGGTGCTAGAGCAAGACTATGTGGGCAGCAACCAGCCATGAACAGCTGGACTTGCATCGTATATATTCCTCCCTGTATGCCAGGCCTGCCCAGTCCTGTAAGGGGAGTTCCTCATTTCAAGACTCTCTTCGTCCAGGCCTAACGTCCTGTCAAGTACCTGATCTGCTTTGTTGCACGTTTTAGCAATGATTGCAACACAAGCGTGCAATTCAGCATCCCCAAAAAAGTACGGCAGGGCTGAATCCATGAAACACTAGCTCAGTCCTCCTGCTCTCGTAATTATTTTTATAGCCTTGAAACAGAGTGGTCCTGCTAGCTAACCACCACAGGGCATCAAGGATGCTTTACTTTCTGATTGACGTGATCTTTTTCTTGCCTTTCATTAGTGTTTAACTATGTCTATAAAGAAGTATAAACCAAAACCATCTACTTTGCTTTATGATGACGACAAGAAGAGCACCCCTAGGAAAAAGCAGCACCTGAGAAGTACCATTGCTGCACCTTTTGTGTCTTCTTCATTCCCCCTCTAAAGCCGACTGCCAAATCGTTTTTGTAATTCATTATTCCTCCCATATCTGGACTTTTGTTGTCATGTAAATTCTGAAACTACAAATCATCTGAGAGGAAGAACAAAGATTATGGGCGAGGATTTAAATCTAGTGTTCAATGCATTTTGACGCTTGGGCAGTCTTTGACCTAGTCTCAAAGGGTAGGAAATGAAGACAATCCAGACTAAAAAGCCCCAAAATTAAAGCACTCAAAAAATCAAACTCAAACGTGGTTCAGAATTGCCAAATAGCCTGCTTTTTATAGAGGGCTGAAATGAAATTCTAGCTCCAGCTTTTCCCTGGAGCATCCCAAATCTGGACCCATGGCACCGTTCTGCATTTTAAGCACGTCTACTGAAATATAGAAAACACCTTTGCTCTTTATGAGTTCAAACACACTCTACACTAAATGACTCAGAATTAATACCTGAAGTAATGTCAGCAGAGCCAGATGTTTAGCATTTGTAAAAGTTAGTACAAAACAGCTCAGTCCAGACTTTCCAAATGCTCAGAAGCAAAACATCCCAAAATATTTTCAAACACGTCAAAGTCAGAAGTCCTTGGTGAGGTCTTTGTGGAGAGATTTTTGTTTTAAAGTTGGCTTTATGTTTTTTTTTCCAGGCCTGAATAATGATGCAAATCTGATGAGAATTAAGACAGTAAAGGAGCCTACAAAATCCTTTGGCTACACAGCAACAGAGAGGGGGTCTCCAGAGAAGGAAATTTCATCCGGCTGCTTTGCTGACAGGAGAAGGCTCAGCGTGATAAAAGAGATCCTGCCACTTGCTCTGAGAAACCCCAGCAAAACTCTGCACTGATACATCTCTGCTGACACCTGCTCCAGCTGGTCCTTTGCAATTTGACAGGGCTGGAGGGCTGACGGCTAAAGAGGAGGTGGGCCAGGTCCTGAGAACAAGCGTTAACATTTCATGTGTCTGATCTGGCTCTTTGCTGTTGCAAAAGCTGAAAATGAAAAAACCCAAATATTTGCGCAGCCATTCTCTCATGCTGCCAAAGCAGAATATGCCTCTGATACATTTTCTAGCATATCACCCAAGCTAGTTTTTGCTTTCCCCATTTCCAGCCTCATGTACCTTGCTTTATTGAACATGTCCTGCTATGCAGGCTAGAATTTCCTCTTTGAGAATTCCCCCCATGAATCCTCCTATGTCGTGCTATGCAACCTATTCTCCTCTGATGTTTCCCTCCTACTGTAAGTTCCTTTCTCAGTACAGTATTGCTAGACACTTTTTTCTTTTGCTTTTTTAACATTTTATCTTACAAATCAATACTTTCAGCTCCCTATTCCTTACACTCCTTGAACTTGTATCTGTGCAGGAGAGCACTGCATTGTTTATCCCTTTCTAGTCCTCTGGGGACTTTGCTGAAATCTTCACCTTGAGAACATGAAAATATTAACTGTCACTGGCTCTAGTGTACAGCCAAAAAGCCTTGGAGGGTGCAGGAGACCTGATGCAGCATTCCGGATGTGTAACACATCTTTCTCAATTTACATGAAACATTCACTTGCAAATATTGACAACCCACAAACTGCTGATAATCTACATGCCACACATTACAGAACACATACACGTGCCATAGCATGACAATGTCAGCTAATGTATCTATTAAGTAAGTCTTAGAGAAGGGTTTTCTATCACAAGGCTGGCTTTGTAGCTCTCTGTCTCCAGGGCTTTTCCGTGAATATTATAGTTTAAGGCTATGATGTATCTCAGTTATTGACTGGGAGGAGAACATTATAACGGTCTGAACCTCACTGGAGGGCTAATTTCTCAATCACACATACTGGCACTGCTTTTCTTTCTGGGGTGAAGGAGTGTTTAGTCTATTTAGCCTTTGTAATTCATGAAACAATAAATAAACAGGCACTGACTGTGTTGTTCTTTCCTCCCCTTATAAATACATCACCCTGATGTGCGTTATCTGCTGCAACCACCAGCCAATTTGCTCCTTCCTTCAGAGATAAGATGAGGCATCTTTTTTCAGTGAAGATGAATAACCGAGTCAGACCGCATTACCTGACGTCAGGCTGCAGGTGCCTACCTGCCGCGCATCTCTAGCCCACTTCCCCCTGCTGCTGCGGTTAGCCTTTCTGCCGAACTGCTCCCAGGCACTTCAAAGAAAGCTGTGGGGTGAGGCTGAATGCTGTATTTCCCCTCATCGAAAGCATAAGCCTTGCACAGCGGTGGCTCCTTTGTGCCTTCTCTTCCCAAAGGAGGAGTCTATGTTTGGCCTCAAAGCCGATGCATGGGCACAGTTTCATTCCCCAGCAGTGGTGTGATATTTCCCCATGTTATAACTCAGTTCTCATAAAGTGGTGCTATCATAGCAACAAAATATGTTGCCTTCACTTCATTCCCTTTCAGTCCGTCAGTGTTTACAGTCCATCCTGTAATCACTGAACTTTAGTTTCCTCTGGTAAAAAAGCAGTAAGAACAAAAATCGGGAAGGATTACACACTAGCAAAAAACTAGTTTAAAAACCCTCTCTGATGGTATTTCTTAAACACTGTGCCAGATAGAAGACTTTCAACTAAGAGAAAAACTTGGAAAACTCCCATCTCTTGGCCGAATGACTGTGAGCGACTAAGTTCCATCCCACAAAGATGAAAGGCAGTAAGATGCAGTTCATAAATTACACTCTGCTCTGCCATCAGGCATGAGTTACCAACTTGTAATTTTGTAGAGATTACGCCAAACCCATGGCCAACATCAGCCTGTCCTGAGCCTTCAAAATCTCCTAAGCTTTATATTTGTCTGAGCTTTCTTCTCTCTTCCTCACCTTGCAGCAGGCTTTGCCTTTTGCTTCAGATCGCGCTAACACCACACAGAACATTTTTTTGAATGCCCTTTGCATTGAGTTATGACAAGACAGTGTCATTCCTAGTGGCACGGGTAAGCTATAAYGCATGTCCCCTTTTAAGGAAGCGTAGCCCAGAGCAACACCAGCCACGCTCCAAAATCCAGAGCTCCACTTTGCGCACAGCAGTGTGAGGTTTGTGAGCTACACATCATAAGACACATCAGTTCTTATGATTGCAAGATGGATTTTCACCTATTTTGCAAAATGAATCAAAAAAGCTAGCAGAAGTTTTTAACGCTTTAGTAAAGTTTGGCCAAATCCAAAACCTTCTTTTTTTGAGTATTTGGTGACTAGCCACTTGATTAAAGACCTAGTCCTCGATGTAGGAATTTAGGCAACTGTTCTGCTCCAACCTGCTTTCATAGGCAAATATAGTTTATGCAAATGTTCACCAACTGATGCAATGATTTTCCTTTAATGCAATTAAAATATCTTCTTCCAGTGCTTTCCTGTTGCCTGCCCCCATATGATTTGCCTCTGCATTTTCCCTTTCTGGCTTTTCTGCCAGACACACAGCCTGGTCTTGTCTGGATCCCTCCCAAGGGATCCAGCATCCACTGGAAGGTGGAGATCCCTGCTTCCACAGAAATAAGTGTCCATGCTCCCCCTGAATCTGGTAGGCCAAGGTTTCACAAGGTCGCTCTCCATCTTGGAGGCCACAGCCTTCTTGGCCCTGTGGTGTCACACTCCTATGTGTCCATACAGGTCTGTAAGGGAGGGATTTGCTTTTTGATGACTTCGGCAGAGTCCTGAATCCTGGCCCAGCGCATAGCATGATAAATAGGCTGTGCACTGAGAGGGTCTGTGGAGCCCATGGAAGGAGAAATGAATCCTCTCCCGCCAGACAGTGCAACAGCTGCCGGGCTTATCCTTTGGTTACGACTGCTGAGGGACCAGAACCCCCCACCTCCACCCTGCGCCTGCTGTCCCTCCCCGCAGGGAGGTGTTGCACTGCCCCATAGGAGCCGAGAGCTGTAACCAAAACCAGCGGTCGCATCGCCCCTTTACCCCCAGATACCTCTCCATTCTGCAGTGCAGTATATAAAGTTAAAACTCTGCGTAGCTTGTTACATCCTCCCCATCAGAGCTACCCCTGCTTGCAGCTTTGCCAGGCAGAGGCCCTGGTTAACAGGTTAAGCCTTCTTGCTGTCCCTGGCATTACCATCGTGGGCTCCTGGAGTCCTCGAGCTGACGGCAGTGGTGTTGGGGGGAGTCAGCATTAGCAAACATGGAACAGCCCCATAAACACAGACCAGCCCCCTGGGATTCAGAGGGAGCTTGGGGAAACTGCAAACCCCAGGGGTGTACGAGGCACAGCCCGTCCATCCTCCCTCTTTAGGTGGCATAGAGCACTCCTATACTGAATTTTGTTCCCGAAGGAGAGAGGGAGCTGGTGTCAGGTGGGGACTTCAGAGTCTGGCTCATCAAATTCCAGCAAAATGGCCACCCTCATAACCCAAAACAGCTGCTGTGTTTATAGTAAACAGAAATGATAACTGGGTGGCCTTTGAAGCCACCATGTCCATTGCTGGTAATTATGGACAAGTGGATACAGCAGTGATGATCCAGAGCATTTGTTTAATGTTCAGACATAATTATGGCCATTATCAAATTTCTGCCCCTTCAGCAAAAAGAGGGGATGGGGTCAACCCTCCGATACCACAGGCAGAAACAGCAAAGGAGGGGTTTCTTTCCTGAGTAACTCACACTGGATAAAATTCCTGAGTACCACCTGGTGCAGCGGACGCCGTCGCTCCGACAGAGGCAGGTGATGATGGAAGGCCCCTTGGGCACACCAGCCAAATGGATTCAACACCGGGGCCTCCCACAGAGCTGTCCCAGCCCCTGTCCCTTAGGTCCAGGAGACAGGGTAGTTCAAACGCCAAATACGCGTCTTGGAATGTCACTTCTTGAGTGAGGGGAAAGGGCAGTGGCGGCATTACTAATTGCAAGGAGGTATCGCTCGTGTGCATTGGGAAGCCTTACCCCCCACAGTGCCACCCCCATCCCGACCCATGCAGACTACTTTGTGAAGGATGCTCTCCTCTTTTCTCCCAAACACTCCAGCTTTATGGCAGAGGGAAATACCTAGGTTGCAAAGGGTTATTCCAAACACCAGAGCTGATGAAAAGGTAACTACAGAAGGCCTTTATGGTRGGAATCTGAAATGACCCATAGTGAGAATTATCAAACAAAATCCAACCAAGTATGTCAGTGAGAAAGGCTGGAGGGATGGGGGATGAATTTTACCTTTTCAAAGTTGGCGACCTAATGCTAGGATCCCTGTAGCATGTTTATTCCCTAAATAAAACCATATGATTATAGAGCATCTAAAAATTCTCCAGAAGCCAGCAGGAGCTGCAAAGGCACAGACTCTGTCAAAATCACACCATAGCTACCTGGTTGTCTTACTCTACACGCTGGTATGAAAATATCATCTACTCTGCACTTCAGTGAGGTGAAAAGCACCATCCACACACACCTGGGCATCCCAAAGGCCTCTTCTATTGTGCTTTCCCAGGATTAGTTTTYTTCCCCTCCTTGGAGGGAGAGGACTGAAGATTGGAAAGAAAAGTGGAGCGAGACCTCAAAGTGTGTTCCCTGGCCCAGGGGACTTGGAGCAACATCCCTGTGCCACTGCCCTGCACAGGCATGGCTTGTTGCTGAGCAGTCGCACCATGGCTGTGAGACCATGCAACACAACGCAGAGTTACAGGGTGGATCGTCATCCGTGTCCTCACTTGCAGGAGTCCCTGGCACAGACTCACACCCTGAGCAGCACTCCTTGCTCCATCCGAGGGGATGCAGCTCCAGTGGGTCGGAGAGGCTGGAGGGATGGGGTAGCTGCTCTCTCAGGAGCTGGTCCCTGAGGTCAGGGCTGGGGCACAGTGCCAGAGCAGCACTGGGAATGTGCTTACAGCTCTCTGTTCAGAGGATAAACAGAGGGCTGAAATCTCTGGGGTTGTTAATCTGTCACCTTTCCCCAGCACTAAATTAATTTTTTTAACGTGTTTTTAAAAGAAAAATAAATACAAAGAGAAAATAGAAGAGATGATAAATGGGTCCCCTTCTATTCCCTTCATCTTTGGGCAATACCACCCAGGTATCTGGCAGGGACAAAATATAAAAAGGTTTCCCTGCCTTGCCAGCCCCAAGCTCCATTTGGATTGACAGAAGCCCCTAAAAATCTCTGTGTATCCCAGATTTACTCTCTTCTTCCTGCAGCTACGGGGGTTGCAATGAAGTGGCCCTGCTGGGCTTTCATGAAATTCTAGATTGCGTGAACACTGCTGCTCAAGTAGAAAGCTGATTTAACACCATGCTAAGCTGTTCCAAAAAGATCCTGAGTTTCCATTGTAGTATCTTGATTTTCCTAGTAAGAAACTGGAAGAAAGCGTCCCATAATCTGAATCTATGCTGTGCAAAGTTTGCAGCTGTTAAAACAGCAAACTGTTTCCCAGAGGGTGCCTGTATTTGATGTAGAACAGAGTGTGCGAGGCTGCTCGCTGCACTGGGCAGTGCATTGGCCTGGGACTCGCGAGACCCAGAGGCTGGCCCAACTCTGACCTGCTGTGTGACCTTGATCACGTTACTTCACCTCTTTGTGCCTTTGCTCCCTTCCCACTACTTTATCTGGCCTCCCTGTTTACCCTGTCAGCTCTTTGTGCTGGGTATGTCTGCTAGAGCCTCGTACAGCTGACACAGGCAGGGTCTGATACCTCTCGTCATAATATTAACATTTGCTAGCCAGTTTTTGCAGAACTCTTCACGACGGAGCGAGGGATTGTCTTTCCACAGCAGACAGTGAAACCTGGTAAGAGCAAGTACAGACACTGCCACCACCCATGAACACAGACTGCATGACACACAAATCCTGCCAATTGTTGTCATCTTATCTCTAAGAATCACTGCTTCCCACCTCAGGGAAGGCCTTCTCCTGGAGCCTCTGCAGCCAGGTGCTCTTGGCCTCTTAGACAAGAGGTGCTTTAGGAAGTGTATTGATGCAGGGGAAATCTTCCAGAGTTTCTCTCATTCTATTTCTCCTCCTAGAAATTGTAAGTGAAGTAAAGCAAGCAATTGGCAGCATGTAGCAGGAGAGGAATATGCTCCAGAGACTGCTGGAGTGCACAGAGTCCTGGTGACACCAGTGGCCTTTGGGGCACAGGCCATCTCAGCTGGATTGTCTACTCACTTCCTAACACAGCTGCCTTTAACCAGGCTGGAGCAAAAGACAAACACCACTTCAAGCCCCGCAAAGAGTACCTCCGTATGTGCACCACCTCTCCACCTAACAGAGCCAAATGTTTACTTGAGGCTAGAGCCAATTACTGCTGAAGATGCACCAACAAGAGCTGGTTCAGCAGGAGACATGCAAATGCATGCTGGAGCACAGGGTTCCCGTGACGGCGTGAAGGCTGCCGCCCATGTGGTGCTCCTCTGAACACAGCTGTAATCGTCTCTAGCCCAATATTTACCTTCCTGAAGAGAGCAGGGACCAGCCACCCAACAGCACCTGGCTGCCGTACAAAGCCCCGGTTGAGCTCCTTCCTCTCTGTTCTGTTGTGAAAGAGGCAGGGGGGCCGCTAGTAATTTTCTCTCTCGAGCTGTATCACACAAGTAATCAAACAATTGTTGAAAGTTGGGAAGGGAGGTGTTGGGGCAGGAGGGGGGAAAAGGACCGTGTGTTAACCTACATGATAAGCTTTGCCCAGCCACAGCTCAGCCTGCCTCGCAGGCGGGGTGATGGGCGTGCGGGGTTTGTTCTTAGCAGTTCACCTGCTGCTGGCTTTCAGCACTTTTTATTCAGTTATTTTGTTTATCTTAGAGGCCTATTGTCATCACCTCCGTGCCGCCAGGGCAGGCTTCAGGTGCGGAGCGGTCCACGGGGTGCTCAAGGTACAGCCACCCCAGCGACCAACAGCCACGCCGGGGAGGGGCTCCCCGCGCCCCGCTGTTTATGAAAATTGCTTCCTTTGCTGATAGTGATAAAACCAGGCAAACAAACACCGCTCAAGCTATTGAGCTTGTCTTTCTCCTCRGGACTTGAATTGCGTGCAGCATTCAAAAGCAGTATAAATAGACCTAATTTCCAGTAATGAAGCTGGAGTAGACAGGAGCAGGTCTGAGTAGCACTTGATGACAGGTCCTGTTGTGGGATTATTGGATGAATGGAGGTGCTAAGCACAGCCATTGTTTTCAAGCAAGACTGTTTCCCATCTTTTGAGCTCCCATTTCCAGATGTAAAAATCCTGCCCAATTGAACCAAATACATTTTCATGGCATTTYTGGACCACTGTCCCAATTACATACACAACACGATGCAGGGGAAGGCATCCTGCCTAACTCCGTTTTGTAAATTTTCTGCAGAAGGGGGTGCGTGGATGTGCCAGATTTTTACAGAAGTGCCCAGGAAGGTGAAAACAAAACATACAAGGGACTGTCTACCACTCGCTTATGTGTCCTCAAGAAGGYTTTAACTAAAATACAAAGCATCATCTTTTAGTGTGAATACGTCATCTGCTTCCCTGGTATTTACTCCCAGTGTACTGGCAGAGCACAGCCACAGCCCCCTCTTATTTATTCTGCTAGACAAAATAAGCCAAATTTTGCATGTAAGACAAACAGTACATTTTCCTGATCATTTTAGAAGGCCTTCTCTGTACCTCCTCCAGTCTGAATCTACCTCTTCTGGGTGTGGGTCAACCAATACTGAACACAGTATTAAAGATGGGATTTCCCAGGTCTCCTAGATGGCATTGACACTTTCCCTAGCTCTGCTGGGAATTGCTTCCCAGATGCACCCAGGAATAACAGTTGCCCATCTCATGGTGACACTGCACTGGTGGTTTTCAAACAGAGGTCATCTCATAATCAACAAAGAGAGACAGCTGCACCACCAAGTACAGGCTTTCAGTGCTCCAGCCCTAACCAATATCCTTAATGGTATCTCCATCACCATTCGAGCTCTTCTCCCCTCTGCCTTAGGCACTTTCCCCTTTCTGCTCTTGGATGCAGCACAAGAGTGGCTGGCTCTCAGGCCTCCTGTTCGGATGCACAACCCTGCGGCCAGSCTAGACCGCAGCTGCTCAGCCATGCCGCTCAGGGAGAGCAGCGTGCAGCTGCCGACCCCCAGAGCCAGCCTCTGAGAGCCCTGCCATGGATTTTAGTGGGATTTACTGCACTGAAATGCAGAAAATTTYGTTGCCTTGAGGATTAGTCCCTTCATTTGCACATACAGCGGTGCATGCTGTCTGGGTCTGCTTCCCTGCACATGGTGCTCAGTCCTTCAGTTACCTCCACCAGGACTTCTGCCTGCAGGACACCCACAATTTTAATTCCTTCTATCAGCAGTCACTGCAGCTGGGCAGTTTCCAAATGCTACTGGAGCAAAGACCATCAGCAATTTTATCACAGCCAACCTAACTTGGGTTAATTTGTATTGATTATGAATGATCCCAGTTCTTCCGATACAGACTAGTGTTACTGCAGTACAGGACTTCTTTTAGTGCATAATCTTTTCGTTAGAAATGTTCTAAGTTTCCATTATAAATGGTAAATAACAAGGCTGAAGCAAGGTAGGCTGAGGAAAGGCTGCCTGGGCACGAGCAATGCAGCCCTCAGTCTCCGCTGTGGCCACCAGAGCCTCCCCGGGGAACACAGCTGCATTGCAGGGTAGCGTCCCGCAAGAATAACAGATAAACACGCACGCTTCACAAGCCACTGGGCACTATATTTCTTCTGATGAGAACCATCCATTATTCTTCCATCCTCCTCTCTGTGTCACATTAGTGAGAGGTTTTACAAAGCAAGTCAGGGGACAGGTTTATTTACTCCCCGCTGCACTGCACGGCACCCAGGTTCATTGGTATTGGTTACAAATGACCTCGGGTCTTCCATTATGGGCTGATGTCTGCAGCCCTCTGACCTCCGGAAGTGCTTAAGGAAGAGCTGCAGTAAATCAGAGCAGCACTTCGTTCTGGAGGAAGAAAGTCCCTCCTTATCAATCTGCCAGCGGGAGAGGAAGGACTCTGGCTGGGCTGCTGAAGGATAATGTGCTCTCGGCTGCTCGGAAAACTCTGCAGACAGAAGTGGCCTTTGTATCTGCACTTTGCCACCAAGGGTTGTTAGAGCGAAGCCGGAGGGCGGTAAGCCTGGCTGCGTTTCTCTTTCAGCCTCGTCCGGTAGAAGAAGTCACAACCACTCACTTCATAAGGCGGGTCCTGGGCACACAGGTTGACTTCTGCAGTCAACCAGTGCAAACACGGGCTACATCAAATACAGCTCAGCCGGTACCAGCATGTGTTCATCTGCTTTTGATTTAAATTTCACTAGTGCCAGTCCCACTGCACCAGCCTGAAGAGAGCCGCAGAAGCTGCTGGACTCGCAGCATGGATGACGAGGTCTGAGGGCTCGTTCAGGCTGCTGTTACAAGTGGCTTTCAGGATGCCATCTGAGGAGCAGTCTTTGTGGTGGTGAGAATGGCCAATGTGATGACTATCCTAGATAGAAGGTCCCTTTGGAGGATCAAGGAGTGGAAAACTGACAATCTGCACGTCTCGTAAGCCAGTTTGGGTCAGCCGCTAGCCACTCTGGAGATGTCTATGCAGGCCACTGCTCGGCACAGACAAACTCTTTTACTGCTTTCATCTGAAGGGTATCTGGTCTCACACACCAACTCCACTGCAACCTGAAGGCTGTATTTCAGGAGCCCGCACTAAGGTCTATAATCAATCCTTACCACTCAGCTTCTTACTGGAGGATATGAACAGTCTGTGCGGTCTGAGCAAATTAGTCATCGTGGAGTCAACCTGAGGATGCTATTAAACACCCTGTGCACCACAGCATGTGGGATTATAGGAGGAAGCAATAACAGAACCACAAAACACCACACTTGCAAATCATCTTAACCACAAGTAGTTCTCCCCATGAGGGTGGAAACAAGAAAATTTGCCACATCCTCTGTGCTGACAAGTGGAGCCCCAGAAGAGAGCACAGAGCAGGGAGAGCGTGTTACCGAGCAGAGCTCCCATCTCTGCAGGTCCTGCAATCAGCAGGGGATTTCAAAACTAGTAATGAGCAGCTCCTGGGGAGGCCCAAAGAGCATTGGGATGGGACCAGGTACTTCCCTGCTCTGACAGGCAAAGAAGGGGAGAGGATGAAGATCTTGATATGCACAACTCACCCCTTACAATCAGGGCAAGAGGACCCTGAAGAACAAAAAAGCAAAGGTGGCAATATCCTTTCCTTCCCCATTAATCTCCTATACAGTTCTAGTCTTCATCTCTTTCTCAGAGAGCCTGGCTCAGTCAGGTCACAGGGGCTCCCTATCCCGAAGATAATCCTACACCTCATACGGGGGGGGGGGGGGGGGGGAAGAAAAAAAACTTCCTGCTGTCCTAGAAGCAAATGAAAAAGCAGCTGATCAGCCTGCTCAGCTCTGGAGAAGGCTTGAAGATCCAACACCTCATCCACATCCCTCATCCCAGGAGCAAGAACACCACCCAACATAAAACGCGAGGGAAGAAAAGGGAACACAAGGATTTTTAATGTAATCAAATGCGTCATGTGCCTAGAAAGTATTCTGCTTTATCATATACATGTATACATAGATCGCTTTGTATGTGTTTTTTACTTCTGCCTGTCTCCAGAACAAACAGTGCAATTTTACTCTCCCATAACTGTTTCTTGGCTGCTTCTACACATTCCAGTACAGCAGCATCACAGATTCACTACAGAAAGGACTTTCTCGATCAGCTGATCTAGTTCACTGCCAAACTAGCATTATTCTCTATTGTATGAGGACTAACTCTTTGGGGAAAGAAGGGGTGTAACATCCAGCAAAAGGAGAGGCTCTGTCCTTCAGGATATAGGAAATACTACCAGAAAGAATACTTTTTTTCTGGCAGCACTTAAGTCCAAGCCATACAAGAACCAGGGCCAAGGGTGCAGAATCACCTCCTGATGACAACTCGCTAGGTCACCCGGAGAGGTTTTTTGTGGCTTGGGCGCTTTGGGGGTTTTGTATTCTATTGCGAAAGGAAGTTTACAGTAGGGAGATTTTTGTTCAGCTACAGTTAGAGACAGGCCCAGACCAAAACCTCATAATTACAGAATCCCAAATCCTGGAAACGTCCACAGATGTATTCACACTTCACAGTTCAGACCCAACTTTCCACTACATAAGGATCAGTAATTGTTTTTTTAACATGCAAATATTAAGCTCAATCAACCACGCAGAGACTGCAGAAAGAGCAGCATGCTTCTATTGTGCAATGCCGAAAAGATTTTTTTAAAAGGATCGGCAGCATCCATTGGGAGCCTGGGAGCCTGGATTCCCAAGTCAGCCTGAACGCAGCAAATGTGACACTCCATTTCTCCGCATCTCTGTTTAACTGCTTGTTTGCTGTTTACTTGGTGTTTCAGAAGTACCAAGCCACAAGATCCAGTCCTGCCAATTCTGTCACTTTTCACTTGACAACTGTCCCTCTTCCACAGGGTGATAACGACTTTGAAATTCACTTGGCATTTCAGTTTCCTTCCTGCTTCTCTCAACAGCTACACAAATGATGTCAACACCTACAGAACAATAGCGTATCATGAGCCGATAAGCACCAAGTGCACAGGAGCCTGTGTCCACCAGGCGATTCCCAAAAAGAGACTTGCATCATTAAAAAATGTGTAGGATCAATAATTCTCACAGAAACAAGGGAGCCAGAATTTATTGCTCTGTTCTTTTGTGTTGTAGGTCCCGGATGTTGCTGGGATCAATGGTTAGAAATGATGCAGACATATCTTGCAAAACAGAAAGCTAAGCTAGGTAGACCCGAGCTTTCTAAAAGAGAAAACTGAGCTGTCCCACAGCTGTGTCTCGGTCGTCACAGTCGCCAGGGGTTTTACCTTCTGCTACGCCTGAAGGAAGGAGCAGGACCACAGCCCGGCTCACCACACCAAATACACATACACATTACGTGACGTTTACACTCCAAGCCAGAATTCGTATGCGCATACGCTACCGAATCTGTGCGTAATGATAGCTTATCTCAGTCCTATAAGACTTTCCCTACAAATCTGTCATAGGATAAATCACAGCAAAATATCATGTTCTTAAGAGGTTTCTTGGTTTTCAGTTTCTTTATCTTCCTCAGTGCAAAAGTGGATTCAAACATTTCTCTAACAAAAAAACTGAATAGCAAAATAAAGCACAAATATAAACCCAATGTTATTTTTTGTAGTGGACACATTTAATGCCAGTTTCATATTATGGCAGCTCAAAATCCTGGGACTGCCCATTAAGGCACTATCTGAAATAAAATAAAAATTGCAACAAGTCTGTACCCAAAGAAAAGTATCATCGAGGCAATAAACTCATGGCACACTGTCTTTGGCAGTGGAGATATCCTTGCCTTTCACTGCGTCAGCCTGTTCCCGGAGCGCTGTTGTAGGAGCATTGTTTTAAAATCAGGATCATTCAATGACCAGGTTTATAGCACAAGCACTTTGGGAGAGGGGAGCAGGAGGGAATACGTGCGCTGCCTAACACCAAGCCACCACGCCAGTGCCCAGGCAAGGGAATCCACTCAACACCACCCTGGGGAAATCCTATCGGATGCAGTGTGGGGAAAAAACCATGCCAAGGGACTCTTCAGTCCTCCTCCATAAGCACTGCTTAAAGCCTCCCCCRCTTACTTTTTTATCTTTTTTTAAACAAGCAGTCTTCTTTCATGAGCATACCCATCCATCAGCTGTTTAACAGCAAAATGTGGACAGTTAATGTGGGCACTTCAAACACCACGGGCATGTCAGCTCGTGCTAGAACTTTAAGTCTCTAACATAGGACTAAATGCAATTCAAGTGTGCAAAGTAGCTTTTCTATAAATATGAATAGGTTGAATTTGAGAGCTATGAAAACTTGATAGTGCCAGTGAAATCCTGCTACTATGAAGACAACCAGGCTTTGCTCCCTCCCATACTAAATCATTTTAAAACCTGTTTGCTGACTGTTTTTACAGTTACTGTAAAGTGAGAAAACTTCCAAATTCACACTTCCCCTGGTATTTTTTGCCACAGAGAATCTTACTGCAATTAGTCTGGTTTGTAATGGAAAACAGATGAAAGTAGAAATTAAATCAAAACCTTGCCACATATCTAAGGTGTTTTCATGCCATGCATCCCAAGAAGTTTTCCCAAAAACAACAACATTAAATTAAAAGCTCAAATATTTCAGCCAGACCCAACAAATGCAGATTAAGCTTAAATTTAAACGGGAAGTGAAAAGATTTTTCCTTCTCCTCACCTGCCAAGTCTTCAAAGTTCAGGGCTCTGTGTTTCTCTTTCAACACTTAGCAGCAGAAACACCTAGGGTTGAGTGGAGAGATTTCCTCCTCACACTGGCATTATTCATTATTTCCGAAGTGTCGACAAATGTCTTCAACACTATACAACGCATACAAACAGAGAGTCCCTGCCCCAACGAATTTACAGTCTGAGGCTGTTATCTTCGTTCTGCTTTGGTATATCACCACAAATTTCAACAGGGCACCAGATGAGCTCAATCCAGCTTCCACCAGCAGTTTTCCACTGCTTTTAATAGGAGTTGGACCAGCCTCAGTCAGACTAAGTTATAGAATTAGCTATTGCAGGAGAAAGCAGAGTTCTTGGCATGCCTGCAAACAGCAAAAAACCTGATTCTCAACAGTTTTGTTTTAAATTAGGTGTATATTTGAATGTTTTCACACATAATACATTTTGAGAACTCAAAGAGCTCCCTTTCACTGTATCTTTCAACAACAGCAGCGCTACAGGATCAACCAGCAGTAGGCAATTTCTGAACCAAGGCAGACTGGCAGCTACGGTAACAGCTCCAGCTGGTGGAAGTTGGTGAAAGTTTTGTTTTGTTTTCTGGAATTTTGTGCTAAGCTTTCTGCCAGGACATTTCACACACTGGAAGTATGTATTTGCTCTGACATTTTGAGAGCCTCCAAGTGTTCCTGCAAATAGCTTAAGAAATTTATTCCAAATTCAAATTGCCGCAATTTCTGCATATCCAAAATTCTGCACTGAGTTGCTATCCGTGCCTTTTCCCCAGCTGTATCTTGTGGAAGAGAGAGCACAGTCACACAGTCCTGTGTACTAACACACACAAAAGGCACATGCACCTACTAACACCCAAAAGGTCATACGAGGATAGCACCAACTGGAGATATTGCCCTTCTGGATAGTGCTCTAGCTGGGGCATGGGTCTTTGTCAATACGCCTATGTAAGCCAGACTTGATTTTAAACTTGGTAATAATTAATTATTGCAGTTCAAGCAGCGTTTGGATCCACAAGTGAAACACGTTCCAGCTAAAAGCAGAATGGACATTACTGCTATGACTGGGGAAAGAAGCATCTTAAAACCACAACACATCCTAGTTACTACTGATTCATACCATGCCAAAGCCCAGCATCAGCACATCCAGATGCCACAGCTTACAACAGACTGACCTCACCACTCCATAAACCAGACTAAGTTCAGACAAAGACAATGTGAAATGACTGAGAAAACTCCACAGTTCACAGAGCATCTTCAAAGTCACATGATGTCAGTGTCCCCACCCAAAGCCCTCTCCAGTCTACCTGGTGCCATCTTCAGGTAGAGAGGGATCCAAAAGGGCTTTCTTGCTCATTGCATTTTGCTGATCTGCTCTCTCTTCCAGACAGGACATGGCCATTAAGTGCTGTTAACATCCAGGCAAGATGCTAGGTGTTCCTCTCCTTCTGTCCTCCATCTTAGAAGTGCTTCTTGCAGTTATCCCTGGTTACAAGTAGTATTATCGCGATTTGCTCAGAGATGTCCTCCTCCCTCCAAGACGAGAAGTCTAAGTGGCTCTTCCTCAACCACTTGGCTCAGTCACTCAGCCACTCTGGAAAGCAAAAACCAAGATCATGAGACTTCTGTGCAACAGAACAGCCAACCAGTTTACCATAAAGTGAAAGTACACTGCAAAAGTTTCCTATGGCAATTTTTATGTTCAACCCAAGCAAATTGCTCTCTGATCCTTTTTAATGGCAAATTTTTTTCCTCTGTTTCATGGATATTTTCAAAAGTTCCAACACAAACTTAGGCATAAATAGCTTTCATTAGAAAGTATCCAGTCTACTTACCTGGAAACACTGCTTCGGTATTTAATAGGGTAACTACTTGTCTACAGTGTATCAAAATACTTAATTTCCTGAACAAAGTTTTTTAATACTTATTAAAGTTTTAGCTTGTACTTAACTTCCTTGTTTTGAAAAGCAGAACCTCAGTTGCTTTCCCTTCTGTAGCATCACCCCACTGATTCCACACTCCATGCAGAGCTGACAGGACCAGACACAATGCTCAGCTGTGTTCAATGTATAATTCAAGATAATCTCTTTCCATCCTGAAACTATCTGTTTACTGTGGAACCACTCTGGGATACAAGCCTAGTATTGGATTGGTTATTTGGATAAGAATGGGGTTTTTTGCCACATCTTTCAGATGGGAATGGAGTGTTCCAAGATGTATTAGATTTAGGTTATTGTGAAAATGGGATCCACTATGAAGGTCATATGCAAGCTTAGTTTCTGAATGCTTATAAAATTTTGGATACTCAGGCTCAGAGCACAAGTCCAAGTTCTGTATACAAGCTGCCTTCAGCTTGAAGGAAATAAGGACTCCTGGGGAACCAAAGACTAGCTGATTTCCTTTATAAACCCTGAAAAGTCTTTGGGGGAAAGAGACTTACATGGTCTACACTTTCACCATCTAGAAATAACCTCCTCTCACTCCCTGCCTCCCTTTCACTGTCCCCTTCTACATCCCACTCACCCATTTCCCATAAAGGTTGTTTCCAGACACAATTGATTTGAAAACTCAGATTATTCTGTGAAAATTGCTGACTTTGGACTTGGGACCCCAAGCCAGATTGGGACAATCCCCTCAGGTCCTTTCTGCAGCTAATTTATAGCAATTTTTGTTGAGACAAGGAGTTACGGTCTGTAAAAGGCTTGCTGTCGGCCTCTCATAAAACCCCAGCACCCTGTCAGAGAAGGGACGGAGCCTGGGAAGAAAGTTTCAGCAGCGATCAGCTGGTTTCCAGATGGGTGGCCTTCTACACCCTGTCCAATCCCATGGGTCCAATAAACCAGCCCCGATTTTGCACTTTAAAAAAACAAAGATACAAACCCTCCTCTACTCTCAGTTAGGGTTTTATAAACACGCTCCCAGTCTCTGTGTCAAATTTATTAAGAAGAAATTCATTCTGCCGTCTGTCCCTTTGTCTCCCTTTGCATGTATGCGGCAGCCCCTTTTGCTCCAGTTTCTCACTTTTACATGGGGCGGGGAGACTTGCATCATGATTTACATCCTTCTGGGTTGTTTTCCCATCAGAAATAAAGAAGGCGGCAAACAAGTCAGAAAGCTGAGGGATTGGCCTCCAAGGTATAAAACCACCCACATGAGGCAATGTTTGTTCTCAGTCTGGCATAAATTCTCCTCTTGTTCTGTCCTCTCCGTCTTAACAAACCAAAAGAGCACATGATTAAAGATGTAAAAGGTTGGTCAGCAACGCTGGTAGTCAGAAAACGGCATACTTCTGACTAAGCGAGAATGCTGCCTCTGAAACAGCATTGCAGCAGAACCGAAGTGCTACTGCTCAGAGGACCTGGTTCTGCCTCAGCGCAGAAAGCAAACTTACCCTGCACCTATGGACCTTGACTTCAGTTCCCTTCTAAGTAGGGAAATCTCTATCAGCCTCTAGACAACTATTTATTCAGCTAATATGTCTATCTGTCTATATTAATTGTGACACGCATAATTTTCCCTGTATTTAGGCCAAATTCCCCTTTTACTTTCAGCTCACTACTCTTACTGACATCACTGACTTCAGCAGTGCAAGGATTTCACGCCTGGCATTACCCTGAAGGGAACCAGAGATGGCTGTTGTGGCTCCTGTGCCTGGCAGATGTCTCAGAGCCAATATTCAGGCTTTGGACTTTCCTTATAAAGCTGCAACTTTGAAGCCAATTTTGTTCTTCTCTAAACTCAGTCTATAAACATTACTGCTTCTACGTAGGAACCGTTAGGATGGTTCTCTCAAATATCCCATCACGATGACGACCCTGATTATAATGTGTTCAGAGACTTTCAAAAAGTGCAAAAATAGAAAGCATAATTGTAGGGGGAGACTGATCATCTTTACAAAGAGTGGGTAAATGTCATATTTAATCAAGATGTAGAACTAAATTTTTGGGCATCATAAATGTCTGCTCACTGAAACACATAGTTATGGGTGATCCTGGAATTTGAATACTTAGACTTGGTCTTTGTACTAAGGAAATTAGTGGAAACTATGCTAAGGAACAGACTTAATTGCATGGGTAAATATGCGATAATGGTACCACTGATCCCTTAGAGCTCTCTGAAGGATTGGCTGTGTGTATGGGTAAGGATGATCTAGCTGATATTGTTTAATTTTTGTTTTCTTTTTTTAAAAGAAAAACTTTCAAGAAGGTCCCTTACCAAAGATTCCTAATGTTGTCATGGTGTGAGAAGGAACAACCTTTTGTAGTTTAGTAACTGGTTAAAAGAAAGGAAACTCATTTTTTACAGCAGAACAGGGTTGCTAAGACACTGTTCCAAAGGCCTGTCCTGGCATCTCTCCTGTACAACTCATCCATAACAATGCGGGAAAGGGGTGATTAGGAAAACGACATTTGCAATTGATTCCCAAATCATTCAAGATTGTCAAATCTGAAACTGAGGGTGATGAGGTGTAGCGAGATCTCAGCAAACTGACTGACAGGGTATGGAAGCGCCAGATTGAATTACATTTCAGTAACTACAAAGTAATGCACATGTGGAGAAACCCAAACTCCATAAACCCTTTGATGTGTCTGGGTTAGGTATTACCACGGACAAAAAGAGATTTAGAAATCCTTGGGGATAGTGCACTGAAGACATCAACTCAGTACTTGTCCTTGGCCAAAAAAAAGCCTATAATGTTAGAAATTGTTAGGAAATGAACAGAGAACAGTATAGAAAACTTCCTTATGCCTGGATGTGAGCCTTGACCGCTGCCCGCTGTGCTGTTCATTCCCTCTAAAAGGATACAAGAGACCCAGGAAACATACAGCAAATGGCAATAAGGATGAACAGAAAATAGCTTCCATGTAAGGCGAGACTAAAGAGATAGGACTTTTCAGCTGGAAAGCAGACAAGTATGAGGGGATATAGTAGAGGTCTGTAATGAATTGGCAAATGTGATTTACTAGTTGACCAGACAAAGTTGGGGGACCATTCTTAAGCTTAAATTAAACGTGTGCTTAAGTATGTGGCTCAGGCAAGGCTCAAGCTCTGCCTGTTGTTATCTCAATCCCCCTTTCCCACCTTCACCTTTTGGGTTTTACTCAGCTCAGAAAATGATAACACAGGAGCCCCCGTTCGTGCACTGGTTCTTGTGTGGTAGCACGACGCAGTAATGTCTCGGTGACTAACACTGCCTGTGAACACTCCCACGCACATAAATACCTTTCATTGAAAAATGATGTATGCAAAGGCACAGACGCCAATATGCTGTTAGATCCTTTGTGGTACAAAATGATTGTTGGCCTAAAATATTTGAAAAGCTTCTTTCAAATTCCAAATCCATATGCACAAAGGGAAAAAGATATTTCCCTCCCTATTTTCCCTCTATATAACACTCTATTTTCCCTCTATATAACACTCTATGGCAAGGCATTTTACAAACCAGAGGCACATTTTTGTGAACAAACCCAGGTGTAACATTTTCCCGTGAGAATAGATCTGCAGATTTTGATGCATTTTGCTAGTGGTAATTGTTTGCACCATTCGGAGCATCTCAAAACTGCAATTCTTACTTGAGGAAAAAAACCCTTTGCAAAACAGTGAGACCTCTGCCCATGTGAAGACAGAACACGGTCTTTGGGAGGAACCCTGAAATGCATTCCCTCACGGGAGACAGATTACAACCAACCGGCAATGGAGATTTCTAGATCAAAACCAAGTCATCACCCAAGTAATTAGCTTTGTCTCTATAATGCAATGCAAGGCTTCTCTGTAGCAGCCTCACGTCACATCTTCCACAGGAGACAATTCATAGCTCCCCATCATTTCTCTGATATATCCGTTACAAAAAATCCAGATTTGCTTGCCATGACTTGCGGCCCCCTGAAGGCTACGACCCGTTTCCCATGGACTTCAGCACAGCCAGGATTTCACTCTCAGATATGACTAAACCTTTAAATAAAAACAACATGTCCCACAAACAATTAGAGCATTTTCCATCAACACAAAATTCATCAACCTCAGCAGCACTGACAGTCTTTGTTAGACCAACGAATTCTCAGTGGGAGCCTACAGGAACCTCAGGGTGTAGGATCAGGGTTATTACTACCTTTTTAGAGGTATAAAATTCCCTCATTTGGTGCACTGAAAACCAGAGCTCCTTCGCAAAGGATTAATGCTTCACATCCACTATTAATAAGCTTTCACTGCTGAGGTTCAGGATAGCCACAACATGCTATTATCAATCTTTCCCGTGCAGCTCTGCCCATCTGCAGTATTTGGCACAGATTTTAAAGTACAGTAGACTCGAGTTTTCCAGGGAGCAGCCATCACTCCTGTGCTCCCTCTGGAGTGACTACTGGAAGCCAAAAGCATTTAAGCAAAGCTAGATAAAATCAGCAGCGCCCAATGTGGGTTCTTTCTGGTTTCCTGCAAGTAAACAGACATGTTTACAAGGGGCTGTACATTCACATCAATCATAAGGTGACTTTGTTTACAGTAGAGGAATTTCCTGCAGGCTTGTGCTGTCCTGGTTTCTTTCTCTTTGTATTTACTTTTGTTCAAATGCAATTTAAAAAAAAGCCATAGGTACTCCAGCTCAATTCAAAACGTGACACACTGAAATCTGAGGCAGGCTATAATTCATGCCCAGATTTAGTTGTTCTTTTTCTTGTTTGTTTGTTTAAGCTAACACATGCCTCTGCATTAAAAAGCCACTTTTCTCTACCCATCCAATTCATCTACACCTGGCAAGAAAGCAGCTTTGATTTGTCTCCCCATAAAGAACTRCTTTTCTCATCAAGCCCACAAAACAGCAGGAGCCCACCTGACACAGGGATCGGGCTTTTACTTCAGGCRTCTAAGAGACAGATCCCTCAGAGGAATTAAAGTCAAAATGTTATTGAATGGAACTGAAAGACTGGCATTAATATCAGCTGAGCAGCCGGGATTAAGGAGTTCTGCTGCCATGAATCAGAGTGAACCATTTCTCCGCCCCTTGATTGAATAAAAATTTACTTCAGCGGGGATTTAATTTGAAGAACCGCTGCAGAATTTGACTGCAAAATTCAGAATTTGCACAAGGAACTGTGTCTCAATAGCAAGTTCCTCATTTTCTGTGAAAGAAGTCCTAGAACCTCTAAAGACAGAACATCTGTACTGGAGCTTCTTATCTGTACTCACCCAGAAATGAATACAGCCAAAATCTGAAYAAAAGGAGCTGCACGGTCACTTCTGCATGACACAGAGCTAACATGCTGCAGTGAGCTACGGGGCAGGAGGGAAGCTGCAACCCTCTTGTCTTTACTCTTCCTCTCTGATCTTTCCCTAAAGCSCCAGCTGTGCCCGGAGAAGCAGGCCTGCTGCTCCTGATGCATGGAGATGGGTGAGGCACCCAGCAACGAGAAGCTACACGGTTCTTGTCTGCAGTGAGCTTAAGCCAAAGCACAACACACAGGGCTTTGGCAGGCTGGCAGCCACCTGCAATTGCTGTGCTGTCTCTCTGGGCTGATAACTTGGGTGTTCTGAGATACACATATACTTTGATAAAAAGTCATGAACCAAAACCTCAGTCATACTTAAGCTACTGGGTACAGATAACAAAAAGCTGCAGCACTCAGGCATACATCTCACTCACCATGACAACACAGCTCTTACAGTTGCTCCATCAGCCCCTGAAGTTATGTGCTCACTCCAGCCTTCATTGCCTGAGCTGTTTGCTCTTGGTTCTGCTGGATGATGCAACTATGCATCAGGTCACTCTGGTTTATTATCCCTGAGTGCAAGTGAGCATTGACAGCTCAAACAGAGGAAGTGCCAGGAAAAGGCGCTCCTTCAACACACAAGCTTTAGGAGGCAAGGCACATATATAGGATGAGAGGAAATGGCCTCAAGTTGCACCAGGGGAGGTTTAGATTGGACATTAGGAAAAATTTCTTTAACGAAAGAGTGGTCAAGCATTGGAACAGGCTGCCCAGGGAAGTGGTGGAGTCACCATCCCTGGAAGTATTTAAAAGACGTGTAGATGAGGCGCTTAGGAACATGGTTTAGTGGGCGTGGTGGTGTTGGGTTGACAGTTGGACTCGATGATCTTAGAGGTCTTTTCCAACCTTAATGATTCTATGATTCTATAACCCACAAAGGCTACAAAAGATAGAAGAGCAAGAATGGGAAGTGCAGAACCAGAGATTTGCCGAGAAGAAAGTAGAACACTATTTCCGAGTGGCAGAAGAGGGAAGTACCACTCCYATTTGCCCTTCCAGGTAAGAAGGCTCAGCTGCAGAAACAGGAGCAGGGCCCACATGAATATAAGACTTTAGGAATTTCTTTCCAGTAGTTTCCAACGCACAAGCCATGATTCAGTATAAAAATCAGCCTAGTACAGGCTCTCTTTGTTAGCATCTGTTAGCAAGAATGTCAGCTAATCAATACATTTTTATTGCCAGATACCTACAGGGCTGGAAGAGACACTATTTCTGACATTATTTTCAGTGTTCTTCTTACAACTCATATTCCTGGAAGCAGTTTTCCTTCACCTTGTGTGGCATCGTTACTCATCTTCACCGATGCTTATCTAGCTCCATAAATCTGCAAATGCCTATGCAGAGGGCTGCGTCCCTCTGGACAATCTACCAAGCTCACGCAGCTAACCCTCTCCTGCCCATCACTTCATCCTGCCAGACTGTCACCCGCAGCTGGGTCGGCATTCGGCACTTCATGGTGGCGAGCACCCCCGTAGTTGACTTGCACTGTCCCCACAGAGCAGTTTCCCTGCTGTAGGCAATGAGAGGGAACAGCTGGGACTTGGCAATACACAACAAACAAATCTTCCCAATCCTGTAATCCAATTTACAAAGCAGCACCTCGTACCACATTTGTGCATCGCAGGTGAATAGAGCCATAAGCCACATCTGTTAGCAGCCCTTGCTGCAACCATAGACTTCTACAGAGCTATTTGGCACACTGGAGAATACGTGTTAGCAAGCCTGGAACTGCCTCCTGGAAACTTCCCAGCCTCTCTTCTTGCTTCTCCAGACAGACACCTCTTCTCCCTTCCCAGGTATCTGTGTGTTTTTCTCTCCCATACAGTGGCAGAGCCCTGGGTTCCTCAGTGCTTTGTGCTTTTGAGGAATCCCAGCTGCACACACACAGGGCAGAGATTAACCGGCAAGTGGTGCTAAGCCCCAGGTGCTTTTCTGTACCACAGGCGCTGCTTCCCAGGAGGATGTGTAGCACGGAGGACAGGGCACTCTGAACCAACTGGGGAGCCTTGTAATCTCCTCCTGCCCCTGACCTCTTGGCTTTTGGCAAGTGACTCAGGATCCTGTCCTGCACCTCAGCTATTGAACTGTCTGAAACAGCACAGTTAAGGCACAAGCTCCAAGCTTATATCTCAGCTCTGCTTTTCAGATTTCCTTTGAGATTATGGCCAAGTCACAGTCTTTGTGAACCTGTGTCCCAACCTGGACGTGGCAATTCCACCTTCTGCATGGAAAAGCACGTGGTGTCGTGACACCACAGTGKGAGCAGGGGGAGGCAGCCCCAAAGTTTTTTCAAAGATGCCCATCCCCAGCGTACAAGCTACAGAGGGCAAGGTCTGTCTCTTCCCACATGCTGCTAAAACCCAGCACCCACCATGCCCTGTCACTTTACATTAATGCACTGCACTCAATAAATAATAATGTATTGGTGTATGGGCCAGGGTGAATCCAAGCTTGCAAAACATACTCAGCAGAATAAGTATCAAGTATATAGGGCATATTATCTCCACGTTACTGTCTGAAGGGAATAAAATTAAGGGAAAATTCATCTACTCTCATTTCCAATCAACTGAATAAGGCAATATCAATTAAAGGAGGGGACACACAGCCAACAGTACCATGCACGCTTTGGGAAACACATCAATATCAACAGTATCTTGGAATAACATATTTAAGAGAATTAATTTAATTCTGAATACTGTCTTGCCTCAGGACCCGTTTCTATTTGTCCCAAGACATGTTGAAACAATAAAGAACATTTTCTCACCAAGCCCCTGCAAAAAATTTTCTCTTAAGGCTTTAAAAAATTGGCAAAAAGCCTTCTGCAACAAAAATGGAAATCCTCCTTGTCGCATAATCATCACACTGCCTCAAAAAGTTCATACGGATATTGGTAACTTAGAAAAACTTACATGTTTAAAATGAGATCCTTTTCTGGTAAAGGCAAGCGACCACACTCCCTTTAGCTTTAGAAAGGGACAATACCGAGCAAAACTTCTCAGAGTATCTTCTCAGAGTAAAGAGCGAACAGATGATTTCTGTAAGTACTTAGACACTATACAGTGACGAAGCATGTGCTGTACTTGACAGGTAGGTTGTGATATGTTTGTTTAGCTGCAGGACAATGAGATTCTGGGGCTTCTAGGTGCTAATGCAACACAAAGGATCATCAGGTATTTTGAAGGTTTAGAAATAACCAGGACATCACAATAAACACACAAGTGTTTGGCATTTGCCTTACATTAACCAACCTAACAGGTCATCTAAATATACCTGAATGCACATAAAGCTCAGGTGGGCTGATCAAAATGAGGAGCTACTTAGAATTATGTCTGGCTGCAGCTTTAAATTCTTTGAAGGAAAGTGGCTGAAGTATAAGAAAAGAGGCTTCTTCTGTGAACCTCTTTGAAGCAGTATCTGCTACACAGAAGACACTGAGGGAGAAGAAACATGTCCCTAGCATCCCACATGCCCTGATATTCTGGATGGAAACACTAGGTGGTAGCCTGACATTCATCAGACTTCAGAAGGAAAAATGTGAGTTCCAGCAAGCTCTTTTTTAAATTACTGTTTTGCTGCAGAGAAGACCATAACAGCTGTTTAACAATATAGAGGGACATTATGGAATAGCACAGGATAAAAGGACTTGTAAAGTTAGCTGGATCTCTTTGGCTAGTGTCTGCCACAGCTAGCTCAGAGCCAACCGGCAGCGAGAAGAGGAGGAAAGTGAATTTCGGTGTATCAAACAAAGACCCTGAAGTTATTACCCTCCTGAGGCATCACTGGTACAGAGTGGGCTCACTGCAGGAAAAAAAAAAGCAGCAGAGTGAAATGACTCCTCCTGCATCATGTGCTTAAGACCTACACATAAAACACAGGAAAAGCACCTGCACGGTCTGCAGCCTCCTGGAGGCACCCTGCATACAAAGAGGAGGTAGTTAATCTATCCTGTAGACATGCATTAGCGATCGGGGTAATAGGGAAGAAAAATGATTGAACCCAAAGCAATGCAGTCCCTGGGGAATAGCTCCCTTGTCTTTGCACCCCATGTGAGGATAAAAAGAGTCTCTTCCTCCCTTACTCATAAGTAATTGTCCTGGTTTCAGTGAGCTTCGGTTCCTTGTTCATCAGAAAAGGCACAACCTGGGCCAGGAAGATAAATGAGCTGCAACTGGGGTGTTTTTCATGTTTAAAGCACAGTGGGCAGCAGTAGACACCTAAGTGCTTGGTCTTTTGTATCTCTGTAAGAAATGGGTTTCTACAACATTTCAAGAAAAGCAGAAGAATCCTCAGTGTTCTGGTCTTCTTGACACGTTCACGGTGAATATTTGCGAAGCAAATCCTGCATACCTGAACTTTTCTTACGCAGGCTGTGTGCATGCTCACACCTGACAGCAGTTCTGCTGTATTTGCTGCCATAGAGATTGCTTGGCAAACATCAGAGATACAGCAGCAAACCCAGCTATCATTCTGTTAGAAGGACTCTAATCAATTCACATGTTTTTACTCAAGCTAATGTAAAAATTATTCAAGTGTTCTTCCTTTCCCCACCCTGCTACTGATTAAAGGCTAAGACAAGCTTCAAAGACTTCCCATCCTTTCCCATACAGTAAAACCATTTGTCTAATGCACTGGTGTGTGTGGTACAACCATTTGTGCCGTCCTTCGGCATCAATTCAGAAAAGTGTTTCAGCATATGATTAAGGCCCTCTGAGGACAATGCCAAAGCTAAGCACATGCCCAAGCACACTGCTGAGCTGGCTGCACCAGTGAATCAAGATTTTTAGCTGTCAGGCTTTGAATGAGGATCTCGACCCCCTGCACCAATCGGCAAAATCTTCTGCCTCAGAGTTTGGTGACTGCTGCAGCTTTAATCTATTGGTAACTCCTAGGGCTGGTGAATCCCTGCCTCAAGGCAGGGGCAGCACACAGAAAGTAGGCACTAGGGCAGAGCAGTGGTGATGAGCATAAAAGAGTAGCATGAGTATTTAGGGACAAAACTCAGAGAGATTCAAATCGTAGGATGAGATGTAGGTAGCAAGAGACATCAGAGCTAACTTGAAATGTTTTAAAAGCTCCTAAGTATCAAGAAAGTGAGGAAAGAAAGTGCTGATGGCGTGCTCACCTGGAAGCAGGGCTGTGATCCCTGAGCTCAGAAGCAAGACTGGAAGTGGTGTCAGCAGGGAACTACTGGTCCAGGGCTCTTCGAACCCTCACGTCCAGGTCGTCCTGCTGCCACGTAGGCAAGTTGATGTAGCACAAAGGTGCAGCAGAGTGCAATTTGGAGGCAGTGTTGGACTCCTGGGGAGGAGTGGTTACCCCAGCACAGAAGAGGGTCACTCATGCCCTGTGCTGCCAACCACTCCTGGGATCCCCCCCCCGAGCTCTGCTTGCCCTGTGGGACTAAGCAAGTCTGGGATTTGAACCGATGTCTCTGGGCATCACATGCAATTCTCTCTGTGTCCAGGTCGCATGCCCTAGGGAGAGCATGCACCTGCAAATACACTCCCCAGGCGGCAAACAGAACAGGAAAATGGACCTCCACTAGAAAGCAAAAAAACCTCCTGATGTTAAGCTGTGACTGAAGAGAGATTCTCTTCATGCAAAGCCATGTGCCATCCAAAACCAACCCAACTGTCCTTCATTTTGATCTTTACCAGGAATTATTAGCACCCCTCCAGGAGAAAATCCACCTCCTGTATTCTGTTTCCAGCTGGCTCCAATTCACTCATGTTCTGAATGTCCCACTGGATTCTTCTAACATTTTATAAGGTGGCAGCTTAAATCCCTGTAATCCGTGGCCCCAACTATGGCTCTTAGAATACAGCATGAAAAACAATATTTGGGGACAGGGCAGCCAAACTTTGAAAAAGCAGCCTCTAAATATGACTGCAGCTTCAGAAATGAGAGTTTGCAAATGTCCAGAGATTGGGCTGCTCTCATGTAAACCAGGTCACTTAGACACCAAATCTCCTGATCTGATCACATCTGTTGAAGCCTGAAAGAGGTAGGGAGAAGGGGAACATGTAGAGCTATGCAAAGCCTCCATTTGCAACACTGCCAGTGTACATTTATCTTGAATATGTCTCAAGCAGGAGAAAAACCTAATGGAATGCTCTCCCGTGTCTGCTCTGCTCAGGAAATGGTAAAAAGCGGCACAATTGCTCTCTATAAATCCAGGCTAACAAGGCTTTTGCCCCAAGAAAATGGAGGATTCCCTGCTCTATAAATGCTGGTTTCTAATAGTAATTGGTCAGCTAAAAGATGGGGGGCTGATGCAAGAATCATTTGATGAAATCTGGTCCCCTTTTTTCTGTTGGGGGCAGCCAAGATGGCCAGCTGGCTGGTGACTTACCTCTCCCCTCCCTAGGCATCTCGACAAACGGGCTTTTAAACAGCTCTAGGTTAGTAAGTTAACAAACCTTGTCTAAATTCATAATCTCTCCAAATTGGAGGGGAGTGAGAAGAGGGGAAAATTTAAGTCTGGATGAAGACCCAAGTATTACATACTGAGTGTAATACAACAGAACTGAGCGAAGACCTAGATAAAGTTAATAATGAACTAATAATTAGTAACAAATCTGTCATACCCTAAGCAACAACATATCATCTGCCAGCAACGTCAGTCTTAAATGCCATATATACAAACCCCTTCAGCGTGTTAGATTTTGATTTCTTCACTTACCGTCATGTTCAAACACAGTTGTCCCTGAGACTATCTTGTCCCAAAGGAAACCACAATTTTAAATTGCAAGTCATGGATATCCTGATGGATATAATGATTCTCAGCAGCATTTGGCATTACAGCCAAGGTCATTTTTTCACTAGTTAGTAAGGGATCCTTAGTGACCTGTAAGTGCAAGTCTATTACAAACCTGTAGGTCTTAAATGAGCTAACAGCACATACCGTCTCCAACCTTTTAGGGTAAGTGTGAAGATGCCTCTTAGATCAGATCCTCAAGATAGCCTGGGGATACTGATGCATTCAGGTTTGAAATTCATGCCAAAACAACCCCAAATGAAAATGCTGTGAAAAAATCCAGTCTCAGGGTGTCTAGTTGGGAAATGAGAATGCTAAAATCATTTGAGCTACTTTGCTGGGAACACAGCTTTTAGAAATCGCAGGCTCATTTAAGGGCTGCATGTGGGACTCTCAACAGAAACACTCTTAATTATCAAACAGTACAGAACTGGCAAATGCTTCACGTAAGGTGAACCTGAGAGCGCATCTCCAATTTTTTTTTGTTGGGAGTAACATGATACAGTGGTCTTAAGGGACACATTTCCCGTAAGTATCCTGGATTGCACCTTCATACTCTAGTGCATGGTTATTGCATGAGCAGTATTGTATGTGCAGCTCTACCCATCTGGGTGCAAAATCTGCTCTTGCTATATTTGGAGGCAGAGTAGAAAGCCAGTTGGCATCTCCCCTCCTTCCCCCCACAAGATGGCCCTTTATAGCCCAGCAATCACCAAGTATTAGACCATACCTTTAACCAGTCACTCATCTTGACTCAAATGTTTGTAAGGGTTCCCGTTAGTCCATTTTCCTGTGTTTCACACCTCCAGCATTTGAGCTCCCATTAAACAGAACCAAGGAGACATTCAAACATTACAGATCATCTCAGGATACTTTATATTTAGAAATCAGCCTCAGGCTACAACAGTTCTTGAGATTCCTAGCTCCCTTCAGACCCAAGTATATAATGTATCCCCAACAAATCACTTCAATTACAAATTAATATTGCACCGTCGCCAAAAGCCACAGAGAAGAATGGGCCTTCCATTGAGCCAAAAAAAATGTCAGGAAATGGAAGACATGGCCCTAACCACACGTAAAATCCAATCAAAGAGTTGTTCTGGTCAGTGGAAAGCTGTTTTTACAAATAATTAGATTGCCCCCCTACACATTTTATAATTAGTTGCTTGCCTTTATTTCACAAAATACTTTTCTCACGCACTGGCTTAAAGGTTACCCTACTCTGGTCTAACGTGAGCTGGCAAAAGATAAACATGAGCTGCCTACAAGATAAATCTAGAGAGGAACACACTCCATAGTACAATCCTCCATTGCATCTGTTCACTTCATATGAACAACTGCTGCAATCTGGTATTTCTGTTCCAACATATTTATGTGTTTCATACATCAGTGGTTAGCGATTAGGCAAAGCAGTCCCAACACTGCAAAGAGCTCACCAGCTGAACTGTGCGTGTGTGGGACGATCAGCTGCCAGTCTGAATCCACATGGATTTTGTTACCTGTTGCCCCTGTGCAACACAGTAATCAATATTAAGGGATTACACTCTAAGAACATGAGTGGGGTTCAGTTTTCTCTAAGTGACCCAAGCACATGCTCAACGTGTTTGTATGAGGAGATCAAGTGAAAGATCCATTAGACAATAAAGCAGCACAAGCCCACGTTCCTGTGGGCTGAAATCAAGGGCACATTTTCAAGCTCTGAGTAGGCTAAAGAAACCTGATGCCATCTGAAACAGCCCTCAGTCAGTGTGTGCCGGCTGGTTAGAAAATTCTCATTATCTTCTTATCCTGCTTTGTACCTTGCTGGGTTTTTGCAGAGTCTCAATAATAAAAAAGCTAAGTAGCATCCCAGAAAGAGAAACTGAAGTGCCACACAATGTCTTCTTTATGAAATGCTTCGTGTATGTGCCTCCAATAGCTTTTTCATAGAAGCTAAAGACATTCATGGGGAGAGGCACAGCGAAATCAATCTGTGTCTGGAAAAGTTGATATGCTCCTTACTTGTTGTAACCTGAAGCCGTTGCCTTCTTTCCCCCCCCCCTTTTTTTTTTTTTAATTACTGGTACATATTTGAGACCTGAGCCAAAATGATATTAGAAGGAATCCTGCTGTGGCTTTGCTGATTCTTTGAACAGGTCCTTTGACAGCAGTGAACACCCATGCTGATAGCAGAGCATAAGGCGATTTCAAATCAGGCCATAAAGCAGCAAAACCAGATGAGTGCTGAAAAAAAAATACCTAATGTAAGTGCATGTGGTGATCTACTACTGCAGTGTAACACCAGGTGTTCTGATAACTCCTTCTGGTCAAGGAGGTTAGAGTGCTTTAAAAACACTCATGAGCTAAACACTGCAGCATCCCATGGAAGCAGGGAGGTATCCTTCACTCCACTCTGCAGTCTGGTAGAGAGCCGATGCCTGCTCCCACCCCTGTGGGGTTGGGGACTCTGATCCCAGCAGGACCACAGGATGCTCATCCAGGAAGCCATTGACAGCACTGGGACTGAACCCACAACTCCCAGCCTTTTCCCTAACCAGGAACACAGTCCTTCCTCCAAGATGAAGGAAGAAAATAGACAAAGATATACTGATAGGCTAATCTGAGGACAAATGGTGTGCTAAATTTCCACATTAGACAGTGGTGATAAAGACTTAATAATTTCTATATTGAATGCACAAGAAGATTAATAATGCATTTTCTTTTAATAAATATTTAAAGCATAGTCACGTAGTGTCAAACCCAAGCACTCAATTTTATGATTTAGTCCCCAAACCCATGAGATTAGTATTAAGATAGCGTAACTTCGTGGGTTGTTGTTTTCTTTTAAATTTGCCTCCTAATTTCTGAGCCCTGAGTCCTGTTTTCCAGATTATTTTTTTTTTTCCTATGACAAGGAGGGCTAGAAACTGCCTTGGTTTTTGAAAGCTGAGATTCTCCCTTAATTACATGCATGGCTCTAGGAAATACACCAAATATCACATAACTTGGCATTCTTACTGTGTTTCATGTTCAAAGCACTTTGCAAACCTCAGTTAATGAATCCTGCAAGCACTGGTGTATTTGGAGGCAGTCAAAAATTATTGCTCTGAGCAGGGCTTGGGACCCTGATGAGGCTCATTGGAGGATCAGGCCCTAAGCAAGCTGTCTCAGGGTCATTGGAGGACTCATAACTGGGATTACAGCTTTGGATTCCTCCTGCCCTGAAAGCACACTTCTCTTATTAAAGATATTAGCACTCAAACAGAGCCTCATCCACTCGAGAGCATCTGTTTACACAGCCTAGGTAATTTTTACTTATTTGTGTTACTGACCTACCCTTCTAGCCAACCCTGTGATAATAAAGCAGCATACAACATCAATAAAAACAATGCAGAAAAAACGTTTTTAAATTGAAATACCACACACCTCTGTAAGACATGGGAAGTAGCAAAGCACAAAATGGCAGCTCATGTTTCCACACCTGCCTTTCTTCCCCATCCACCCACCCCAAATTTTAACAGGATTGTTTATTTGGAGAAAGAAAAATTAAAAGCCAATGGATAAGAGATGCACACTGGGGATTCAGAGGGCCCTGGTCTAGGGACAGGCAAGGTCTCATTACACCTGGAGAGCCCTTTTTCCTTTCACTGCTAAATCCCACTCTTGGGCATCCCTTCTGGAAGGCTTTCTGAGGTTGGCAGTGTTTGCACTGCTTTGAAATGCAAGTCTCCCCCGCTTTGTTTGTTTTTGAAATGGTTTGAAAGGGAGGAGCAGACGTCCTTGGCTACTAAAGCTGAGCTTTCCCAAAACACAAGCTGCTGCTCTTTGTTTGCTTCTCGTTAATTAGCTGTGTGTCTAATTAGTGACAGGTTCCCTTTGGCTTTCCTGAAACCAAAGCCGCTCCATGTCAGTAGAGGCATCAGGGGACTTGTCAGTGCCCGAATGGTTTCCAGCTGCTCCGTGGCCCTCCACACAAGCGCACGTGCACGCACACTGACACTTACCGGCTTCAGCCGACTGACTGGTGATAGCCCTGCCAACGGAGATACAAGTCACTTGATCTGCACTGAACCCCTGATTTCAGTGAGGTCCAGTCTGTAATATCCCCATTCTCATCACATCCTAATTCACCGTAGAGACAGATTCGCAGCAGGATAGAAAACAGGCTCTCGGCTTCTAACCCTCTGCTCTAGTCCACTTTCTCTTCCCAGTGTTTTTCTCYGACACTTTGGTCCAGATTCACCTCTCAGTTACTGTAGTCCAATAACACTAATTTCACCCAAGGGTGAAAACTACTTTTCAGCTGCACAGAGCATCACTCAGCTTTCAGGGCACTCACCGTAGGATACTGTTATTGCAGTTTGTTTATTTAAACCGTGGTGAGCTTGGCCCGTTACCAGCTTTAAATTCACCTTTTTGGGGACTCATTGAAAAATCCCGTCAGCTGTACATGCTGGTGTGAGAAAGAGGAAGGACACAGACTTGCACCATCCCAGGGGACCGCTGAGATCGTTCCTCCCCCCACGCACACGCTTCCTGCTCTTCTCTGCTCACTTCCCCCCTACGGGTTTCCATCAGCAGGTCCCTAAAGAGAGAGGAGTTTATTTAATTCCCTACTGATGTCAGATCCTGTTGGTGCCAGAATGATTGATGGGCAAGCCCCATGACTGACGGGAAGATGCGCTTTCAATTAGCTGTGTGGGCTGTTTCCCTCTCTCTGCCCTCGCTCCCCACAGTCCCTCTGGGGCAGTGCCCTCGTTGCAGGGTTTCTCTTCGTACCAGCGTTCTGTATTCCCTACCCGCTCTTATATCAGCAGCACCATTTTAAACAAATGTGGCTTATTTTAAACTGGGCAAAGCTGAACAAGGAAAACTCTGTCTTGGGCATAAAACAACCCCCAAACCCATCAACCCTGGGCCACCAGAGAAGACATTTCTCCCAAGAAAGCCACAGGGTTCACAGCATTTGATTCAAAGCCTCTCTGAAATCCAGGGTCTGTGGTACCTGGCAGATCACAGCTCCAGGGAGTCACAGAACCAGGAGAAAAAGCATAATCCTTACATGGTTTTGACTCCTATTTGCAATAACCACTCTAAGACTGGACACACCCACAAACTGGGATTACTTCTAAGAAACACTACCAAGTGTGAAGGACATGAGAATTCATCCTTGTTGGTTTCTTGTTTCTGCAGAACATGTAATATCTTAGCTCTTGCTCTCATTCCTGTGTAACAAATCCAACCCCTAGCACAGCCACTTGCGCAAACTGGATGGCATGAGAACATCAAAAGAGCATTTTCAGTACCTCCCCTTGGCATTCACTTGAGCCTGCCAAATTAAAACACCTAAACCAAAAAGCCTTTGCAACTGTAATAAAATCAAGACAACCTTCAGCATTTAAAATGATGATGGTTAAATAAAAGCATCCTTTGCCTTTTCTCTATGCTCTTGCTTTAAACTGTGATTGAAAAAAAAAAAATCACTCACAGGATCCCGATGTAGAGCGTTAAACCATGTATTAGGGAATCCATGAAGTCTCTTCCACAGCAAGTGTCCAAAGGACAATCTGCCTTGACAGCATCGTGTCCTGGGAAGTGCTTACCTTGTAAAAGGCACTTTCTGTAGCAGAATCCGACTCTCACTTAGGAGTGAAACGCAATTTTCGCAAAGGTAATATGCTAGTGTTTCTTTCCAGGTTGCACTAGAAATAATACAGTTTCCTGGAAATATTTTCCTGCACCAAGATTTTCCATGAAAAAGAAACAGTACAATCTAAACATTGACTCCAGCCCAGAAGACTGAAACCATTTTCCTGTGTCAGAGTTTTAGCAATAGCCAGATGTGGATGAACAGCAGGTGCCAACAGAAAACTTCAGCTCTGAGCTCACATGCTCTTCACCGGCCAAATCCAAAGCATGAAGCTAGGTTATTATTTAACTTTCCACAGTATAGGCGATCAAGTCAGTGACAACTGTGTGGAGATGAAAGAAATCAGGGCAGTAATGAAGAACTATACTATTCTGGGACAATCGACTCCAGAAACAAAAACAGCAAGCTAAGAGTTGAAGAGACATATAGACAGACTTTGCTGGTGACGTATTGAAGATATGAACAAGTAAGACCTGCTCTCCTGATCAAAGCTGTTTTGAGGAACTTATATGAAATTAAATCATGGCCAGAGAAACCTACCTTAACCTAAATCACCTGTGATTGGTTCTCTGTGCCCTGTCCCTCCATCCACAAACACATTCCTGGTTTGATCCACATCCAGTAGATCTAAACAGACCACATTACAAAGCTCACTACTCCCAACCCACCAGCTCGATATATTTCCAGAAGCACTGTTGTCTTCTGGAGTTTACAGAAGCATCTTTAATTCAGTTCTGGAAAAGCACATCTAGAGATACCCAGCATTTGTATCTAATCAATGAATTTGAGATAAACACTTCTGTACTGGCTGGTACAAAGATTCCTTACTTACACAAATTAAATAGCGTGCCAGTATCAATAGCCACTAAATAGAGTTACAAATTCGCCTGTCATTTCCAACACTGAGCCAAATCTTCCTTGTTTTAGTCAGCCAACATAACTCAAAGTCAGTTACATTATGCTTGTACTGTTTGAGGAAGAACACTCCAGAAGACTAGAAAGAAATAGCCTCTAATAGACATCCTTTCCCACATTTCCATGTGGAAAAAGAAACCACCAAGGAATGGCTCTGTTGTAACCATCCAGCCTCTGTTGCTTTTCTAGTTCAAGCTAGAAAATGCCACAGTACATGAAATGAATCAAGCACCTGACAGATTTGGTTTGGGATTTAGGTGACGCTTATGAGCAGATGTGTGAGACTTTCCTGTATGACTCATTGCTCATCCTTGATCAACTACAATTAGGAAAGCAACAGATAGAATTAAAATGGGACAGAAAACCCCAAAGGAACAAAAGCTGAGACATCAGTCAGCCTGACCCCAACCTCAGTTACAGCACGTGAACCTGGAACAAGTCTGCTAAAATCAGTGCCATTCTTCCAGACTTACATACATGAAACAGAGATTAGAAGGTAGTTCCGACAATAAATCAGAAGGCGTGCAATATCATCACTAATTTCACTGCAGCTGGTGTACTGAAACACACACCTCTCTGACAGGGAGATGCTATAAACAACTGAAGCCTGACAGTCAGAACTGGTTTGGACTCCGAAGGTTGGACTGCTGCTTCATTTGGATCACACGCTGGCAAGGTTGTCTACTCAATGCCTGCCGAGCAGTTTGAAATGAAAAGGGAATCTGGCTTCACTCTCCACTGTTCATCTGTTGGGAAAATAATTTGCAGAAAAAAAGAAAATGTATTTCTTTTTAGCTTTCTATCAGCTTCCCCTGCAATTACACACGTTTTAGATCTAGTGCAAAGGAGGGACCAGGGAAAAGGGAAATAGGGTTGTCTTTGCAGAAGCACCTTAATTATGTGTAATGTGGAGCCAGATCCTACATTAAAAAGGCCATACAACAAAGAGTTCAGCAGGCCATGAGGGAAGTAAGAGTTTGAGATGTAACAAAAACAAGGAAAAAGGAATGTCTTTTTAGATACCACATGCTTTTAAAACCAGGGCAAGAAGGCTATAAGGAATGCCATTAGTGCCAGTCAGTGCAGCATGTCTGGCTTCGAAGCTGCCCTTGCAGCACTGCATGTGGTTTTTTTCATCTGTGTCTGCAGAAAAGAGCAGTAAACAGTTCTAGCAGAGCTGTGATGGGCAGATTTGGGGTGGAGTTTGAAAAAGCCAAGTGAAGGTTTAAGTAGGAAGCGCTCATACAGCCAGTGCTAACTCTTAAATGGCCTGTCCCTTGATCGAATGGAAATTCTCACGGGGAAATGCAGAAGAGCTGCACCCTGATCTGGGGATGTGTTCCCTGTAAAACATCTCCAGACCGCCCGAAGCATGAAGCAAAAGCAAGGCAGAAGGATCTGATCCAGCCACTGACCCTGTCAACAACATTTGCTTCAGCCACCGGCAGCAGAGATGAGCGGGGGACAGTCGTCTGTCTCTGTGTGTAYGAGCCCCGTGGGCAGGCGATGGGATTCAGAGACTCCTTTTGTGGGAACACCCCTGGAGCCATTCCCCCAGCCTGGATGGCTGGAGTGAGCCACCGGAGGGAAGATCCAGCTGGGAGAGGTTTCTATCCAAACGGCAGAGACATCTGCCCCAGAGCAGGACGTCCCTTTTTCCTCGCCCGCTCGCCAGTGGAAGCAGCAGAGCGAGCGCATCCCAAGGACTCTCTCCGGGACATTGGTGCCCTCTGCCGACCAGCAGCAGGAGGATTAGTCTGCTGGGAGCAGCAAGGGGGWGAAAGACCCCAGGCCTCTGCCAGCCTGTGTCGGAAGGCCTCAAACACAATGTACAGCCCATCCCTTGGAGTAGGAAAACTCCTTCCCTCTCCCCAGTCTGACCGGGTACCCCATGCAGCAACACATCTGCAAAGGGACGACGTGGTCGCTGTAAAATCATGACACGAGGTGACTGCGAGTGCCATTCTGAACCTCAGCATCCCTGTCACTCCCAGCCCCTCTCCAGTCAGCAAGGACAGGGCTGAGCCCAGGGTATTTAAAAAACCACCAGCATCTGTGGGTTCATCTTCAATGAACAGCCCCCTCGGCACATACTGAAGTGTATCAGCCCCTCTCTTGCTGCACCACAATAGAGCTGGGGAAGAGCAGCACAGCCCAGGAGCATTCTGTTTGTTCAGAGTGAAAGAGGGGATTATCTGACTGGGGCTCAATAAGTGCCCTGAAAGTTCAAGCGATGTCCAAAGACAGATGAAAACAAGCTATACTGCGGCCACGCTGATGGCATAAGATAAAGGGGCTGATGGCTCAAAGAAAAGGGCTCATGCACAGGAGAAATGAAGGGTAAATTGCTCTTTTTATTTCCTGCTCATGTCAGCTGGTGATGAATTAGGAACACGGATCCCTGCCGAAGAGCTCCAGTGAGCCGGCTGGCAGGCTGAGAATTTGGGAGGTTCAGCTCTGCGGGGACCCATTGGGCTGCCTTGTCCAGCAGCATCCTGCTGCGGCTGCCCGCGCGCTCAGGTTTTCACTGCGCGTTGGGTGAAGAAGCAGGAGCTGCCTGGGGACCGCTGCTACGACTGGCAGGGCAGCTTCCCCCACGAGGCTGATGAAGGGGATGAGGAGAGAGGAAGAGGGGCTTTTTGCTAAAGGTGTGCCAGCCTTTGAACTCTGGAGCTTTCCTCTGGGGTAGGGAAAGGGCCAGTGCAGCAATATGCCAAGATCAATATGCTCTGCTCCTTCTGGTCTGGCTGAGCTCAACATTTCTTTTCACCATTCAGACAAAATCTAAGTTACGAAATTGGTTCTCATTTCTAGCAAGGCCTCTTTCTAAAGGGGCTCCTCAGAAAAAAACCCTAAAGTAGTTTAAAACAAACAAACAAAAAACCAAGGCACAACTTTATCACAGGGCTGTAGTGCAAATGCAACTAGGGCCCAAAGGGCATGGGGCACTCGCAAGATGTGCCTTCCTTCAGGACAGGGCTTCCTGAAGCAAAGGGGATTTAATCTACAGTGCTCGGTATCAAGCTTGTACAAGACAAAGAAAGTAATCCCCAAACTGTTCCTCTGAGGCTCAGAAATGAGATCACACATCCTACAGACGGAAAAGCTTACCGAGATTGCACTCAAATTTTAAGAAGAGTTCATGCATCCAAAGCTTTTCTGCTTTTCCTGGCTGTATCAGTTTACCTGAAAAAGGATGTTTCCTCTCCCTAGACACCCAGCCTTCCTTGCCAAGCTTTAGGATAGCATTATGTGGAAGGAGAGAGGTGGGCTAGGTAATCCCTTTTAGTAACATTGAGATGGAAGGACATGGGGATATTCATCATTCAACAAGCTCACCTTTTGATTTCCATACCTGCAGCACGCTGCTGCTCCATCCCATTCGGCTGGAACTTACTGAACCAGCCATCCAAGGAGTGACTGGGCGCTAGGAATGAAGACGTGGTACCTGCTCCATGCAAGCCTGGGAAAGGAAGGAAGCCTTGCAGTTCATCTGACGGCATCGTTACTCCCTTTGCCCTCCATGGCACAAACTAGGYTGAAAAGGACTTCCCAGAGCAAGGAGGGGTCTCCCTGTGAAGGGCATAGTGGCTGCACGGTACTATTTATGATACACGCATGCTGTAAATAGCTGAAAAGAAAGCGAGTGGCATATGTTTGTGGCAGAGCCAGCCTAGCAAGAAAAGTTGCCGTAACTTTGCCCCTGGCCTATCAGGGGTTTTTATAGGTTAGAAACACTGCTCTCTTAGCACAGCTTCAGTGGAGACAGCACACAGATTTCATGCCCCACCAGCTCAGAAGAACAGAGATGCTGGCATCCCTTCAGCTCCAGCCTGTCCCCATACCCAACAGCTCAGGAGCAGTCAGAGCAGGCTCAGAGCACCTGCGCTAGGGGGTTGTGCAACCCCCCCCAGCCACAACACTCTTTCCCACACAGAAAAGGGTGAACCAGCCCCTCCAGATCGATCTGCCACCCTCCAGCTTATGACAGGCTTAGCCCTTGGCCACCCACAGCAATATTATTTCCTCTTTCTTTGTTAGGGTGGCACTGGGCTGAAGAAGCCCTTTCCCAGACCTGTCTTGGAGCCAGCTGACCTGGGTAAGAGCCCTGCTTTCTCGCCTGCCTCAGTGCACGCACTCTGCGTGTAAATGTGTATTATTCACTGCATCCCACACTTTAGGTGCTGAAGAAGAGAGCTGGCCTTGGCATCTGCTCTGCAGGCCCAGGAGGTGTTCACTGAAAGGCAACTGCTTTCAGGCTATGGGAACAACCCTATCAGGTCTCCATTAGAGAAGGCGATGACAGTCGCACTTATACAGGTGACTAGGTTTCACCCATAAGAGACAGGCAGGAGGATGCTTTAATGAAGGGCACACCAAGAAAAAGCACCTTCTCTTGGTTAACCTCTGCCCCCCTGGTCCCTGCCACCCACAGTGAGCTAAGGATGTTCCCTGAGCCAGAACAACCAGTTCTGGTGGCAAGAGCTTGGCTTGCTGTCACAGAGCAAGGGCCAGAGCTTGCAACAAATTGTGCTTTATAAAAGCACTTTCCCGCCTGTTTTCCCTTTGGTGGCACTGCAGCACCTCCCCTTCCCAGGTGCCCTCTCCTGGACTAGACCTCAATTAACTCACAGCCTCAGGCTATAAATCAAGTCAATAAAAGGGGCTGTAAAATAAACACGAACAGGTCTTCCCCTTTCCATTCAAACGTACTGAAGTGGCAAAGCCTTTTTCCAAGCGGAGCTTAGACACCCTGTGCTTCACTGGCCTCACAAGAGGGAATCCAATGTGCTCAGATATTAATACAGGTGACCTGGTCACTGGGATGCAGGTAGCACTAAGAAGTGCCCCATCGCTTGGAGGTCAGCCTCAGGTCGCTTCTCCAGAGTTTCCATGGGATGGACAGGTCTAATTTACAGCTCACAAGAGCTGGAAATGAAGATTTCAGAGATGGAGGTTAAATAAGCAATGTTGTTGTTTTTTATTGTAAGATCTGGCCTACCAGAACATAAAGGCATAAATTTCATCCAACAGACCTACCTGACACGTCAAATAAGGAAGAAAAGTAGATCTTCAGCCTCTGAGCCAAAATCTGCTCCAGGAGATGCCCACAGGGTCAGCAAAGTTGGCTGCGTGACACTATCAACACAAAGGACTAAATTCTGCTGTCAAAGCAGCAGCCGTGAGAACTGTGACCTTTTCTAAAAATTTGCAGAGGAAGAGAACAGAGGGTCTATAAACCATTGTTATTTGTAGCGCTCTAGTGTCTAAAGCTTCCAGCTGAAAACAGGGCCACAGCATGCCAGGTGCTGTAAGCCAATGTGAGAGAAACACCCTGCTCTGAAGCAGTGAAATCCCTGTAGGCAAGAGGGGGGAAAGAAGATAGAGCAAGAAGAGCAGAGCTTTAGCCCAGTTCTCCTGATCCACCCACAGCCCTGTATTCTCTCACTGGTCGATGGAGCAGGATACCCCCTCCAAAGGCTGTCGGGAACAGTCTTTCAAAGTAAGATGACCCAACTCAGGCAAAGTTCTGCCTCCACCTCCTGCAGAGTTCAACCAACTCTCCACGCTGCCCAGCAGCCTCACTCATCTGGTCTACAGAAAAGAAACCAGCTTCACTGCCCCAAATCAGGTCCCTCCACGCTCCAGAGCCCACAGCAAACTTTTTTATAGCCTTCAGAGCCATATGGAACATTGAACCGCACAGGCGGGACGTGACATCTACCTTCCTGGGTCAATAACACCAAGTATCAGTAACTCCCCAAATCTTTGCACTGCCACACCCTTTGAAAATCTTCCACCTCCCTTGTAGCTCATAATCCAGCCCCAGGGAGTGTCTAACTCGTAAGCAGATTGTTTGCTAGGAGCTAAATCGTCAGCATATTATCATGAAGGAATGGATGAGGCAATTGCAGCCCATTTTCATTAGCAGAGGCTCCAAAGCCTGTTCAGAAGAACTGAGCTGCTCCTTGCACTAGGGAGTGAGTGAGCACGCGTACACACATCTGTAGTGGAACCAGAAGGGTTAAAACACTTGGGTCTGTCCTTTTGTGGTCACTCCTTCTGTGTTGATTGTAGGTTTGCAAATAAGTCCTCATTCAGAGAAGCAGGTGAGATCTTCAGAGTCATGAGATGGATCAGAAGATACAGAAAAAAAGAGTTCAAGAGAGGAAGAAAAAAGCTGAAGGGGACTGAAATCTTCCTTCAAGTCTTTGTCCCTCCTCTGTAAATGGGGAGCTACGACAATGCTCCTGTAGTTTGTCCAGTTAATTATAGAACAATACGAGGACGAGGGCTGTGATGGATTGGTGATTTACAAGATAGGAGTGTGAGAGCCAGAGAATGGTAATTACACAAGCGCTTCCACACCACCTATACAACTGGCTGTTTGACTAACGAAAAGAACCCCTCGTATCTGCCTTCCCCCCGCCGATAAGAGCAGAATGCCACACAGGCCCAGGTAAACAGCACAGCTTGGCTTCACTCAATCTGGAGGGGATGCCCGTTGTCCTTTCCCCCACCCCAGTCCTGGAGAGGCACCTTGGGAGAAGGTGCAGCACTGGCAACTGCTCACCTTCGCTGCAGGGAGTGGATGCCCAGGGCAGAGATAAGAATCACTGAAGCAAGGCCACAGGCGGGGGGGACAATGGCGAGGCTTGGGCCACAAAGCCATCCATCACATGGGAAACAAAGCTGTTGTCAGCAGGGACGGCCGCATCCTCCAGGCATGTCAGTTGTCGAGTGAGTTGGATGACAGGCCCGTCAAGGACTGACGAGGCCTCCAGGGAGATGCCAAGAGGAGAAGAAAGGCCATACAGCGACTGTCACGATTCCACACCGGTGCCAGGAAAGGCCACACTGCTTCGCAGATTCCTTCCAGGTGAAGAAAGCATAAATCTCTCYTGGTATCAGGGTCGATTTTTCCTAATTGAAAGTTTTCTCCAGTGGCTGAGGATGCAGGACTTTTCCTTGGCACAGGGGAGTATTGCAACGGCGCAAATTAAAGCTCTTTACATATTCTGATCAAAAAATCCAGGCTCAAAACGTTCAGGGATTTTTTCTTTCTCTTTTCTCAATGGTGTGAGCCTCTCCCTAGTTAGACTGCTGTAACACTGAGCAGACATACAAGAAACRCCACCTGCCTTACAGCCCAGCCTGCCTCTTCCAGCTCGGTGACTGGCAGCTAAGTGATACAGGCATTGCTCCAGTTCCTCCATTACAAAACGGAAGAACATAGCGGGGCACTGACTGTTTGACAGAAGGGTTGCAAGGGAAGGGAGCTGTAAGGTGGTACACATGTCAGTCTTCATTCTCCTTCACACTTTACGCACATCCCACGCCATTATTTAAGGCTTTTGCCTCAGGAATAGCTTTTTTGATGAGCCCCTTCAGTGGATACTCTTATTTCAGACTAACATAGTAGCTCAGTTTGACTTCCCGACCCACTCAAGCCTAATTGCCCCGTGTAGACAAGCCCTCGCATGAGTAGCTTCTTATATATGTAGTTCCATCAAATCATCCACCTTGAGGGAACAAGCAAATTTCCAGCAGGTTTGGCTTCCACATGAAAGTAATACAAGAATAGCCTTTCTGAGTTCAGTAGTGGCCAGAAAACAGGAATGAAACACATGTTTCTGATCATTTCGGAAGCTCCAAAAGAAGTTTGATTCAGAGAATGGGCAAGAGTTTGAAGGGGAAGAGGGGAAACATGTGTCGTGTTTGAAGTGTAAGGTCTCATTTTTTTATTAAGCCATCTTAGCCACTCTTAACACATGCACGTGAAGTGTCAGCCCAGGGCAATGTGCAGAGTAGTTCATGATGCAGATATTAGAAGTTAAGACATCCCAGAGCTTGGAAGCTGCTCAATTCAGCAATGTGGTCTGAGCTCATTATAAAGAAAGGTTAAACTGGAGATGAGGGTCTGAACTCAGACTCACAAATACCAAGGCTTACAGCGGGGTACATCTTGAATCATAAGCTGCTCGCTCTCTCCTTTCTTTCTTCTCATTGCAGCTCCTGGGACTTTCCTTCTCTGTGTCATGTTTGGTGACTTTTTGCTTATTTTTCTGCAGTCGGGAGAGATGCCACAAACCTGGAGCTGGGCCCTTCCACCCATTAATCAAAAGCTACAAGTGCTCTGCAGGGAGACAAAACCTCTGTGTGTTTTCTCTGATATTTCTGGAGCACAGCATGGAGGGCGGGGGGGCTGGGCCAAGGACCCCTAGTTAGATTAACATTTTATTCAGAGACCTATTAATCAAAGTCAGAAGTGGCATGAAGCGGCACCAAGGGAGAAAAAAAACTGGACAATCAAGGCCCTTTAAAAAAAAAAAAAAAAAAAAAAAAAAAGACCTCTTGGCTTGTCCTGATTTATTGCAACTCACTCACAGTACTAGATGGGAGAGGGGGGATTTGCAGCCTCTATCCAAACAGGAGTGGACCATACAGGTAAATTCTGGCTTTTTTCACTTTAAGCAAACAACTCTCTGTATCCTGCCCCCAGCACCAGTCAAAAAGGTCCCTATCTTTCTTCCTCCAGAGCATAACGCACTTTCATACAAGCTTATACTTTTAATTATTATTTTTGGAAGACAGCACGATTAGACTTCTTTTTCTTACAAGGAAAGACAGGCTCAGTTAACGGGAATAGGCCTGGCCAGCRTTCTGCTTGATTAGGGCCTTTTGGAAGGGAGCAGTTTGCCCCACAGAGGAGGAGATAAATGGCCTTATACAGCATGATACCGACGGGAGTCAGGCACGTACGTGTCGGGAGACTGAACAACCCAGCGTTTGTTCCCTCTGGCACCAGCACGAACCCATCACGAGACGAGGCACAATGACGCAGGTGGTATGAGCCTGAAAACACACAGATGCACTGGGCACAGTGCAAAAGGGGTATTTTGTTTTAAGATAAAGATCAGCCAGGGAAGAATTCAACACTCATCTCTACAGATTGCCCCAAGAACTCAGCCACTGGAGCCCAGCATGTTTCAGTGAGAGTCCAGCCAATCCTTGAATCTGCCTCCACAGGCTGTTTGGAGAACGGTATCTCAAGGACCTCTGAAACCTCAAGGCACAGAAGGGAATCGGGCCCCATGGACCAACAGGGTAATGGCATTAAGAACATTATTCTGCATGGGTTTGAACAGTAGTACCACATAAATTAAACAGAGCCCAGAGGAAAACCTTGTGCTTTCCTCTGAAAGAGGGGCAAGCCTGCTGGAAGAGAGGACAATGGCTAAGCTGGAGAGCAACGTTATGACCAGTCATGCCAAGCAGTTCCTAGGAAACTATGGCAGCTGCCTTATACAAAGACAGCTCTGCTGCAAGGAAGGAGAGACTTGGCTCTTTCTCAGAGGAAATGGGGAAAACGGCATGTGTGCATCCTCCGCCCAGGAAGAGCCAAGGCATCTCCAGCAGCTTTGGGTTGGTTTTCTCCCATGGCAAGTTCCTGGCAGCTGCTGAGAGCAGGGAGACTTGGGGAACTCGATCCCTGCTCTCTTTGCCAGGCTTCTGCCCCCTCCAATCCCAAAACACAAGTATATGAAGGAAGAAACGGATTTTTCCTGTACAGATACACGAGACGCCAGGCAAAGGGAGGCTTGTGGAATGCACAGCCCAATGGATCTAGTTTCCCAGAAAGACTGGCCTGGCCTTAGCAAAAGGTTAATTAACTCTGGCAGCTCAGGGCTGGAAAATGTCCACTTCATGCACTGGAGTGCCTGTCCACGGGTGACGAGGGGGCCAGGCAAACCATAGGGGCAAAGGTCCATCTGCAGACATGTATGAAAAGCTTGGCTGGGCTTGTGCCTGGGTCCTGTGGGAGGAACACAAGAAAGATTTAGCCAATCGCTATAGCCAGAGCCGGGTCTTGCGGGTGCAAGGGGAGAACAACAAAACCACAAAAGAGCTAGAAAAACAAAGCCATGCCAGGCGTAGGTGGAGATGCATTATCTTATGGGGCAGGCATGCACTCTGCCCTCCCTTCTCTGAGCATCACAAGTGCCTTTGTATCTCAGCCTCCAGGAAAAATGGCTGAGGGCTTGAAGACACATCCCTCCGTGGGTGTTGTGGTTCACAAGCAGGGGAGCCGAATGCATCACTGCGGCATAGCAGAGAGAAATGAAGTTATCCCAAGGCCACGCAGACCTGATGAAAGCAGGATTTGGCTTTGCACACTGAAAGAGGACACTGTCCCACATCTCTGTGCACACTTGAGTGAAGTGTGTTCAGGACTGAACACCGCTGTTCCCACTGCTGGTTCTGCACCTTGCCAGACTGCAGGATACATTTCATGCTCAACAAGACCAAAGTTAGAGAGATCTCTTCTCAGTGCAGCAGCTCCCAACTGCACCACACATCAAAAAATGCCCTTGTTCCCTGCCATTCCTGTAACGCCCGGGATTTGAATATTTTGAGAAGACTCATGGCAGCATTTTACAAGACTTCTGTGAGGTGGCAGCAGCTGCCAGGGCCTGGAGACAGACACTGCCCCCAAGACCCTGGTGTCAGCCTGTAACACCAATTCTTCCAGCCTCAGAACTACTGAAACCTAGAGGGAACTTGACGATTAACTTAACCATGAAGAACAGGGGAACACGGTCCCTCTTCTGCAGTGTGCAAATTATTGAGAAGAAAGTGAGGAAGAGCTACATGCAAGATAGCCACCTCGGGCCGCGCATCCTTCCCTCCCACTTCCCAGGAAGCTGGTGCGAGATGCAGGGGTGTTCAATCCCAGCTTTGCTGCTAGCGTGCTCTGTGAGAGCAGGCACATCCCAAAACTTTCCCTGCTTCAGTTTCTCCATCTTTGCAATAGGTGGTAACAACTGGTGTCCAGCTTGGCAAAGCCCTCTGAGATCTGTTGATGAGAAATATCTATGAGACAGGTATTTTTATTTTACTTAGCGTGTTCCCCACACTTCCTAAAACAGCAGGTTCATCACAAGGTAGGTAAAAGGATGAATGGTGTGTGCAGCTGTTTTAAAGTGTCCCACCATCCAAAAGGTAACAGACCAAATCCTCTATGCTGTGTTAGGGTGGAACAAGCAGCAGCTGGGGAGCTTACAAATCTGCTCAGGGAAGCCTCTGTGTAGCAAAAGGAGGGTGAGACATTAACACAGAATTTCTGTGATTCCTTGGCTTGCTGCTCAAGATAAGTATCATAGCCTTAAATATTTGAGGAAAATACTAAACCTAAACAAAGTAAAGTAAGGTTCAAACTGAATTGTTTGCAAAGAATAGGGAAGGAAAAGAGAAGGAATAGAGGCCAGGAGGCATTGGGCAAGCCAAGGAAAACATTTTCAGAACGCCATGCCACTTAGTGCAGTCAAATGTATTTCAAAAGCAAAGAAATAGTTTTTCAGAAGTTATTCAGAAGTTATTTTCAGAAGTTAGCCAAGAGGTATATCCTTGCCCCTGCTTTGAACCACAGATACACCCTCTCCTCCTGCCCAGCATTTTTCACTCACCAATCTCAAAGCACTTACAGATGTTCAAACTTAGCATACTTCTGAGATTAACTTTCTAGATTAAGTTTCTTGATAACTCTACTCAATGAAACAGACTTCAGCTTTTTCCTTCTGCTCACAAAGTCCCTGCAAAAGCTGCTTTGCTGTGAAGCTACAGGGTGCCTCATGGCAGCCCACAAGTTCTACCACTTTTATCTCCATTAGCAAGCTTAGATGCAGCAGTTCCAGTGTGTTTTATTTTAGGTACAGCTTGGCATACACTGACTTCGGTGCAGCAACTCCAACAGAAGAGCCTCCCTTTCCTGCCGAGCTGGACTGCGAACCAGGGCTGGATTAGCCAGTAAGGTAGGAGGGCAGGGCAGGAGGAGCAGAAAGCCAGCGTCAAGACAGGCAAGGAAATCCTGGCATTCCTCTCTGAGCCTGTAACCAGATCCTCCCTCCTCTGTTATTCTTGCCACTCATTCTCCATCTGTAGGAATTGCTGAGGATGCAACTAGGCCAGCTCAGTAGGCAACAACTGCTTCAGCATTTGTAAATACTCAGTAACGGGCCCAGATCAAGCTCCTTGTTGCCAGGAAACTGCCCATCAGGTCTAGCCCTTTTTTCTGCTCACTCCTGGTCGTTTTCCTGGTCGTCTGCACAGACTTCATCCCGAGGGCTGTTTGCTGTCAGATTGCTTTGAGCATTGGTAGCACTGACACTAAACTCTGCAGTGAGGTTCTTCCTCCCCAGCTGAGCRAGGAAACCTCTTCCAGGCAGCTCACAACAGCAAATGAACAGCCAGCAGYGAATGCTCCCACGTGCCTGCCAGGGACCTCTTCATCTTTGCAGCGCTCAGCTCAGACCTTCCTTGCTCAGGGAAGCCGAGGGGAAACACCTCTGAGGATGGGTTAGTGTGGGCCACCCTGGGCAGCTAGCGAGGCCGCCCCAGCCACGACGCCCTCCAGCAACCCTGGTGAACTCCTTGTGGCATCAGCCCAACCCTGCAACTGCCAGGTGGAGAACAGCCTGTCTCATTCGATACGGGGAACACTAGTGAATCCACTCACGGCCCAAGGATTCTGGAGAAGTGCTCCAGAGAAGGGTACAAGATAGTGCCCCATACTGTAGTAAGTTATCTCTTCCAATGGGCAGTCATTAAAACGACAGCACGGTTTACACAAGGCTCCTGCTGGCTCTAACAGCAGGAAGGAGAGCAGTTCCACACAACCTCTCAGCTTTACATGCTTCTTGKCCTGGGCACAGATGTCCATCTCTGTACCAGCCTGCTTCAGCACTGCATTACCTTACACCCTGCTGGTGTCAATGCAGAGGGATGCAGGGACCGGGCAGGGTGCAGCTGTTAACTGTGCAGCACCCGAGCTCAGCATCACATCCCACCCGCTTCCCCCGCCAGCCACCACAGCACAGCCCAAGGAGACGTCACCCCAGYGTCTCTGGGGCTGCAGCCTGCTCACAGTGGGCAGGGAGCCCAAGGCCCTTGACTGCACTAATGCCAGGACAAACCTGTGCTGGATCAGCCATTGGGATCCCCGCCTGCTCCCTTCCCTTCCATGCAAGAGGCTGCCTCCTGCCCTGCCCTCCTACCCCAGCAAAAGCTCCTGTTTGATAGGCGCTCCAGCTGCATCCCGAGAGGGGAGAGGTTCCCTCTCTGACCGACATTTCCTTTGAAATAAGAGCAACACAGCAGGCGCCGGACTCCCAGTGCGTCAACACGTGCAGCTCAGCACCTCCAGTGGTCCTGGGAGTCCTTCCAAGAGCTGCTGGATCACTGTGGTTAATAAACTCTCAGCCTCTGAGCAACAAAAGTCTTCTGCTTTCCAGGGGAGAAACCCCAAATGCTGTCAGGACTGACAGCACTGCTTCCATCAGGTGGATCCACTTGCACAGCAAAGCAAAAATAAAGCTGTAACTTAGGCAGGATCCAGCCTCTTGCAGGAAGATTTATGCCACAGAAGCTTGGCTCCAGATGGGACCATAAGCCAACTCTCCTCAACAGTGGCAGCCCACGAGGCCATGAGGTCACTGGTAGTCCTGCTAACAGAGATCATTTACCCCACCCTCCTCTTTCTGTCCCTCTGCTGTCTCACCACACGCAATGAAAGACACTTCAGCAGACAAACCCTCTTCACTGTGCAAGATACAAAGCTGGTGGAAACCATTCAGTGAATTGTTATTTTAATATGAAACCCTCAACTTGGCAAGACCAAGGAACAGTTGGTATAAGTATCTATTTTTAAAACATGGATTAAAAAAATATATATATATAAATGAGTGGACTTGTTTAGATGTCTGTTTTCCAGTTCACAAATACCGAAGCTCCAATTTTTGGATTAGAGTAATTTTTCATTTAGAAAGTCAAGTGGGTTGCTAGTAGGCAGGAGGGTGAGCATGAAGATGAATGCACCAGTTGTATGCCCTGGGTTTCAGCTGAATCGTTTCCAAGATAGACTCTTTTTCCCCTATCTAAGATGGGAAACATCTGAGATAATTTCCCATCCCACATGGATTTCACAATTTCCCATCCCTGGGAACGTAGAGTGCCTAGCACATGGGGCCCCGCAGACATCTACAGATAAAGGCAAGGCAAGGTAGGAATGCTGGAAACTCACAGACAGACAGGGATTGAAATTACACGCTACTTTTTCCACAGCTAATTAACCACTGAAACAAGTTCGGGGGATACAGTGCCCAACTTTCATCCCAATTTCCTCTCATTTTGACAGGACTCAGATGCTTTCGGTGGTTTTAGAAATACTTGCCTTACTGTACATAACTAATGTCACACTACCAAGACAGGCATAATCRAGTGCCCTTGCCCCACAGCTGTGCCTTCCTGCACTGGATCTCATTAAATGAGAGATTCATCTTGGCAGTTTGTGTGCACGGCCTAGCACACACTCCAAAGGCTCCTTCAGTGAACCCCGGCTTTATTGAAGTCAACGGCAGAACAGAGCAGGGCTAGGATTTCACTCCACTGCCTTCAAGTTACACACGGTTTTAGCAGTTGCATCTCCACATCATTTTTTTCCCTGCATGTCTACGACAGCAACTAGGGCACTGGTTTATTGCAACACGCTACAACTTACCCAAAGCGTGACTTCTCCCAGAGTGTGACCACCACCACATAGTTCAAACTGCGCTGCACTTAATGCGGAGCCTTCTCCCAGATCCACACATGAAAATCTCTCTCACGATAGATTTTCAAATTACAGACGATGCAATTCCCTCTCTCTCCACCCTTACCTTATGTAAGCATATCTCTCTTCCTCCTCTCCATGTGCCTCACTCACTCAACACAGAAATAGAAAACATTACAGTCCTTTCTTTGCTCAGGCCAAGAACYAGCAATGGATAGATATAAACCACCCTACCTGAAGCACCGTAGGGAACTGCAGGGGAATTTGCACACTGAAATTCAGGCACAGCACTTGGAGGGAGTTTCCCTTCATTTAGGGGGAGGCAGCACAGAAATTACAACGTTGCTTCTTGCACTTTTGCAAGTCTCAGGCAAAGAGGAAAAGCAGCAAAGGGATCATTAAAATGCCATTCTTGACGGATAGTGGCAGAGGGGACAAGAGGAGAGGAAGTCATCAAGAACACCAATGTCTTGCTTTCAAAGCCTTCTGCACTGGATCATCAGATTAACCAGTTTGATGGTTTTGGTGCACCTCGGCCGGCAAAGGACCAAACATGGGAAAGTAGCAAGCTGTATTTTATGTACAACTTGAGAAACGCTGACAGCACTGGGAAGGGTGGGGAAGCGCAGGTACCAACAGAATAGGCAGCAGCTCACAGCAGAGCTGAGGATGAGGCAAGAAGGGTGACGCCAGCTTTGGTTTGAAATGAACAGCCAGCCCAGGGCGGAGGCTTTGGACTGGACCCGGAGAGAAGCATCAGAAGGCAGAAAAACATGTACAGCTGCGCAGGGAAACTGCCCTCCGCTTCATAGGTTTTAATGTGGACAATCTCGCTGCAGCACATGGGGATTTACGGAAGCTGAATATGAAGCCCAAGTCCCACTGACTGTCATTTTGTCTCATGTCCCTGTGGAACAAAGGTTTCATGCTTTACCTCCCTTCTCTCTCCCTACAGGAATCCAGGCAGCTGATCTAATACGAAGATTCACCTGAGAAAGGTACAAAACAGCCTGGGGAAAAGCCTTCATTTCACCAGCAGATTCATTCACAGAGAGCACGACACGGCACATAAGGGGACCATTGTTTCTGGAATAAAATCTCCATTTGARCTCTCTTCTTTGGCCATGATCAATGGGAGGGAATTAAAGTCTCATCCTGGGAAAAAAATTAGCTTGCTAACACTGTGTTGAAAGATCAGATAATGGAGGTGCAGAGCAAGTGTGGGCACCCGCACCATCTCTTGGTGAGCTTGAGAATGCCGGAGGTAAAAGCCCCTGGTGGAAAAAGCTCCCCAAACACAGGCACAGCCCTTATGGTATCCCATGAAAGACAGCCAAGTTAAGGGCTATGATTTGTAACAGGAGATGTCGGTGTTTCACAGTACTTCAATCCAGACTTCAGCTCCCCACAGCTCCTGCCCAGTGCAGGGGCGTTAAATCCCCTGGGTGCTCACGTTTGCCTGTTCAGCCTCTGCATGTCCTGTCCCACGGATGCACAGAACCAACCCCAATAACTTTGAGCTGCTCTGCACCTCCATCCTACCTAGCCCTGGGCTGGTCTTAGAGCACCTACCTCCCACCCATCCTCCAGGCACCTTCCCATCTCCAACAGGCATGCCAGCGGAAACCCACTGCTCTCACYGCTCAGTGATGATGGGCAAGTTTTTTCCCCCCACCTGCCAAGGGGTGGATTTCAGCCCTCCAAAGCTCATCAGACTAAACACCCCACAGAGAACCAACRCTATTTCCATCGCGGCCATTGCAACATGATGCCCACCTTCCCCCCCTCTCGGTTTCAGCCTGATGTTTTGGAATGYCAACAAGAAAAAGATTGTTTAAACTAGTAGTTACAGGTTCAAAAAGCAATGACTGCTGCTTGAGCAACTAAGTTTGGAGCATCGTTATCAGTCTCTTTGGGCAGACACACATCACACTTGCCTTCATCCTCTCCCAAGGCCCACATCTCACATTGATTTTACTAGTAAAAGCAAATAGGAGATTAAAAGCTATTTGCTGCCCTCTTCCGAACAAACCCAAATTACGTGTCAGTATGGGTAACGGCTCTGGAGACAGTCCTTCATTCGGTGAGCAGAGCTCTGTTTCCCTGCAAAATGAATGCCGCTGGTATGGCATCAAACAGCTGTGACAGGGCAGGTTAGAAGTGATCATCAGCTATTACAGACGAGGTCGGCAGATCAGTGCTATGCAGCCTAAACCCTTAGGTATCCATAGCGGGCATTCCCAGCATTTTGGGTTCATAACTCTCAGGTTAATCCTCCTGTGTGGAAATATAAAGAAATACCTCCCAGCATATTCTGTTCTCAATAGTCACAAACATTTCAGAGCAGAAGCAGACCATGAGACATGCAAAGAAATAGGAAAAAAACTACCTGCAGATTTAAGGGGGTGATTTGTTTTGGTTTGTGGGTTGGTTTTTTGTTTGTTTGGTTGGTTGGTTTTGTTTTACTAAAACCACTGAAATCTTTTATGTCCTCCAGCAGTGCTCTAGCCTGTCCTCCCAGGGAACATATGCCTTTATCTAGACATACAGCACGTACACACATACTATCTTCAGAACAAACTTTAACGCTGCAACCTGCTGCTTTCAAGGCATTTATCCAAGATAACTAATCATTCACAGAAACCTGTTAAATTAGACCGTGTGCTCTCCATTAAAGCCCTCTAAAATCAGGCTTATGAGCCTGAGGGAGCCTCAGTTTTCATATGCAAATATACAAAAAAAAAAAGAGCCATCTCTAAAATAGTTCTCCCATGTACCCTAGGACAGACAAGATGTCCCATGATACGGAATCAACACTGCTTTTCTTGGCGCTCTCTCTGGGATGCCCTGCATACTTTAATCCTGAAGGGAAATGAGGGGTTTGAAGAAGACCAGGTAGCCTCATATTAATGACCATGAAAAATGTCTTTTTCAATTTGTAAGCAATGCAACAAATCCCAGATCAGGCTGCCACCAAGGCATCCATTGAACGTTCTCACCTGGGCACTCACAGAGCATACAGCTGTGACTGGGACATGCCGTGCTTCTGCAGGACTTTCCTCCTTACGATCTCCAGTCACTGCTTAATCTCCAGCTGTTGCATAGAATTGACCTGTCTCAGTGACCAAGCCCTGCAGTGAGTGATAACAAGTTGTTCTTTATGCATACAATTGTGATATTTTCATCCCACATACAACGCTGCAGAAACTATGAAAGTCTTATTTAAAACAAGAGGGATAGGTTCCCAGGTGTCACATGAACCCAGACAATCTGTAAACAAGCACCTGCAGCAATCTTGAAGCAAAACATAACCACTTATCACCATAAGGTACAGGGACTGAAAACCTGGTTCTCTGTGGGATTTTGGGCTAAAATTCTCTAGGCTCCAAAATCTGCTTGCTTTGCTTTCAAGACTTCTTTTACTCTGCAAAGCATGTAAGAGTCACCATGCCAGTAACTGAAAAACGGGGCATTTGAAAGAAGGAAGAACCAGCGTGCCTTCCCCAATGTCATCTACCAACCATTTAGTCCTTCACTTAGGAAGTGCTGACCTGCTTTTCAGACACCTCAGGTTTGCAGCTCTGCATCATGGAGGCTGCAAACACACTTTGGTTTGGTTTCCCAGGGTTTTTTAAACCGGTATTTTTCAGAGGAAGGAGCTGCTTGGAAGCACCCTGAACCTTTGGCAATGCAGCAGCCTGTCCAGCCGGCCCGGCAGCCCCATCCTGCATGCCCAGGTGTTGGATCGGCCTTGATACTAGGAAGTGATTTGCAAAGCAGCTTAATAGCTTGCATTTATCTTTACCATATTTCACCACCGCTTCCCCTTTGAAGCCACTGTGCAGCCTTGGACAGTCCCTCCCTTCAGAAAGCAAGCCAGTTCTCCCTTCAGCAGCAGCACAGCAGATCCTCCACAGGCCAGTGGAGCAAGAAAGCATCTGTGACGTGCAGCTTTCTGAGCCAGGAGAAGCCAAGACACGCAAGCTCTAGATTTATGGATTAGACATGCTGCCATGGCATACAAATCACTCCGCGCTCCGTGCAATTCATTATCACATTGCTATGGCTAGTCACATTCTTCACAGGTGCAAATTATGCCAAAAAGGCTTTTTACCTTCCATGTGCCAAGACTTAATGATGCAAAGTCAGGACCCCTCCTGCCTCCCCGGGGAAGTGGAACCAAAGTCAGCAGTTGTTCTGTCTTTGTGGGCACATCAAGTCCTGAAGTTTTTCCAGCACCCTCGGCAGTGCTGACAGGCAGGCAGCTAAGCAGTCACCGGGCTGGGATCGTGCCTGCTCCCAGTCCAGCCTCTCCCAGCAACTGAGCCCGGGCCTGTAGCACTGTCAGTACCTGCCCACGTGCAGTATCCTCTAACCCAAGTAAATTCAGCTAAAAATCTGCAGGCAAACCCCGGGATTCATTCTGCCACACTAGCACACCTCGCAATAGTATTGGGAAAGCGAGGGCCTTTTACATCCCTTGCGTGTATCAATAAGGGAAAGGGACTTCAACAACAGGCATAAACCAGCTAAAATAACAGTCTAATCGACCTAAAGAAACGAGAAGGGGTGAAGGGAAGACAGTGGGTTGAGCTACTTCCTTACACATCTGCATCTTGGTTCTGGGAAAAGGACACTGGGGAAGAACAAGCCGGAAAACAGGCTTTCTATTCCTATGGAAAGTTTGTTCCTCAGGGGGGGAAAAAAATAAATAACACAACAGTACTTAAAAATCAGAGATTTGAAAGTGTCAGGGGGCCTCATAGAGCATCAGTATGGGCACCTCCACAAAGCAGGCTCCTCAGCGGAGCTGTGTCCCGCCTTGGAGGCCACGGTCACTGGTGGTGTTGCAGGGGATGTTGCAGCCCCTAGCAAGAGGTGCATTGGCTACAAAGTCCAGCAAGGTCCAATCCCCAGAAGAAAAAACAAATCTGTGCTCAACTCCATTTCCTTGGGTGCTACGCTGCAACATCCAGTCAGGCTAACGCCACAGAGGGTTAGTGTTGGAGGGACATGGGGCAGAGAGAGGAAAGAGGCCTCCCGAGGCAGAGCCGTGTGTCACTTACCTCACGTCAGGCTGGCCCAGGCACACGCAGCATGGTAAACGTCCTCTTCAGCCTTCGACAGCGTCCGCCACACTGCACGCCAGCCCTCCCTCGGCACGGCAAGGGCAATTGATATTGCACAGAGGACCCCATCTTCCCACCTCAGCCTCCATCTGCACAGCCTCCACCCAAGCACTAGGGGCTTATTCCACTGCAGTATTTCATACTTTTTGGGCTAGCATGGACCCCTGAGATGAGCTGAGCCGAGGTGAAGCAACCTGAGGCAGAGTAGGCCCAGGACCCTCCTTTTCTCCTCAGGCAGCGCGCACCCCTCCCCCCCCCCCAGCACCCAGACCAGCTCCTTCCTCCTCCTCCTCACAGGTTTCCCTCAGCAGCCTTGTCCTTGAAGGTGTGGGCAGGCTCCAGGTGAGGGCAGTCAGGGACAATCAGGACCATTCGGCAACCATTAGCAACCATTAGAGCCAGAGCAAGGCACCACCACCTCCCAGCCATCCCATCACCTGCCACCGGCCCTCTGCCAGTTGCTGCCACCAACTGTCACCAGGCAAGGGGTTCTTCTCCTGGCTGAGCTCCRTTTTTATGTGATGAGGGCCTCGGAGGAGAACTTGAACCCCCTTGAACTGGGGTTGGGGACTAAGGGCACAGGAGCCATTCACTCACAGCTGGCAGGGCCATCGCCCTACAGGTGTGCTTGCACCAAGAAACACCCTTCCCTTTCCAGCCCACATCATAGAAAAATAAACAGCAACTTAGGGGAACGAGAAGGAACTCCACCTTTAGACTGGTCCATTGTGGAAGCCAGTAGCTGTCAAAGTTTAACCCTATGGTGCACTTCTGGTAACATCTCCACCTGCCTTCGGTATTCGTTCTGCTTGGCACAAAGTTTGAGTGTAAGGGAGTGTGAGAAACTGCCAGGGAGCGCGACAGAGTGCAAGATACCTAGTGTAGAATGGAAAAATAAGCCATTTACATCATCATGCATCATTATTTTATTTTAATTTTGCTTCRTTCCAAAAATAATTAAGGGACATCATAACCAGCAGTAGGCACATCACTGGGTTTTGCAGTTTGAGTCTCTAAAGAAGACCGGATCTCTTGTGCCAGGTGCCGTACAAGCACAGTCAGAAAGAGCCTCTGGTCTCTACAACTCTTGGCTCCAGGGTGAATTTCTCATAAACATTCAGGGCCTCAGTCTGACTCTACATGTTGAAGTCAGTATTAAAACTACAAGTAGATTAAAAGGAATGAAGATAGGCTAAATGGGTAGGCTTCTAAACATTCCCTCCCTCCCTCCCCCAGAAGAACACTGGAAAAGATGCATCAAGCAAGAAGAAACATCCTTTCCCTTTTACTGATGGGAAACTGAGGCAGGAGAAGACTAAGTCACTTGTCCAAAGTTACTAAGGCAATCTGTGGTAGCACCAAGGAAACTATTCCTCCATTGTCCTAGTCGAGTACCTTAACTGTTCACTGTCCACCTCTGTCCTCACCCGACCCAGCGCAAACAGAAGCATCATGGAAAGTATGGCTGAAATACTCTAACATAGGAGGGATCGAGCACTGTAGCCCCTATGAGCTTATGAGCAGTTTGAGTCAGTTCTGGTTGCCGTAGTTTATGATTTCCTTAGTCTACCAAACCAGAACCACTCCCAGCTCAGCAAAGCAATCAAGATCATGCTGTTGAGTTTAAAGCATTAAAAAACACAAGATCAGGTCTTTGGAAATAGAGCAAGTGCCTGATCAGTTCAAGTCCTGCTTCAGACTGCAGTCAGGATCAGATGCTGCACTGAATTGTCCCCTCTGCATATCACAAACCACGTGACCTTGGCACAGCATCACTCAAGGGGGAGGAGGGTCTTCAGTCCTGTGATGTTAATCACTGTTGTAGGGGCTTCTTGAAGACGACACCCAGGTGTCTGCAGGCTGGTGTAGACCTTGGGTGGTGCTCCAGGCTTCAGCGGTCATTCTCCGAAATTTCTGCAGGTAGACAACGATGAAGATAACCAAGATACCCTGAAGGAAAAGGAGGAGGAAGAGACAGAGCTGAGAGAGGAGAGCCAGGCTGCAGTACCAGTACTGGCATGTGGAGATGATCTCGTCTTCTGTCAGATAGGCAATGATCCGGTCCTGCAGGTGAGCCGGGGAGGTGCATCTCACATCCCTGTATAAGGTCCGGTTCTGCTGCCACTGGAGCCAGGAGCGCAAGTAGAGGATGTCACAGTTGCATTCCCAAGGGTTGCCCTGCAGGTAGACTACCTGGAGGCTGTTTAGGTTGTCAAAGAGCCCATTGGGAATAGAGGTGAGCCTGTTGTAACCAAGGTGGATAATTTCAGCCGAAGGGCGGAAAGCAACTGGTAGTTTTGCTACAGTTAGGCCTTTTGACGTGCAGTCRATGATGTTGGTGGCACACTTGCATGGCACAGGGCATATGGGTATCACGAGTGGGAGGAAGCCAAGGAGGGACAAGAAGAGAATTCCACTGTTCATCTTCACCTGCAAACACTCCCCTGGTGAGACTGGATGAGGCTGAGACCAGGCAAATAGACACCACACACTCTAGGACTGACACCACAGCCCAGGTCTTTTGTTCGTTTGTTCTGAGGATGAGTTTCTAAAGTTGGGTGAATTTGGTGTCCTTCACAGGAGATGCAAGAGCTCTGAAAAGAACAGAGTTAAAAGAGGTGTGCAAATTCTTGGTCTCTCATTACAGGAGAGGGAATATTCCTGGTCTTCCAACCCTGGATTTGAGGAGGGATATGAACAGATGGCTACTGGGAAGCTTAGCTGCAGCCATCAAATTCATTTTCACCAGTTCTCAGAAGTGTACAAGAGCTGCTTGTATTTTCAGCATTACTGGAGGCGCATTACTAGGGTAGCCAAGAAAATTTATGTCAAGGAATCAAAAATTAGAATATGAAACTGCTCATGCTGTATCATAGCTCTGAATTACGCCTGTAAGCAAAGCTTTGTTCATGCAAACTGCAAGAGGAGATTTAGAAATAAATTTACTGTTACCACAAGCAAAAAATAGCCTTTCCAGTTTTGAAAAGAAGTGATAAACCGTCACTTGGCCAGCAGAGAGGACGCTGACCACCGAGGGTGAAGGTCAGTGGAGTTTTCCATGCTAGACATTGCTCCAGCAGGTGAATAATCAGCAGGTGAGTAATCTCCTTCTGGAGCTGTGACCATGCTGGGAGACATGGGTCAATGAGCTGTCTTTGTATTGCAGTCTCAATGCCACTGCTAAACACACGAGCTGCTATAAATTCTTTAGGAGAACAACTACGCATACCTGCAACAAGGCAGCGTTTTTCTGTGCAATCTGTCAACCAAATAAAAAGAAAAAAAAAAAAGAACAGAAGGTAGCTTTGTTGACTTACCAGAGTAGTTCAATCCTTGCTTTCTTGCTGGCTTTACAACACAAGAGGAAGGTTTTAAGGCAGTCCAGCCAGTGCAAGAGTGTTTGCAGCTGCATAGCTGAGCTCCCGGATAATCCCCTTGCAGCTGGCTGGCAAGATAAAGGTCAGGCTCATCCCAGGGACACCTCCCACATGAGGCCTTCCTGCAAGTTTGCTGCATGTCACCGGAAGCCGAGGCTTCATTGAGCAAGTCTTCCAAGAAATGGGAGCCGACACTGGTCGCAAGAACATGTTTGCTGGGAGAGATGCTGACAGTACTGATAACTGTGATTCTGGGCCCACATGCTCAGTCCAACAGAAACATCGCAAAGTCTCAATTGCAAAGTAGTAACTCAAAATGCATTTCAACCTGGAAGATGACATTACTGGTTTGTACTGCACTCCCTGAGCACTGCGGCCTTTGGTTTCCCATCTCATCAGGAAGACTATATTTGGCAGAGTGGTGAGACCTAGCACTTTGCCATGTGCTGACCCCGAGGTTTCCCTTGAAGCAGTTACACAAATCTATTCCTAATTAGCAGTGGAAGATCTGCTGGAAGAAATGGGCTTCCAGTGACCACACTGGTGTCAATAGCTGAGCCAAGGAGAAAGATCCTCCAGGCACCTGCATCCTCTCATGATTGTTATAGGGGTAAAATACAACTCTTGGCATTTCACTGTCTACATGAAAATAAACTAGTTAGATTCACAGGAAGGATGACAGACTGGAAAAGATAGCACTCCGAGGAACTGCTCTTTTGATAGCCAAGTGAGTCAGCAGCTCTCGACAAGCGCAGCTTGCAGTTACCAAGAAAGACTGACCACATCCTTTATTCAGAAGTTGCATTACACAAATACTTGAACAGATAAGTCCAAGGGTCAAAACTACATTTAGGTAGAATCTTGTCTTCTCAAGGCCATCGCACCTTCACAGACATTTTTCTGCCATCAGCCTGACTCTAGGCATTGGCTATGCTCCTTAGGATAAGGCCACCAGAATTACATGGCGGAACTGTTGCCCCATTGGGCCCAACTCTCCCTTACCTTGTACTGTGCACATTGTACAGAGCAGAAATGATGAACACCCTGAATGTGCTGATGCTAAAGAGAATTTAGGGTGTAAACAACAGCAGAATTTGGCCCTAACCAAGGGAAAATCTCTGATGCTCTAAACAAAACAATTAAGCTTTAAATTTCTAGTAAGTTGGAGCACAGCATTCCAGTTGTTTCACTGTGGTCGGCAGGCAGAGTGGGAAAGAAATCTTAGGCTAACAAACGAACCCAGTTTTTCCTGCAGGGCCTGCTTTCCACTTGGGAGCAGCTTGACTACCGCGGGGTAAGTTTGCTCAGCAACGGCCCCGTCTCATGCATTTGGTCCTACATTTATTCACAGGCAGGTGTTCAGGCCAGGTGTGGCAKGGAGCTGATCTAGAGCCAGACCCATCCTGGCTCTGCATGCAGCACAGACTCAGCAACACTCCTCTGGCTACTTACAACATGGATTTCCTGGGACTGGATCCTGCCCAGCTGCCCATGGCTAATTTAGACACTGCTCCTAGGGGAAGCTTAAAGATAGAAGAACTTTGGGATCATCTTGTCTAGCCTCTGACATAAACACAGGCCAGAAATCCCATGCAGGAAGCCCTGCCTGGAGCCTGCTCCGACAGAATTGGATAAAAGGAGAAACAGTGTCAGTTTTGCTCTCTCCTGCCCATAAAGTATCACCAAGGCTGCTCAAGGGGACTGAAAATTAAACAGAAAGAGGTTGGTTTTTTGAATGTATTTATTTCACTGATCAATTCAGGTAGTAAACATTATTAATAATAATAATAACAATAATCATTTAATAAAATGGATATGTTTTAAAAGGTTTCATTTTTCTTTGTTCACAATGACAAAATGTTCAAACAGAAATTTACAAAAAAATATATATTATAATAACCCAACAGATGGACAGGAAACAAAGAGCCTAGGAATGGAGCAGGGGGTGAGGAAGTCGCATGGCAGGAGCAAGCCAGCATTAAAGCACAGCGGGGTTTGTGAGGAGGAGCAGGGAATGCCATTGCGGAGCACGAAGAGTGGGACCCCGTCCTTCTCTGGGGGGAGGCATGCAGGGAGGCAGCAAGGACTGCACAGGCAGGACCAGCACAGCAGCGGCACATGAGTTCATGCCACGGCTCCCTCCCCAGTCAGGCACAAGGTCCAAGATGTTGTACCGACAGCCCCAGCTGCAGCCTGGGACAGCTCTGCGGAGTGGGACACCACCCCTGCAGCGACTCACTCAGCAGGGCAAAGCTTGGCAGAGGCACAGGAATGTGCCTGGGGGCGCAGGGGTCGCATATAAGGCTGTGGAGGGTTGCGTGAGGGGAGGTGTTAAATTACTTTCCTATCCACACTTCTCACTGCCAGAGCCAAATGGCCAAGCTACATTTGTTCAAGAGTCTCTTCTCCGCTTACTGTGCAGCTCAACGCAGCACACTCCTCCTTTAATAAACAGATGCCACCTTCCAGGCTAGAGTCTGAATCCCTGGTGCCCCCAAAGTCAGCCTCTAATCCCTTTCCAGGCAGCTCCCAAACTCTGGTGCTCTGGGCAGGGAACCTCCTACACAGAGACGTGATTTCAGTGGTTCCACTGTCCCTCTGTAGAAGCCATCTCTAGTGCCTCGCTCCTGTGCAATTTTTTCTAAGTGCAACTTGAACCATCTTCGCCAGCTGGTAGCCAAAGGCTTCAGCTCTCTGTAGAGGACAGACTTGTGACTATCAACTTGATGTAGGAGCCATGTGCACTGAGCTGATGGAGACTTCCTCACCCAGAGGGACAGGGGCAGATTCACCCTCAGCAATCCTGCCTGCGTGTGACCAGTGTACCCTGTGCTCTCACCACCGCTTCCGCACACAGCCCAGGATAAAAGCTGTCAGCTCCTTTACGTCCGTGCTAAAGGGTAAAGATCTCCTTTATCCTCTAGGAATGAATCTGTTTGAAAGAGGAACATCTCCAGCTGGACAGGGCTTATTTGCAACAGACAAATCCTCCTCACAGCAATCCTCCTCACAGACAAGACTAAGAGGAGAGGGGACAGGTACTGCAAGGTGTTTCCCGTTATGCTAGCACAGATAAAGCTGAGAACTCAGCAGTCCTCCTGCTTCAGACAGCAGCAAACCAGCTCCAGAAAACCTGGAGGAAGCTCTTGTTTCAGGCTACTCCGCTGCTCAAGTAAGCACATCACACAAAGGAAGGTTGTATTTCCTTCTTAAGCACCTTGGTCCTGCATGTTATTGAAGACAAGCTGAACCCTTCCCCTCTCCTAGGCTGGTACTGTCACTTATGAGCCCAATACAGGGGAGAATGAAAATAAAAAAAAACATTGTTGGACACTGCTCTTGCCCAGCTTGGACATTTCTGCCAAGGGGCTTCCACCCTCGCTTTGTCCTTCCACACTGTGCCAGGGTCTCTCCCCTGCCCCTACAGCCCATGTTCTGGCTAAGCAGAGGCTCTGTACAGTGAATAACTGGAACCAGCCAACCTACTCACGACCTGGACAAGCCCTGATCAGGACTCTAAGGCCCCATGGGGGGAATCAGACAAACGCAGTGCCTAATAACAGAATTTAGGGCCTGGCTATTCCTGGCCAACACTGTGCTTCCTACCCAGGGACATCTACTGGGGAGAGACACAGATGGAGGAGCAAATACAAAGGGGGAAAGGGGATAGAGGAATCTGTCCGGGAGCCAGAGGAGCAGAAGGGCCCAGCCCATGGCAGCACTCCCTGGAGTCCGAGGGGAGAGCCAAGTGTCTCTCCCTCCAACAGCCCCGATTCCCTGCAAGCGCGGCAGTGTTGCTGGTGAGGCCTGCCCTCTCAGGCACATCACACTCCGGGGCTCTGCTCTGGCTGGACTAAAGTTAAAAATACTGCAGGAAGCAAGAACAGGACAGAAGCTGCTGCCCAAAGAGTGCTCTTATCTCTGCCCAGCAGATCCACCAGCCTTCCCAGCACTGAGACAGGAAGAGCCTTGGACCGGGGAGGGGGAGAAGGGCCAAGTCCCAGGGGAAAGGCAGGGGAGCAAGTGCCAAGTCTGCTGGGCTGTGCTCAGCCCCATGCAGTGACACTCCTGCACCTGCCACTGTGACCCAACACCTGCCTGGACAGGCGCCTTGCAGATCTCTGGTACAAGTCTACAAAAACTGCCCCTTTCTCCAGGAAAAGCTCACAGCCAGCAATGCGCTTGTGGGACCGCAAAGCCTGGGGGTAGGGCACAGGTCTGCATTTGGGGTTGGATTTCAGCCCTGGGGTTTCTACCCCCTCCAAAGCAGTCCCGGTCAAGCACTCTGCTGCCATGGTGCTTTTCAGAGCGGACACTGGAGACACACTGCAGCTGGATGACCAGAGCTAAACCGTGAGATACCCTCACCCAGCTACTGCAGGGCCCTGGGGTTCCTCTACCAACACCTCTGGCCTGCCGTGGAAGGTGCTCACTCCCATCATCTCCTCCTTGCAGGCAACAGTCAACAACTCATCCTCTCTGCCAGAAAGACGTAACTCAGAGCAGTAGAAGCCATTTTCTTCTAACTGACCTCGAGAGACTCAGTCCCTTGCTTCTCAGTGCAAAGATCCTGGAGTTTCTTGATAGGAAAAAGAAAACCAACCAACTAAACAAAAAACCCAGAAAAACCTAGGCAGGAAATCAGGCAACCATCAGGACCCCTGAGCAGGTCAGTGAACAGAGAAACCCTCAGTCCCAGCTCTCTGGGCCAGAGCTGGCCTCAGGCTGAGGAGCCCGAGCAACGCAGGTCAAACTCACAGGAAGGTACGGCTGCCTTTACAATGCTTGTGCTGGCCCCAGACAAGTGGAACGGGGAGGGGGGCACAGCACCTCAGTTGGGAGTAAACATTTACGTGCATTGACACAGATAGTCTTCAAGTTCGTATACCAGAGAAACCAGGACTTTAAATACCAGAGCATTCCCAAACAAGAGATTAGTACATGGGAAAGGGAGATCTTTTTCTTTTCTTTTTCTTTTTTAGGATGCCTTAGAGACTTCCCAGGCTATTTTCTTTTAAAAAAGAAAAAAAAGAAAAAAGAAAAGAAAGAGTAATTATTAAAAAAGAAATACACATCAGTAAACTGTTAAGTGAACAGCCTCCTCCACAATCCAGCTGACCGCAAAGCCAGCATTGCTGCTAATAAATTAGAGGGTGCGGGTGCAGCTCTTGCCCACAAGTCTCTATACAACAGGAAACCTTTTCTAAACATCCACAGCTCTTGCCAGGCCTCAGATGGTCACTGGGGGATTCCCTCTGCCCTCCGAGTACCTGCCTCTCACTGATCCTGCATCTGCTGCTGCATCTTCTGCAGCATCTCTTGCATCCGCCGTAACTGCATGAGACAGAGAAGAGATAGTCAAAAAGGGATCTGTTGTGGCCGGGAGCTGGTGATCTGCACTAGGGGCAGTCGCTTGGACCTGACAAAGGGAACCCTCAGAGAATATTAACTCCTGCCTGAGCACAGAGGCATCTGTGTCTGGGGTGGAATGGAGCCACGTTTCCCTGACAGAAGAAGCCACAGCTTTCACACCCTGTCCTCCACACCAGGAGCCCATGATGGTGGGAGGCAGGAGTGGGAAGCCCCAGGACAGCCTCTATGGGGCAATCCTGAAGAAACTCCTCAGATTCCAGCTCCAACACCAAAGAGGCCCAGGCAGAAATGGGTCTCACCTCCTCATCCTTCATTTTGATCAGCTTCTCTGTCTCAGTGTCCGGTGTTGGGAGAGGCAGGATAGGAATCGGGCTTTCTATCCTGTTGTCCTGAGTCAGCTTGCTAGAGAGATGGAGAGAGGGAAGAAACACAATCAGTCATGGTTCAGGCCGGCTGGCTTTGGTGTCACCACGTGATGGTGGTCACTTACAATGGCAGACCTGCCAGCAACGCGGCAGCATGCACCCAGCCAGGTGGAGGGGCTGTGGGGCAATCTAGCCCAGAGGTGCAGGATGCACTCAGATGCAGAATGAGACCAAAGTCAATAAAAGTTTTCAAAATAGAAGCTTGTGGGTAGCTAACAGAAAATCCAAACCAGGCTTACACTGAGAACAAACACAGAAAGGGTGATGTTTCTGACCACCTTTTGTAACTGCATCGGCAAGCTTAGCAGAGATATTTACAGCTGATTTTTCTGGTCTCCTTTGGCTCATCTGTGCATGTGCCTACACATATACGCAGCATCAACACAAACTATCAGCATCCCTAAGGCACCACATGCTCACCATGGTCTTTTTTTTTCCAGGAGATAAAACCAGGGGAGCAGTTTAATCGCTGCAAGTCTGATAACAACACCTGCCCTCACATTCAGGAGGTGGGAGACATGAGACACAACAGGCATGGCACAGCAGCATTGCGATGAGGGCTGCGGGTGCACACGAGGGCAGGCAGGGGACAGAGGAAGGAGGCGACTTTCTTCCAAAAGTCGGAGGAGCTCTCTGAGGGTGAGGAGGGGGTGGTAGCAGCCAAAGACGCCTGKGCTGAAACTGGGAATTCAAGATGCCACTTGCAGGTGTTCACCACTTGGAGTCACCGTTGGCTCATTATTGAGTCAATTCCAGCCCTGGAACTTGGGATCTCCTCCCAAAACATCTCTCTAGAGAAAGACCCTTATCCCACTGCAGAAATGGCCACGCTCCGGTTTTATGAGACTTGTTCACTGGCAAGGAACTAGCCACGGCGTGAGAAACAGTACCAAACTTAAGCTTTTCTTAAGCTGAGCAATTGCTTTTTCATCGTGCTCTTCTTTTAATAGACACATAGCCTACCTAAATAGCAGCTGTGACACTTCTCACAGATCTCTAGCGTTTAACATAGCTATTTTGGGACTCCGTATTCTCACTGTTGAAAAAGACAGGCTCGTCTGCTATGCAAAAGTACTGAGATACACTATGTGTGAACAGAATGTGCCAACCTCTACATTTGCACACATGCAGGACCGTTCCTTGGTGAAGCACAGCCATTTCTGCTCTGCAACATGGCAGCACAGAGCTACCCGGCCAGTTCAGGCAGGAAGTGAAGGAGATGGTTTACAACATGATGAGCCAAGACCTACTTAAACCTAAAATTTGTCACCGGTATTTCAGTCATGGAAGGGAGAAGGAAAAAAAGAGGTTTCAAGTGAGAAGCTCGTGAATGTTCTCTCTTCCATTTTCTGATCAGTGTGACTAAAACTACAGAGAATCAAATGCAACAGGAAGACAATGCAGAGAAATCTTTGGAGATGTGTTAAGAGTCTTGCTAATTGCCTGGGCTCTGTTGTCTGAGAAACAGCAGCATCCCAAGGGTCATGCTGTCATTTGGAAAGGACTGCAGAACGCCTTCCTCTCTGGCAACGCACACAGCTATCACCCACCAGAGAGATGGTTTATCCCCTGTTTCATTAGGCTGGATGTATTTCACCCAGTGCTAGGAACAGCTCTTCAAAAGACTCTCCAGGCCTATTTCCCAAGATCTGCATGGGGAATCCTCAGACAGGAACATGGATTCTCAGAAGCATCCCCACCATGGGTTCAGGCTGTGGGAGACATGCTTGGATTTGCTATTTTACTTCCCAGTGCCATTCCCCAGGCTGCAGYCCAGCATGTCCCAAGCAGACCCACAGCCTCCTGACCGACGAGCCATTCTGAGAGCAACCCTAGCTCCGCAGAGTGAGACACCCCTGTCACCTCCAGTTGAAGCGGTGGGGACCCACCTGGTCATTTGCTGGATGCACTGAGCTCGGTAGTTCTCATAGTGGACGTCGCAAGTGACGTCCTTCAGGTCGTGCATGTGTGTCCGGATCAGCATGTTCCGCAGCTTCACAAAGTCGCAGTGTGCCTGGTTTTCCACTGCAGAAGCAACAACAGGAGAGTGCTTGGATATCACACCTCATCAGCCCTCTCCAGGGAGCCCCTTCTCACCTCCTGGCACASAGGCTGGACTAGAACTCTCCCAGGGCCCCTTTCTCATCCTCCCCTGACTCTCCCCCGCCACTGCCTGGGGCTGTCCCCCTGGCCCYGGCACAGGCCTTGATGATGCTGCTCTGTGCTTCTCAACGCCGAGTCCAGGCTGCTGAGGTCACTGTGTTCCCAGGACTGGGTAAGAGGATTAATTAAGCACGTACAGCACAGCGCTGAAAGAGGATGCTGCTCCCAGGTACATGGGATGTCATTGTTATAACCACAGTGAGTGCAGCCAGTGCTGAGTCAAACTGCTCGTCTCTTCAGAATTCAGGACTTATTGAAAGGCCCCTGTAGGCAAAATCAACCCCCGAGGGGGAAAGCCATGAACAGGCAATGGTCTGGAGAGCTGAAAGAGCTGCTACTACCATAGGGAGCCAGGCCCCAGGCAGCGCTGCAGGACTCTGCAGGGAAGCGTTGCGCTCAGTACTGGTGTGCTTGCCATGGTGATCTCCATTTACCTCTCTGCAGGGCTGGGGGAAGCCGGCTGTGTCAGGCCCAGGGTTTCACAAAGTTGATCCCACTGCCAAATGCCAGCACCCCAACAGGCACAGCCCGCTCCAGAGCCAGCGAGAGAGCAGAGCCAGCAGCTGGACAGCCCAAGCAGCTGGCACCAGCCCACGAGTGCACACACAACCTTTTGGGATCTAAAGCTGCAAGACCTTAAAGCAAAAGCACCAGCATGGGGGAATCAGCAACAGCAGCAAAAGCCATTCCAGGGTTATTCTGCCTATGGGCTTTATGAATTTTCTCCCCTTAGAAAGGAAGAAAGTTAGAGACAAACACATTGTGCATCAGCACAGCCTCCAGCCCAGCAACTCCAGCACATACAGGGGCGGCAGCAGAGGAGGGAGTGCAGAAGGGTTTACGATTCATTTTGGCTGAGGGCAATGGCTTCTCCCCAGAAACTAAACTGGCAATGCCCAGCCTCCCCCCTTAATAAGAAGCCACAGCCTAGTGCATTAAAGCCCAGGCATTCTTCTATTCACACTGGAGCCTCTCTTCTTTGCTCTGTCATGGCTTCAGAGGCAGGGTGATTGCTACACCCCCAGTAACAGACCTCCTGAGCAGGTCCCAGTGCCTCTGCCCTACCTTGTCCCCCGCCATGTGCCAAAGGTGGCACAGTCAGTCACGGCTGTGCAGAGGTGAGCTCCCCTCTGCCGTCCCTGTTGCATGTGCCCACCTGTCCTTCCCCCCATCCCTGCCTACCGCCCGCTCACAGTGCTGGCTCCCAGGCGCCGCGCTTACCTTCCACAATGCCCCAGGGGTAGAGCCGTCCACGGACTCGCTGGCCTTTCGCCTCCACCACTGTGTTACTGCCGATGACGGCAAAGGGAGCGCTCTCCTGGAATGAGAGGAATCGCTGAGCCCAGCTCAGCCTGGGGCCGCCCACGGATCCCTCCTCCAAGGGCCAAGCTCAAGTGGAGATGAACAGGAGGAGGAAAGTGCTAGTGGGAAAGGCACAGGGATATCCACACGTGCCACAGCATAGGACACCACAACCCAGTTGCAGAGAAAGGCCTAAGGCACTGGGATCTGCAGGTAGCCTGATTCCCAGCCTGACCTTCTCAGCTGTCCTGAGGGACACCTGTGTCTCTGCAGGTGCTTGCACGCCTTCTTTGAGGGGAAACTCTACAAGGAAGCCAGAGCAGAGAGGCTTGGACACCAAGTAAGTGGTACAATGTAGGCCAAGAGCTTGTCCAGGCAGGGAGGTACAGGCTGTGCTCCTCTCTGCTCAGAAGGGAGTCAAAGCCCATTGCACCTCTCTGACAGGAGAAACAAGGCCATACTGCATGCACACACAGGGCTGGCTCAGCTTGGGAGAGGGTCAGGCCTGGGCTGCTGGGGCCTCCAGACAGGCCTGTACGATCATGTCGTCTCCCCCCATGCAACTAACACATCACAGTGGTGCCTCATCACTCACAAACTGCTCCTCCTTGCTGATGGCATCACTCAAAAATAAGTGCTTACAAATGCTGTACAACCCAGCCTCCATCTTAAACATACAGGCTGAGGTAGACTGAAGAAAGACTGACACTGCCTGGTGGGAGAGCAGAAGTGCCATGTCTTCATGCCACACTTGACTTCATGGCACCAGCAAGGATATCAGCACCTTCTCCAGGCCATCTACCATGTGAGCCAACGTAGGCTGTCCCCTGGGTATCAGTAGCACAGGCCTTTGGCACACATAGGGCAGCTCTGGCTCCTTCTGGAGCAACAGACATACCCATGAGCCAGACTTCCCAGTCCCCTGCTGAGCAGGTTCCTTACCTTCAGCTCTCTATCTTGCTGCTTGAACTCCTCATCTTCATCAGAGTCACACTCAGGAAACTGGTACACTTTAATGCCAAATTTGTCAATCTCTTCCCGGATCTGTGTCCACACAAGACAAAAACAAAAGGACGCAACACTGAACAATACAGAAATGCTGGGTTTATTCCCTGTTTGTGCTACCGTGGGTTGGCTATAGCCTACAGATGGTGGAAGGATTTGGTGTTTCTTCAGGAGCTGGCCTCTCTGCAGACACCACTTCCTTTCTCACAGCAGASCACTGCTGCAATTAGATTTGCAGGTACTGTGTGTGTATATATATATACACACGTGCGCTATATACATATATATATCTCTCTCTCTCTCCCCTCCCTCCTCAGCCCATCCCTGCCGCCACAACAGTTATAACCCTGTAGAGAAAGAGCACCTCACCCGCTCTTTTAGCTTCCGGATCTCAGAGGGGATCAGGCAGTCGGCTTTGGCAATCAGGGGCACAATGTTGACCTTCTCATGCAGAGCCTTCATGAACTCAACATCCACAGGCCTCAGCCTGCAGCAGGGACGAGGAGGGATGCAGTTAGCAATGACACACTGGGCAGCTCCCCCTTCAGCCTCTCCCACCCACCCAGCACAAAGGGAAAAGGACAGCACTGTCACAAGAGCCTGGGGCAGCACTGGGACAGCCCTCAGCTAGGGCTGTATCTTCCAGCAAGCTGTCTCAGATTTTAGCTGCTGAATGTCTCACACAGACACAGGCTGGGTATTTGCTCCCTTGCAGGCCAAATAGCCCCCAGGCCACAGCCCGTGGCCTCCCTCCAGCTGCCCTATGCTGCAGGCAGCCAACATGGCCCCTCCAGCTGCTCCAGGCTAGGCTGGCACATGAGCCAGCATGGGGCAGGGACTGAAGGCAGCTTAAAACTCCCTTTCCTACCCATCAATCAGGCTTAGCTAGATAGGAAGATGCAAGTCTGTGTGGCGTTATTTCTTCTGATTTCCAAAACAGGCTGCAGGCCTGAGGGAGATCCGCTCTGCCCGATCACAGGCAGTCTGTCATGCCAGCAAGGGGGAGGAAGGTGGTGCRATGCTCAGCCGACGGAGAGCATCCGTACAGCTCTTCCCCTGTGCCAACAGCCCTGCCAATGTACAAGCAAGGCAACCCTGAGGCACAAGGGTCTTCTCTCCAGACTGAGTCATACCCTGACCCCAGAGTGGGGGCTCTCACCCGTGCCCGAAGGGTGAGATGAAGTAGAGGCAGCAATGCACTCGGTTGTCCTGGATGTTCTTCCGGTTCAGGCCACTCTCATCACGGAAATACTGTTCAAACTGCTGGTCGATGTAGTCAGTGATGGGCTTCCAGCTGGGAAGGGCAATTCAATCAAAACAAAATCGTGTGTTTAACAGGACACAGTCTCCTAGGGACCATGAGGCAGTATCATCCCCTTCCCACTGCCAGACCCCCTTCCTGTGAAGCACCCACAGAAAACAGACGTGGCCAAGGACTAGGAGGAAGGCAGCAGTGGCCTGCTCACCACTCAGTGTTGTTAACAGCATCTCCAAAGCCTGGTGTGTCCACTATGGTCAGCTTCAGCTTGACACCCTTCTCCTCAATGTCCACCGTGTGCTTGACGATCTCCACTGTCTGGTTGATTCTCTCTTTGAACAGGAATATGTGAGTTAAAGCCAGGCAGTAACTGGGGATCCCCGCTCACACCCATGACAAGCCGGCTCCTTCCTTATCACTGAGCACAGGGAGTAACATGGGTTTCAAAAAACCCTGATCATCCTCTAAGGAGCCTCAAGGGAGTGGTACTGTGGGAGGCCAGCAGCAGGCAGACAGACTCTGAGAAGATACACAAACCTCTGAAGTGCTTGTAGCCCAACTGTTCTGAACATTTTGTCCACTCATTTGGTAAGGGGAATCCCTACCACACTCCAGCACCCAAGAACAAAAGACAAATCTCAGCATCTCAACCCAAAGGGCTAGTGCTGCTCTGCAGCCTCGTCTTCCCTTTGTAGGACAGAAGAGCCCCACAGCCAAACCCTTCTTGCTTGAATTCTAGTGCCTCTACAGCCAGCAAAGGAGAGCAGAGCAACAAACAACAGGGCTGGGATCCAGCCAAGCCTGTACCTGCTGCTGAAGCAAGGAACCAAAGTACTGGTCCTTAGGACAGTCTAGACTTGTGGGCACAAGAACTATTTGCCCCCTTTGTCCCCAACTTACCCTCTGCGTTGAGGAGCTTTCTGTCTTTGTAGAGGTCTGTCAGGAACAGGCTATTCACCAGCGTGGATTTACCCAGACCCGACTCTCCTAATTGACAGAGCGCAAAGGGGAGGAGGGAAAAGCAAGTAACATGACCCACTAATTGACTTACAAATGAAACTCTGAACAAGGCTTTGAATCCTGAGACAGAGGAAGTGAGAGAGATGAGCTGTCAGAAGCTGTTTGTGGGCATTACATTTTTCCAGCAGTGGGAGGACTTTTGCTGCAAGATGTCTCAATCCTTGTTCAAATGTGATCTCCCAGCTCCTCCATCCTTCCTCCCCTTCCCTTCCCTCAGTCCCTGGCTGGCCCTGCCTTCACCACCCAGACCAGCCAACTCTGTTGGAGGAGAAGCTACACTCGGTGCTTGCTCAAGCAGGCTGTGAGTGGTCAGAAGGGGCCCATTCCTCCTGGGGGAACAGTGCGACTGCAACACAGGCTGGGGAGCAAAGCAAGGTCTGAGACAAGGACCAGAACAGAGTGAGGGAAGGATCCAGACGCTAAGGGAGCACCTAAGGGAAGTGAGGAGAGCTGGTCCCCTCCACGCACCCACCATGTGGCCCAGCCACCTCCATCCATGGGTAGTCTCACCTGCAACCATCAGGGTGAAGTCAAAACCCTTCTTCACGGATTTCCGGTGGACCTGGTTCGGCAGAGTGGCAAAGCCCACGTACTGCTTCTCATGGTCCTGCAGGGCAGAGGTGGATGGGAGCAGGTCAGGGTGTGCCACCCCTCCTGCTCGAGTCTCACACAGCAACAGGGAGTTGGACTCAAAAAGCCCCTGAGGCAGAGCCAAGGGGTAGGGGAGAGGTCGGTCCCTGCCCTGGCAGGGCTGTAGGGTAGGGCACGCACCTCCTCTAGGCTCAGGGACTTCTGCCCTTCCTGCAGGTGGGCACCTCCCCTCAGCTGCAGCCCTGCTCAGCTGCTCTCACCAGCAGACACGGCAGTTCACGGCAGCCTCCCAGCACGGAGAGCACAAGGGAAAAGGCACATCCCGCCGTTCCCACCAGAGAGCATATCTGGGGCTGCTACTAACACACAACTTTCCTAACTCTTTGCTTCTCCTGCACAGTCCCAGGCTCCCTTCACAGCATGGTCACCAAATGTCACCTCTCCCCAGGCCTTTCAGAGCCATTTCTGCATCTCTCCCTCCGGAATCGCATGCGGTACATGGAGAGCTCGCTGTAATTAGCACCCCAGGGCTTGTGGTGTCCTGAGCCATGTCTAGAGGAAGGTGCCGTGGCTTGGCTTCTGCTTGACCTGAGAGGGGATTATTTCTTGCTGTGTCACAGCCACTCCTGGCTGAGTAAGAGGAAATCCTGAATAATCTCTAGTGTTATTTCTGAAGAGACGGAAGTTCAAGGAGCACGGGAAGTGGGAAGATGCAAAAGCATTGAGAACACAGGTGAGATGCTTTTGGTGAGGGTATTACATATGGTATTACTGGAGCATTACCTACTGCCTAACCACCCCCCAGATGCAGATCCCCATCACTGAGTGCTCTCTTACCGCGTAAAAGCTGCAGCCGCCCCATGAGCGTGGCACACGCTCTGTACAAGAGCACTAAGCACACACAAGGAGTGACATGACCAATGGTGTGTTTCACAAGCACACAGCACGCATCCCGCAGTCAGGAGCAAACACGCAGCCTGTGCTGCATTGCAGGGGCACACACCCTGCTCATGCAGGGTATGTCCTGAAAGGCGAACACGGCTCATCTACGGGATTCACAGACCTGCTCCAGCTACTGCCCTCAGGCTGGGCTCAGCACATGGTCTGGTGCTCACAGCTCAGGCAGCTTCAGGTAACTGTGGGCCACACAGCCCGGCCGCTCCATCCATCCAGCCTCCTGAGCACCCCTGGGCCTTCACAGCCCGCACCCCCACAGCGGTGCGTTCCCCTCCCCAGGCCTCGTTGCAGAGGGAGAGTGGGCAYGGACCCTGGCAAACACCTCCCTTCTCACATACTTTCCAAGCTAGACCCAAGGGGAAGCAGCCGTTCACAAATGCCTGAGCTAGAGACATCATAGACTCTGCATTTCAACATCACTTAAAATAAACATACCCCGGGGATTCACACCACAGGCAAATCCACAGAGCCAGAGTTCCTCAAAACCAGCTCCAGCTCCCACCCGGCCACGGATGCCTTTAAGCATACGGCTGTCCTCACCCTGCAGCTCTCTGGCACTGGTTCTCCAGGCACAGCAGGGAAGACCTCTGTTCCTAAGTTTAACTATCTCCATTCCTGGGGCACACACTCAAAGAAACACAAATTACAATCTGGTGTGTCGAGCTTAGGGCAATGCTGACTCTCACCTATTTCCATACTGCAAGTGGGCAATGCAGCTCCCGAGCAGCCCTCTACAGCCCCTGGCCGTATGTCCATGTGTGTGAGCATCCTCTGGCATCCTCAGCTGGGCAGACTGCAAAGTCGTGGTGGGGACAGACAGCAGGGAGGACGTGGAGTCTCCTCCTCCCAATTTATGGCTGCTCTGGAGCTGCCCACTCAGACAGAACAGACATAGCTGATGGCCATTGTGGCCTAAGAACTTTGTTCTTTAGCACAGTCACTGCCTTCTAGAAATTTAGGTTTGGTTTGGGTCTCAGACTTGGGTCACTTTAGCCCTGACAGACAGAGTGACTGTGGGCTCCGGTCTCCCCCACCTCACCCCCTTGCTAACATAGCTGAAGTAATGCTGCTCCACCACCCCACAGTCCAGAACGGCAGGAAGGGACAGAGCAAATGAAATTAGAGAGAAGTGGGGAGAATTAGAGAGTGCACTGGCAGCTCTAATGGCTGAGCTAAAAGGCGTTGGCATCCCAAAGCAGAGGCGCAGCGAGCAGCGGCAAGACCCCAGGGTCAAAAGTAATGGCAGCTCTGATGAGCTGTACGCGGCAAAGCAACTCCTGCCTGGGGGACACTGCGAACTGCCACCCACAAGGCTCAGTAAAGGGTAAACGCGAGGTGTGCAAAGCAGGGTGAGAAATGTGATAATGGCAAGATCTTTGGAAAGACAATGATCACCTGCTCTCTCCAGTGACTTGACATGTGAAATAGCACTAATAACGCACTAATAGAGTCATAGCTGAGGCTTGGGGTGTGCTTCTCTTATATTCTTTGTTTTTTAACCCAGATGGCTAAGGGCTGACAATGGAGACACTGGAGACCTGAGGTCTGGTGCAACTCCACTTACTTCAGCCAAGTGTAACTGGCTGAACCTGATCTCGTTTCTGTTCAGCCCAACCAAGAAAGCGTGGATTTACTGTACCTCTGGTTACCTCCCCATAGCTCGGTGGAATCAGGACGCTTGAAATGAGCAAATCCCGGCTGGCGCAGGACACTGCCCTTTACTCATGCGGTTATTTCCCTCACATTAAGGAAGGTCATTGCTGAGCACAAGGCCAAGAGAAGAGCTTCCCTCGCAGTGGGAGGCAGCCAGAGTCACAAGGAGAAAAGCCCTGTCCCCAGTCATGCCCCACTCTGACCAGCCACGGACGCACTGCAGAGCCCTGCCGGGAGCCGGAGCCAACGTGTCTGTAAAGGAGAAGGCAGGAGATGCAGCGGAAATTGTGGAGAGGGATCCCCTTCTTCTAACAGCCTTCTCTCAGGAACAACAGCATGGTCCCTGCACCACAGCCAGCCTAGACCCACGGTTCCTTATCTCAGCTTTAAGACAACCAATGTGTGCTCCCATCCCAGATGTGTTGGGACACTGCGACAGGCACATGCCACCGTCTCTGCTAGCGTGCCAACATCAACATTGCACTTAAGGAGCCCAAGTAGCCTCCTGAGCCTGGTGTCTGCCTCACTCAAAGCTCTACACCACTCACCATCTTTGTTAGGACCCAACACTGACACTATCTGCAGAGCAACCATGCACGGATTGGAGAGCGCTGAAGTGGGTGTAGAGGGCTGGGAGGGCTACTGAAGGAGGCAGGTGGCTTTCTGGGTTGTGAAAAGCTGAAATCCATTAATTAGATGAGAGACTTGGACTGAGCGAGTTTCTGCAGGCATCACAGCCCCCTCCACATGCCCCTGACCCTTGCGAGCCTGCTCCCATCAAGCTGATGCAGGCTGGGACAGCCAGTCACTGCACTGCGCTTCCTTCGCCAGCCCCAGCTGTCGGGAAAGGGCCCCGGCCAGCCAAGCCAGCGGCACTCTGGCACGAGGAGCCCCTCTCCCCACCGYCTCCTCCACGTGCTGCCTTTGTTCCCACTGGCATCCCACTCCCATGCGCCTGGGAACGTGCCCCACACACTGCAGCGGAGGCCACCAAGAGATGTGGCCAACCTTTGGGACCCTGTTACAAACCAAAGCTCCCCAAGCCAAGCAAAACACATCTGTACTCTCCCTTGGCACATGCTCGCCGGTTCACCGGACATCACAGCAACATGCCGCATCCTCAGATTCTCCACCACCCGGGCAAAGCTCCCTGGCAGGCAGTGCTTTCCCTGCGAGTTCAAGCCAAGGAACAAAGCACTGGTGGGTTCAAGTCCTGTTCCTGTTGGGAGTAGACACATTCAGGATCTGTTGCATAAGAGGAGAAGCCAYCCCCGGTACCAAGGTGTCCGCAGGGCTGTCTGTACCTCCAAGACAGGGTACGCAGCATGGCCTCCATCGCTCCTGCCGTTCCCGATTCCCTCCTCACCTCCCTGGTGGACGTGCTGTTTAAACCAATCCAGATCTCGTGTGACTTCACCATTCAGCCTGGGGATAAATGGAGCCTTGCTGGGTATATTCAAAAAGGCTAAAATTAAACACCATGGGACCACAGAAAATTTGAAGAATAGCCCCTCCCCTAAGTCTGGAGCAAACCCCAGAAATGATGGAGCTTGTGCTGGGATCCTGGGGCCCCTGCCTCCACTTCTTCAAGGGAGGCCCTCTCGGTGTTACAGCCTCCAGTGCAAGTTGTCCAGCTCCCTCCCAGGCAGCCCTTCCTCCAGCCGTTCCCCTCTAGCCAGGCACAGCCGCCACATCCGCGTCTGCACGAACCAGCCCAGCCCAGCCCCAGAGGAGCAGCAGACCCTTCACTTCCTTTCATTGCCAGAAAGCTGCATAAATTCATAATGCAAACAGACCCCGGGGCATCTCCTGTGTACATCTGTTGCCTTGGGCCTCGGGCTGAGCACGGGAGTATCAGCAAAACCACTCGCCCACCAGCATTTGCTGCAGCAGAAAGAAAACCGGCTAGCAAAGCACAGTGTTGATAYGATAACACAAACCAAGACTGCGTTTGGGCACACACGCAGCGCTAACTCCTGCCCTGAGCGCCCCCAAGCACACACACGCCATTCAGAGAGGGAATCACTGCATCAAATAACCACACAAAAATATGTCGCACATCTCCCAGCTGTCCATCATGACCCTCGGCCCTGCTCCCGCAAGGGCCGCTCCCCTCCTTTCTGTCCCCGCCATCTCTCCCTTACCAGCGTCTTTCTGCTCCTCTGCTCCTCAGAGGTCTCATCTCGTGCTGCACACGTCTGCTCGGGCACCATCCTCCCCCCTCCTGTCCCTGCTGCTCCCCGGCTCGCACGGTGCTATAAATACATCCCCATACCTTCAGCTTGGCCGGGTGGCTTCGCTGTGCCTGCGTCCGGGGAGAAAGCAGCCGCTCCACTAACCGCTCCTGAATAATGATCGAATCCATAACCGCGGCCGGCAGGACGGACAGCCACCGCGGGCCAAGAAAAAAAAACCCAACCCATGTGTTCCCTCCCAGCCTTCGCTAAATCCATGCGGCAGCCCCCCCGCCTACGCATGCACACATACGCAGGGCTGGCTCAGCTCGCCTCGGCACGGCGGCCTGGCGAGGCGAGGAGGAGAGGCGAGGAGAGAAGAGGCGAGCGGGCTCCCACGGCAGCTGCCTGGGATTTCCTGCCTCCGCCTGTGCTGCGGGAGGAGCCTGCCAGCAAGGACAGGACAAAAGCCACCACGGCTGCAGGCCAGAGGCAATGTCTCTCGCTCTGCCAGTGTCCCGCGGAGAGGTTGTGCACGTACCGGATGCTGTCCCAGCCATGAGTCTGACTCCTTTTGTCAGATGGGCTTATTCAGCTGGAGGATTTCTTCAATATCCTGACTCACGCAGCTGAGACAAAGGTTTGCTGCAAGGAAACCTGCTCTTGGCGAAAACGTGCTGCTTCTGGTTGTGTGTGCGAAGGTCTAAAGGGTCCGGACAGCTCCCAAAAAGCTGGGTCCAAACTTAACCCCCAGATCCTAGTCCTGGTTGACATGGATCTGCCTCCATGCGGTGCAGGTCCATCTGTTGTCTAGTCCAGGCTATATTGCAGCCTCATCTCTGAATCCAATTGGAATAGCAGCTGATGTATTCTGGACCTTACAGCAACCATTTAAGCTTTGAAGACATTTCAAAATAGAGAAGCATCTGTGTATTTGTTAAGCACAAGTACCCAGACCAGCAACGGCCTAGCACGCACAGAATAATCATTCAAACCTCGTTTGGATTCTGAACCTATGTATAAGACTCGCTTTCCAGCTTTTCTATGCAGCCATAGAAACTAAACAGGAATTTATTTGAAACAGACAAAAGCTGATAATCTCATATAATCACATGATTCCAGAAACTGGGGAGTTAATATCACAGCATGTATAATGAAGTCACACGAGATGGCAACACTGGTGGTGCTGGAGGAACCTGCCACTTGCCACACGGGTTCCTGAGCAGCTTTTTGCTCGCAAATGGGGAAGGATGCAGGCTGCTGTCACGCTCCTGCCTCACTCCCAGCCAGAGCTCCCGCTGCTTCTCTGGGAACCGCAGGTCTCTGGCAGCAGCTCCAGAGAGCACCTGATCAGCAGGGTCTGCCCTGGTCACCTCAGGCCACAACCCAGGGCCTCCACCTCACACCCCAAGCGTGTCTGACACCAGGTTCTGCTATAAGGTACCAAGTTACTGCAAGGTCTCCAGTGGCCTGAAGTCTGGGGGCAGCTGTGAGAGTGGAAAGGTCTTAGAAACACACCGCGTGCTGAAAAAAATGGAAAGAAGAAGGAAAAAGAAGAACAGTGTTTTACCTATGCTGCCATCCTGCAAGCTGAGGGAAGGCGACCTCAGAAGTTGCAGTCACGAGGTCCTAAAGGCTGAGAAATAAATGGAGGAGAACTGGGAAACACTCCCAGAGCAGGAAAACTCCCACCATATGGCAGGTGTCATATCGCATGCATGAAGCCCTTTTCCAAACCACCCTGCTCTGCCAGCAGCATCCTTAAATTACACCCGCTGGGTTTTGTTCCCAATCGTTTCTGCATGTAACAGTCAAGCGGAAGGCCTGGACTGAGATCCAGGTGTGACAAGAATTGCCACCTCTCAGAACACATCTCCGTTCAGCGGCTCTGCCCCTGCTTTGCAGCGTTGCTCCATTCCTCAGGGAGACGATAATCCTACAACATCCTCCCAGCCCAGTGGTAGGTCAGGCCACCCTCATAACACTTTTTTTTCTCCCAGATTCACAATAGCTAATCCCTGCTTTCCTGACTGGAGGACTCCACCACCGCGGTCTGCAGGTTGTGCATGACTAAGGAGCAATGAAGGTACCACACTGTCTGCACTGGGCCGACCAAAGATGCATCCAAACTTACTTGAGATAACACAGAGGTTTCACCAGTCCTTCCACACCATAAACCACAATAGCTGCAAGCAAACCCTCTCCAACCCCCATGAATTCTCATGGCTTGGTAAACCCTTGTCTGGGGACCACAGGCCACATGGCCACCAACCACAAGCATCTTCCATGGGTACATGGAGACATGCTGTGTCCCCACCAGCCCACTGCACCAAATCAGAGCATTCTTCTGAGCTGGGATCACAGATGAAGTCAACAATGATTTGGTTGCAACAAAACCACAGTGTTGTTTATGGCCCCAGGAGCTGTGCTGACAGTGCAGAGAGGAACAAGGAGCTACTGTCTCCTGAGCGCCTTGAGCTCTCACACATCACACTCGCTCTCAGGACCGGCAGCCAGGGAGGAACTCCAGCCAGGAGACCACGCCTGGGAACACAGAGAGCAGATTAGGAAAAGAAACCCAGAAGGGTAGGTCTTGGCTACAGAGAGCATCTTAAGACTGCATGGCCAGCACTATGGCTTTCAAAATGCTGAAGGAGGGTCAACTGGTCCCATACTCAGCCTCCTCTGCCTCTCCTACAGACGCTCATCTTGGCTCCTCTCCTACCCAGAGTCACCAAACCAGAAATGACGGGCCAAGGAGAGGACACGTTTGTGTCCCTCAGATGTGCCACATGACACACCCAGAGCCATTGGCTCAGGTTGGTCCATGTGCAAACTTCCCAAAGACAGCCAAGCCAACCTTATTTTGCCCCTGTCCTTCCTGATTGCCTCCTCCCTTTCCACGCAGCCCCTGGAAATGGCGAGCATAAACCCTGGCCTGCTCCTCCAACACAAAATCTGATGTACAACATCCTTAAAAGAGGAAAAATAGCACACAGGACATCTTGCACACCGTGTGCAGCAGAGCTCTGCAGGGAAATGCAGATCTTTGCCCTTTCAAGATCTAGAGCAAAACCAAAGTGTTTTCTTCCACTGGCTTGTGGGCCACGGGCACCTCTAACCTCCTCTCCAGGCAGGCGGTAGCAGCAGCAGCAGCTCAGAGGTGAAGCTGGCAGCAGAATCCAAGTCTCTGACTGTCAGAGCAGGGCTCTGCTCGGCCCCAACCCGCCGATCACTCAGCAAGGGACAGGCAGGCTTGGGGTGCACCAAGCTGACCCCACCTCAYGGACCAGCCCTTCTTTGTCAAACTGTGACAGCAAAAGAGAAAGACAAAAAAATAATCAATGAGCGCTGTCTGGCACAGCCCAGCCCCTCCGCATTGCTGCTGTGTTGAGCACTTGCTTACTAACAATGGAGCCAGGGCAGAGTCAAACTGCATGCCCATCCTTCTGCAACATCCCCCTCCTTTGGCTTGTAAAAGCTGGCTCGGGGCAAGCACAGCCTCGAGGGCTGCTCTGGGCAGGGGACGCAGCACGCGTGGGAAGAGCTGTGGCTGTGCACTAGCAGCGACAGAGCAATGTCCTACTTCTCCCTTTGTTAGAGGGGATTTCTAGCCTGTAGTGCTGAAGATGGGCTCTGAGGAGAGAAAACACATTATTTCATGTATTTAGACATAAACTCACAGAAGGTGAAYTTCACCACTGGGCAGCTGGCTGGAGCATAGAAATGCTCCCCAAGAGCAGCCCATCAGCCTTGCGGGGCAGGCGGGGGCGAACCCCCGGCTGCACTCCACAGTGCCAGCCTGGGGAACAAGGAGCCATGCTTCACCAACGGCCTTAATTGAAGGCAGACGCAGGGCTGTGCTATCACACAGTCATCGGAGCTGGAAGCGATACACCCATTTAAGAAAAACACCCAGCGCTCAGGACCTGGCAGCGGTGACAGGCAGAGATCAGCCACACGGAGCTCAGTGTGGTGGGTAGAGGCAGCCGCAAACACAACAAGCAAGGAGCAGAAACGACGGTTCGATGAGAGAGGAGAGACGAGCACAGATCAGAGATGGGGATGGGGTCACGGAGAGGAAATTCTGTCCTCAGCTAAATTTACACCATCCTGGCCAGGCTCCAGCCACAACAACCACAGCCCCACACACCTTCCTCCTGGCAGCCCCCAGCTCCCATCAAAGCGCAGCTTTCTCCTCAGCAGCCTTCATGCTCGGCCTTTTGCATGGGCTTAGCCAAGAGCAAAGATAATACAAATGGGAGCTGGATCCAGAGGTCCAGGTGTGAAGAGCTCTCCCCCCACATCAATCAGAGCACCCAGGGGAAGGGGAGCGAGGGGAAGCAGCATGGTGCAGGGAGACAAGGCCCCAGCCAGCTCAGAGGAGAGGTCCCCCACTCGCAGGGGAGCTGGTTTCTGGCAGAGATGCTATGGCCTAAGGACTGCAGTGCTCAGGCTCCATCCTTGGTGAACAACCAGCAGCATGTCACGGAAGGAAAATCTTCAGCATGGTCCAGATGGACGCTCTTGAGCAGCACAGAGCCAGGCAATAGGGTTCCCTCAGGGACGCACCCGGCCAGTCTGGCCGGCGCAGAGGACTGGTGAAGCTCTGCATATCCATGCCTCAGCAATGTCAGCGCAGTCATGTCATGACAGCATTTATGTTTTTTCCTCTGAAGCAGACAAAGCTATTTTCAGAATTCCCCACAGAAGGGAAATTTGGTTCCTGGCTACTTTCTACCAGGACGGGAAGGGCACTTCCAGAGGAGCTCTTCGTTCAAGTCAAACAGGAGCAGCAGCAGGCAGTAAAGCCATTCCCAGCTTGGACCAGGGCAATGGAGGCTGAGGAGCTGCAGATGCCTTCCCTGTGGGTGCACAGCTGGGAACCTCCATGGCTCGGCTCCCACCTTCTCCGCCTGCTGCCTCCTCTCCCGCTGCGTGGAATGTAGGTGCTGACTCCAGATGTGAGAACCTCATGGGTGTCACAAGGTTTGGACTCCGCTGCACACTCACCCTGATGTTCCTGCTGACCTGACCTAAGAGAAAATGCCTTGCTGATCTAAACTCTGATGATTAATTTAACCTTGAACTTGCAAGCGAGGCTCTATGTAAGTGGTTACTGGGAGCATCAGAGCCCTGACACTTTAGCCAGGCTTCATCCTTTGATGCTCAGGGAAAAGAAAGAAACCAGACCAGCACTGCAGAAATCCCAAAGCACTGGATTAATCTCCTGTACACACAGTGCCACAAGCACAATCAACACAGCAACCACATATTCTGTCTTTTCTTTTACCTACCCTGCAGGTCAAGCTTTAATTTCCACTCAAGGATCACTGCTGCTTTGTCACATAATCCCTCCAGAAATCTATCAAATTCCATTTTAAAGGTATTTGTGCTCCCTGCTTCCACTTGAAGTACCTCACCCTTCCCAAGAGGCACTGCATGACTTACGCAATGCCTCCACTTTCAGCTCTGAAAAAGGACCAACGACCATAAATTGCCACCCGCTTGTTTAAACTCGTGACTCCCTCTGGAGCAAGTTCACAGCTCTTGTCACACCCAGCTCCTCTACTCATCATTTCGGATAATCTGCAAAATGTAACAAATCGGGCAGATGTGGAGCTGGCTGGAACTCTTCCACAAAACGCTCGGTTGCTCTCCTCTCCGCAGAAGCACAGGAGGAGCCGCTTCCAGCCAGACCTTCCCAGGTGCGGTACCGACATGTTCCACGCGAGGGAGAAGCCAGCCTGCAGAAGAGCGGGTCCCGCGGGGGGACAGGGCTGCGCTCGGTGTCTGAACAGGGAGCTCCTACAGTGGCTTCCCCTGACCAGGGCCAGACAGAAATCAATTTGCAGATCAAACCTGCAACCCTCGTTGCTTCCGCCTCACGCAGGGTCGCAGGCACTGGCACCTCCAATTGCAAGCACATTCAAAACCTTAGCAAAGGACAGAGGTTTCCAAATTTAGCCTGTTCAGACAGGAGGAGAAACCAGGCGGCGCAGGAAGGTCTGCAGCAGTCTCTCAGCACGACTGCTGCTCATCTTTCCCTCTGCTTCATCCTCCAGCTCTGCAGCACAAATCAGGCTTAAATAGATTCCCTGCCTCTCATCTCAAAGCCACAGCTGGGAAAACCAGAGAGAGGCAGAGCAGAGCCCTGCCAGCCCCAGGAAGCTGGGAACAGGAACGCTTGGGAGACAAACAGGTACACATTGCTCCATGGCATGGAAGCTGGCTGGGCTGGGAGCTGTTTGGTGGGACAGTGTGGAAAATAATGGTGATTTATCCTCTGAAATGGAAGGGCACTGCTTCTCCAGCTCTCAGGTTCTCCATCCAAATGACAAGAGCATCAGCAGTTTTGGAAGCTCTTGATGCACATTAAGAGACATGAACAGAAAAAGGTTGGGCACAGGATCCTACAGAAGGTCCACTTTAAAGTTATAGGTAGTGGTCCCAATCCTGCGATCCTTACTCACCGAGTAGTCCCTTTGAAATAGAGACGACTGCTCACATGAGTAAGGGATGCAGGATCAGGCCTGTCTACCAAAGATGCTGAATCCTGAACCAGAGAGGACATCTGAGCATCGTGAGACACTCACGCCTGGTCCAGCAGGGGCTAGTCCAAGGGCATCGCCGGGGAAGACAGTCCAGGCTGGGGCACCACACCTGCAAACAGCGCACCGAGCATGGACCACGGAGAGCAAGGCAGTGGACAAATAAGGCTGGAAAAGGGATGCTCCACCCAAGCAGGGATGCTCCTGGTTCATCCCCAGTACACCCGTCTCACAGATACTCCCAGCTCYGCAAGGAGGTCTTTCTTAACCCTGCTGTCCTCCCAGCAGGCTCCTGAAAACAATATTGGGAGAATGAAAGCCAACTGTCTTGGGACAGCTCCTAACCTCTGTCTGGGTCTCCCAGCTACAATTAACATAACTTTAGGAGTAGCTGATGCCCACAAGAGAGGAGAATAAGCCCACTCTTAGCTCACCAGATCATTTTTAATTCCATTAGTTAAGGGGAAAAAGGCAGCTCTCTAAAGCAACCTTCACTCCTGGGAGTCATCCAAGGAGAGGAAAGCCAGCCTCAGCCTGTGTGACAAATAACCCCAAAAAGCTCTGCAGACTGCACCCTTCAAGGCCAGACAGACTGCTGCTTTCCATGACAAGGAGGCAGAGGCACCTCCTCCTTCCTAGGGGGTCTCCTGCAGGTCTCCATCCAGCACTCAGACCCCCAGGCTCCAGACTCCCGCCCTCCCTCCCTGCTGTCAGCTGCCCCCACGCAGTCACACTGCAGTAACATGAAGCACAGTCCTTGCGCACACTCGTTGAGATGGCAGAGGCACACAGGGACCTCCACCTTCCTTCCCTCACCCTTGGGCTTGCACCACCAGCCCACTTGACTGAGATGAGCCTGCTGAGAGGGTGCCAGGCATTTACCTTCCTCCCTTTGCACCTGCACAGCTCTGCCCATGCTCCACCTCCACACCACACAGTCATACCCAGGGCAGTGTCCCCGGCAAACGCAGCTATGTGGCTTCCAGTCTCATCCAGCTCCCCGTGATGTGCGCTCAACCATCTACCATCCCAGCGGGGAGCCCCGGGAGCCCATTTCCCAGCCTCGCCATACAACCAGTCTGTGCAAACCTCACTGGCCACATCAGCCTGCCCAGGGCTGGGCCCTGCATTGGGACTAGTGTCTGTCTTTGCAGATGGATAATTAGATTCCCTTTCCATTTCCTTTTTCCTCCTGATGGTTTCTCTGGCTGGCAGTTCCCCCGCAGCCCTGCACAATCCAGCAGCATTAGTCAGAGGGAAATTCTGCTCCCTTCCTCCCCTTAATGTTGCTCTTGGTTCAATATAAACAGCAGAGTGAACTGCGCAACAATTGGAGTACTTCGTTGCAAAAGCATTTGTCCTTTTCAGTCTGGCAAACACAGCTTTCCCTCCCACACCTGCACCCTKCCCATTCTCCCCAAGTGACACAGAAAATGCATGTGATTAAAATGAGTGTGATGTTGTTGGCAATTGGAAGCAATTAGCTAATCAGCAGGAATAAGCAATCAGCTGCACTGGGGTTGCAGCACACCTCAATTTATGAGCAGTGGTGCAAAACACTCCTTTTGGGTAGGGCCTAAAAAAGCACACCTGATTATCAGCAATGGTGTGAGATGCTCTCAGAAAAAGATCGTAACACTCTCCTGCAGGAAACCTGAGGAAGAGATGGAGCAACAATGAAATTGGGGTAAATCAACACAGAGCTGTCTCTCAGAGCTCCCAGAGAAAGGAAGGAGTGTGTGCCAAGATGAAGTATCCACAGAGATCCTCACTTGAGGATCAAGTACAAGTACTTGTCTGTCCAGTACAAGTCTGTCCTTCTCCCCTGCCACTAAGCAGTGGCTTTCTGGGAAGCAGTACTAGCACCTGAAGCCCTGATGGTTGCAAAAGCAACCCTAGGACCTGCAGAGATGCCCAGACACATCGTCTCCACCTGACAGAGGACAGCAGAGAAGGAGTTATCCTGCTGGGATTTACAGCTGCCCCACAGATCCCCCCCTCACAGGAGATGTACAGACTGAGGTTTTCAGAGGTGATCTGTCAGTTCTGACTTCTTGTACCCTGTAACATACTGTGTTCTCCACAGGCAATGTCTTGAGCCCATGCAGAGCACTGCGGGTCTCACAGCCTTCCGATGCAAACCATCGAGACCTCCAGCAGCTCCGTATCGCTGCCTGGGCTGGGTAGTTTCTGCTCTCCACCTGGCTGCAAAAACCAAACTGCTGCCTGCCCCATGGAGGGGGCTTTGAAAAGACTTTTGGAAGATTTCAGGAGCTTGCTGCTGACTCTCTCCCCCCATATCCGTGCCAGCCCATTGCTGGCTGCCCACCAAGCACTGGATGGAGTGTTACCCAGCTGTGCTGCTCGCAGGCCATGAGGCCCGAGACACTGCAGCCGTTGAGCAGTGGGTGCCTCTTCCACCATTTGCGGCCTGGCTGAGCTTCCCGGGGCCTGGCACACCATGCACACCAGAGACTGAGCCAGATCAGCGCTGCTGCTGCATGGCGGCAGCATGGTGTGGTGTTCCCAAAGGGCGTCACAGCCCCAGCTGACTCGAAGAGGTCCCCAGCACAGCTGTGTTGTGGGCCACCAACAGAACTGTGGGACCGGCCAGGCAGATACAAAACCTGGGAGTTTGCTGCATGAAAGAAGAAGAAAAGGTAAGGGCTGCAAGGCAGCAAATGGCTGTGCTTGTCCCACACTTCAAAGACTGTCAAAAATTTTTACAGCCCAAGGCTCGTGCAGCTCAGGCCAATGGAGAGAGGCTGGGGACCAGGATTGTTCCCCAGTTCCCTGTGGCTGTGCGGCCATCCAGCATTCACACCAGCTCCTTGTACCCTGCCACCGCAGACACCAAGGCCATGGCTGGGGAGGATGCCGCCAGAATAATCAAGAAGGGAATCAAGAGATGCTCTCCAACACCTTTCTCTCCCCTTCTGCCCCATCTACTTGCTCCAGCAAACACCAAGCCTGGTTACACCTCTGCTGCGCAACTCACCACTTCTCTGTGCCCTGCGGTGTGACTGGAGATTCACATTTTGTTAAATGCTGCGATGATGGGAGAAAACTTCAAGTCAATGAATATCTAAATCAAATTGTGCTGTCAAAGGGAATTTAAGCAAAGTTTCTTCCAAGCCTAAGAGTAATAGTCAGTAACTGCTGAGTGTTGCTTCTCCTTATCAGACATGCTGACCAGTAGGGAAAAAATGAGAATAGTTAGTCTGAGTTTGTAGTGAAACAGAGCAAAAGACCTTCTTGGATGGAGAAGTATCTGGCTCAGAGTCTTAGCAGAGATTGTGCTAGATACCAGAGAGCTACTCACGCTCTTCCATAATGTAGGTGTGATATGCAAGGTCTGGAACTCACAGTAAGGATGTCCCTACAGATTACTTACCAAGATTGATGGACACTGAGAGGTCCTGATGGCTCTGTGGTACCCAGATGAACACCCTGTCTGAGGCTGCTACAGGAAACACCGCAGCTCGCCAGCCTGGGCGGTCAGCTTAGCAATCGCAGTGCTCTTGCAACAGAGAGGCAATAACAGGCACCCCAGCGAAGAGCCATGAGCCAGCATGCCTCGTCAGCACAGCAGCCTCTGTCTGCTTCGGTCCAGCCCCAAACTTCATTAGCAGTTTTGCAGCAGTGAGAGATTCCTGCTAACCGCTGAGACAATGCCATCTGCTTCCACTTACATGCTGGCTCACAGGAGCGGCTACAGAGCAAAGGACTCCAGAGAGACTTTGCTCTCCTGAGCACACAGGGACTGAACAACCAGCCGGTTGGGACAGACAGTCTGAATTCACACTCCCCAGAGCGACCTAGTACCTCCCTTCTGTGCAAAGTACACACCTGGGAGGCAGGGCAGCCCTCCCACTTTGGTTTTGCTATCAAAGCTCCGTCATACACCCACCCACAGGCCACTTCCCTGCGGGCACAGAGAACTTGCTCCCAGCAGACAGCACAACTGCACTGACTTACACACTGTTCTGCATGGCACCACAGCAGAGGAGGGGTTGACTAAGCTGTTCCCACTGCAGTTTGGCCCTCTACAAAGCCAAAAGGAATCTGCCACTGATAAGCCAGGATCCCAAAATTAACAGCTACCAGGCCCTCTTTCTTTCTATCGGGGTCCTGCAGAGATCACGCTGTGCAGAGAAATCTTTACCTAGACACCTTTTTCATGCATTCATTTTTATGTACGCGCTGCTTGGGGCAACCATGTACCCACCTGCCCCAAAAAGGGGCATGACGCACCAGCGGTGCCTGCACAGTCCTAGCCAGCACAAAAGCACAGAGCAGACGGTGGAGATAAAAACGGCAGCGTGTAGCACAGGAGTGTCTAGGCGGCTTCCGAAAACGGTAGCAGGAGGAGGAAAGGGATAAAAACAGGGGACACCCTATGTGCGGAGGACTAAGGAAGTATTGGCCCTGTCTGGCAGCTGAACTGCAGAAGGACTCTGTCGCCTCGTTTTACCGGTCACACCTGCCTCAGGAGGGAAGAAAATAGTCCTCTTGCTCAACAGGAGGTTTCATGCTTTGAAACAGATTGCTTAATTCTTGGCAATTTGAGTTCGGCAACTACCCTTTTCCTGTGGTTGCTGTTTCCTCTCTGAGCACACACAGTGTTTTTCAGAGCCAGAAGAGACATTACGCTTCTCTCAGCCTGCCCCGGGGCCCTGCAATTCCCCTCAGTCATTCCTCCCTTTGGAAGAGCTCCTGCCTGCGGTGGATTCGCAACCATGGCAGAGAGCGGTAGAACATGCACTAAGTTCTCCTTTCCTTCCCAACAAAAACTTCATAGTCTTGCCTGGAGAGAGCTGAATCGAGTTTTCCTGGAGAACAGTGCTCTTAGGTGAGAAAGCATGAAATAGCAGGACATACCATGAACAAAACAAAGCAACAGTAGCACATTGTGATAACTGCAGTAGCAGCAACCAGCTGGGCAAAACTGCCACAAAAATCAAAAGCCTAGAGCAAGGGATCCTTCCCAACATGATCTTGACCTACTACCCCAATCCTATCACCAGCTTCTCAGCCCATCTGTGGTTTCGCATATCCCACCACCAACCACACCACTCTGGAGAGGGCAGCTCTGAATCACCTGGCAGGCACCTCCTGCAGGCACAGCCACGCTCAGCTCCACACCGCTGCAGCACCGATGCTGCAGAAACGGGAAAGCGGCCGAGGGAGAGGAACCCCAGGGGACAGACCTCAAGTCCATTCTCAATATATGAGAGAAAAGCCGGAAAAGACAGCTTTCTCTAAAGCATATCCTCCTATAACGAGTGTTTCTAGTATAACAGCCCAAGCACAGGAGCTTCCCTCACTTCTTCTCCAATCTGACTTTGCTTTGCTGTCACATATTGTCAAGCAGTCCCACTCAGACCTGCTCTGCTGAGCTCTTCTCAAGAGATACCTCTCCTCAAAGCCCCAGATACAGTGACATTGCCATCCTGGTCCATTACAGCCCTGTCTCAGTCACCCTGAGGCCACTCCTGGGGACTTTATGCATTGCAGAGAACACACACAGCTTCAGGCCACACACATGGCACAGAGCAGCCAGGCTGCTGAACACTGGGACTTGAGAGGCCAAGAGAGTCCTGCCTCCTGCAGCTACCCGGCCCACTGAGCAAAGCCGTGCTTGGGCAAGCAGGACCTGCTGCAAAGACCTCCCACAGTGAAGGAAGAACCAGCAACCCTGCCACCAGGCTGCTGGTTAGCCCTGTAACTGGGGGGAGGCCCGAGCAGCTGGGCACAGAGCCCCACATTAGCATCCCAGCTCCAGAGTTGACAAACCTCCCGCTGAAGGCAGCGCCTGGTACAAAGGCTCATTTGTTCCCGACACACGAGCCCATTCCAGGCTGCCACCCAGACACATCTTCTTTATTGTGCCCTCCTGACTCCAGCAACAGGCAGGGCTCGGGGCTCAATGGCCCCTTTCTGGGATGCTGCTGGGGTTCACACACAAGAGGCCACAGATGGCAGGGGACTGCCAAGGTCCTGAGCCCTGCCAAGCAGCAAGCACTGGCACCGCGTGTCCTTCACCACTGACAGCAGCACAAGCCTCCCTTGGGGCTCCGCTGACCCAAACCCCTTCTCACAGACATGGCAGAGCTCCTCTGTCACCCAGCCGCCCACAGTCACCTGCCACTGCACTCCAGTGTTGTGGGCACAGCTGTGGGATGCTGAGCAGGGGGGACAAATGGGACATGTTTGTGCAAAATCCCTGCTTGTCCATGCACTTTCAGATTGTTCCATCATGTACAGACCACTCTGAGGCAGGAAGGAGAAAAATGGGACTGTAAACTCTTGTCCTCACCATGACACAGTCATGATGGGATCTGTTTCCAGTCCCTGCTCCCAGTGCAACAGGGAAGAGGGGCAGGAGGGCTGCTAGATCCCACGAATGGTTAAACTCTCCCTATTTAGCAGTGGTGGGAGGGGATTTATCTCCAAGAAAGAGTCTTGATACCACCTGGGATGAGGCCAAGAGAAAAGCACATTCCTCCAGTGAACTTGTCCCCCTCCAATACTGCCTACCCAGCTACAGGGAGTTTCCTCAGCAGCCACACAGCCACAGGGACATGAGAAAAGACTGCGTTTATTTTCCCACCCATAGCCCGCCACAGCCCAGCATCTCTTCAGCTTGAGCTCGAGCCAGAAGACAACTAGGCTTAAGGGGAAGTGGCTGGACTCCCCCACATGGCTTGCGAGACAGCGCTTGGAAGCTTTCCTTACTGGAGCACATGGTCATTTACTGAAGTCCAAAGCCTAGCAGACCAGCTCCAGCAGCCAGGGTAGAGCTGGGCTTGCTGGATACTGGTAGAGTCCAAGGACTCCAGGCTCCAACTGTGCAAGAGAAAATCTTGGCCATCTCAGAGTAGCAGACAACAAGGCAGGAGGAAGAAGGGCCCTTTACTGTGTCAGGAAGGAGAATTGTCTGGTAGTTTCTGCAAGCAGCATCTGCCTGTGGTCTCCCGAGCTCCCTGCCACTGCCTGGGACCTGGAGCTGACACCCCAGCTGGCTCCCACCCCACGGTCCAGATCCTCAGTGGTCCCACTGACATCTCTGCTTCTAGAAAGCAAAGCCTCCGGGAGGACTCTGATCCCCTTTTCCACTGATCCACAGGGTCCTCAGATACAAAGATCCCAGCAGGGACTCTTCCATCCATGCACATACCTTCAGCACCTTCCTGCACCAACACACGATCGCACTGAGCATATCTTCCAGCCAGGCACGGCTCAGCACCCTGCAGGACAGGCCTGAATTTTTCATCAGGAAACTGCTCTGATACGTGCCATTTCCAGAAAGCCCTCTTGTCCAGCTGTGTTTTTTGGTCTCTGCTCTGTCGTCTTCTCCTTCCTACTTCCCCCCCTACTCTAGCATATAGAAAGATGAGAACAGAAAGATAAAAAACCCCACAGCCATCCCCACTTGCACAGCCATACCACCTGGCAGCGGGGCCCTGCCCCTCAGTCGTGGGGCTGGGGAGCACCGTGCCACAGCCCAGCACCCAGGTACACCCCTTTCCTCCAGCAGACACACAGGGCTGGTTCCCAACACTGGTGCTGCTCCTCCACAGGGCCGTTCCCTCCACCAGCACAAAAAGGGGCCACATCGCACCCCCTGACCCCTCCCCACAGAGGTCACAGCCGTTGGAGAGAGCAGCACAACAGGTCAGACATCGTCAAGCAGCCCTAAATCCCGGCAATTGGGGTGAGATGCCAGGACCTCGCAGGGCTGGAGCTGCATTTTACCAATACCCACACTCAGGGGGCTGGCAGACTGCAGGAGGCCTCGGGGCGAGATCCTACCCCATACATGCCAAGAGCACTCTGCTGAGTAGGAAGCACAGGGCTCTCCCCAGAGCCTCAGCCCCTTGCGCCTGCGTTGTTCAAAGAGCAGTGTAAGCTGTGGCCACAGCTCCAAACGCTGCTCCACCTCGGAGCTGGAGATGGATGAGGTCACCTCCAGTCTGAAATCACTTCCGTTCTCAAGCTGCTCTCAAGACTGTGCCACCGATTAAAAAGAGCGGGATGGGTGGGGAGGGAAATCCAAATCAACAGAGCATGTTCCCCATTAAGAGCTCAACACTTCATTAATCTCTGCCTCCCCATCAGCTGCCATCCGAACCCTCCACCCTCTCTCCTTCCCCTGCAAGAACAAATCTGGCAGAAACTGCTTTGAGTTAATAGCAGGGTACGGCACAAGCTGTACAGGACTACACTCGACCCCCAGCTCCCCAAATCCAACCCAAGCAGACCAGTGGGGAGAAATCACAGCTTGGTGCTGTCAGACTAGCTCAGCCACACCGCTCTACCTTGTGCCCAGCTCCAACTGCTGGCCTTCAAAAGCCTGCACGGCAGCAGCCCAACTCTTTCTCCCCACGTACACAGTGTTGGAAATGGTTTGTACTAGCAACTGATCCTATCCACACAGCAATGAGCACCAACACCACAACCCTGTGGCCTCTCCAGCACAGCCCCATTCTCCACTGTCCAGGTGACCACACTGGCCAAGGTGGCAGCAAGATTCTCCCATCTGGATCAGGTGGTACTTAACCCAACACCTGAGGAACCAGGCTAAGCAAGGAGGACGGAAATTCAGGTCACCAGCACAGGGGAGTCCTAAGAAAAAGAGCCTTGCAATGGCCACAGTTGGCCAGGAGAAACCAGACTGACAGTTTAGTGGCATCATTTTAAAAACACATTGACCACAGATGAATCAGTGTCTCATTCTTGGAAGCACTAAACTGACCGCAGCATCCAACAGTGCCTCAAGCAGTAACAGCCAAGACACATCACTGTCACACAGTTCCCTCCTACACAGTCGTGGTTTTTCCCCTCACCCCAGATTTTGCTCTACACAGGAAGGCACTGAGGTTTTGCAGGTCTCTTCCAGAATTCCCAGTCTCATTGCAATGGCAGCCATTGGATGGGGCCATTTTGTCAGCAAATACAGCTGCTGCGATCCATATGCTGTTTGGACCCAATCCAACTGCAGCCCATGCACATGGCCTTGGCCTCAAGTGTGCCACAGCAGCAACTGGCCAAAGCAACGCTGGGCATGATACCTTCTCAGTACCATGGGGTAATGGGAGCTATTGCAAATGCAATAGATAGAGAAGCAAGGGGCAGAGTACACTTGTATGCACAGCTACAGATCACATGCTGCATATTTCTAGGACTTCCTTCAAGCAGATGGAAGACTGGAACTCAGGACCATGTGCGCTGCCAATGCTGTGCTAGTTTCTCTGGATCACACGACACCCCAGGGGCTGAACAGCGGGAGAAGTACAGCATGACTGCTTCTCCCAGCAAGCACTTTGCTGCCCAGCCTCTTTCCAGAGGCCAGCCCTGGATACCAACCAGCCAAAAACACAATGAGAGCAAGAGCTTCTCCCCTTGTGGGCTTCAGCCCTTCTAGAAGCAGTGGGCACCAGAGAAAGGAACCTCTCTTAAATCCTGGCTTCAGGCACAGAGACATGGGCCATACAGGTAGCTCCTCTTCAGCACAGACTAGAAATAAATATGCTGCAGGACAGACACGTTTCAGCAGAGGAAGCAGCAGGCTGTTGCCACCTGGCTGCATTCCCACCAGCTTCTTTCTGCCAGTTCTGGCTTCACACCTGTAACTTGGGAAGATGCCAGCAGAAGTCATCAACATAGCGAGGACCCAGCGAGGAAGCAAATGTCCAACAGACAGGTTGTCTTCTTAGGGAGAAGAGGAGCCACAGCCCTCCGACAGGGCAGCGCCTGCTAGCTCCCAACAGGAGAGCTCCGACAGCAATGAGCTGAGCAGAGCGTGCTTCACACCCCACCGCCCTGAGAAAAACCAACCACTACGTGGAAGGAACACGTCTGAAGTTGAACATTTGGGCTTAGGGGATTCCTGAGGCTCAAACACCTCTGGGAAGCTTCAGTTGTGGTGTGATTGACTCACAGAGGAGCGGAGCCACTCCTTCATTAAAGTAGCTGCTGCATATCCCTAAAAATCATGGCCTCCAGACAGAAACGCCTCTAGACAGAGGTGTTATGTCCTGGGCTTCAGTTCTGCCACCTCTAAAACAGCAGTGGGGAGAACTTCACTATGAACACCCACACCTGCCGAGCCCTCATGGATCCTGGGCTGGAAGGCATTCAGGAAGGGTTGTGCTCTTCACCCTGCACCCAGACACCCTGGAGAGCTCTGAGCCACATTCTCTGTCCCAGAAAAAAAAAAAAACCACAAACACCGTTTGTAGGAGACTCGTGCTTGCGATAAGCTTTACACTYTTCCAGTACTCAACTGCTCCACGTGTGGCATTTTGTCCACTACCAACTGTACATGAATAATCCTGCAAGTGAGAGCAAGCATGCACTAACGCTCCCACAGAGTTTTTGTATGTGGTGGGTTTTTTGGGTGGGTTTTTTTTTGTTTTGTTTTTTTTTAAATTGCTCAATATACAGGTAAAAGCCACGCAGACTGAAAGCAAAGGCTTCACTCAGGGCAGCTTAGTAAGAATCAGACTGTACTGTATTTGAGGAACTCACAGATAAGATACAGGTAAACATACAAAACCACACCCTATATCTTCCAGAACTATAGACTGGAAAGATCCACTGAAGGACTGTTGAATATTCTGGACAGCAAGATCTGAGGATATGGAAGAGATGATGTGAAATCATTAGTATGCTAAGAGCAACAGAAAGTAACCTAATTCAAGAAAAAACTCTCTTCTCAGGCAAACCAGGCTTCCTCTATGCAAAGGAATTCCACAGACGCAAGGACATCAGTGCCCTGGCGGAGGTTGTATTTTCCTTTTCCTTTTCCAGTAATACTTAGATTTAACTATATAAACTGTTCCCCTGGGAGCAGATCCTATTTCACCGGTTACGCAAGAGCCTTRGAGTTGGATTTTAAAGGTGAAAGCACCCACTCCCAAACTGCAGGGAGCCCAGTCAATACAGATGTTCTTGCTACAGCAAACAGCTGCTTCATTGTACTTCTCTCAAATTCTTTGCCCTGCCACCCTTCCTGTCATTGGCACATCCAGAAAGAGCAGGGCACAGGAGGAGTTCAACCAGGCAAGAACGGCCTCAATCATCAACACTGCAAAAGGTAAGAAGAGATCTGCAATAGCAAAGCCTGCATGAGTTTTTCATGCTGTGACGAGTCTAGGTGAAGCGGAGACAGGCACATGGGATGCAGAAGCATCCAGCCTCAGGGCAGAGCACTGCCTAGCTCTTCAGCCCTGGATTTGTCATCCAGAGAGTGGATTGCAATCAGCTACATGCTCCCAGAGAGCACATCCCCATGTGCAGGGTGCTGGACCGGAGCACAAAGGCAATCCCAGCCCCAAAGGGCTTGCAATCAGAAGCATACAAGAAAACCAACAGGCGCACAGATCAGCCAGAAAGCAGCACAGCTAGTGTGATAAACAGTGACTACCCACTAGCTGGCTGCTGCCAAGTACACACAGGAGGGGTTTAAGGAAGAGTTTGGAGGAGGATAGAGAGGACAATTTTCAAAAGAAACAAGGTGGGATGAGATGTTAAAAACACTAATCCACAACGGAGCATCTCTGCCAAACAAAGTCCCTAAAAAAGAAGCGGTATCGTAAAAGTTTCAGTTCCAATAAAGAAACCAAAATGTTAGATGGCTCTATCACTCCTCAGCACGGCCGTTATCCTTTCAAAGCCATTTTCAGAGTTACACCTTTTACTGATTTTTTTTGAGACAAAGATGAAAGGGCCATTCAGAGCAGCCTGGAACCTGCCTCCTGCAGTATTTTCCCAGTTATTTTCCTTTGCCAACCCCTTTCCTGGACCTAATCCGTGGACCACGGCACATGAAAGGCAGCTGTAAGCCTGGCACCAGGTGTGTAAATTCCGCAGCAGCAGCCTGCTCATGGGAGATGGCAAGAGCTCTTGCTACACCGCAACCAAAATCAGCTACAGCAATGCAGGGGGGAGAGCAAGGCAGGCCAAATTTATAAAAATATAGGAGGTGCCTAGCTCCTCTCAGTTTCAAAGGTCTTGGGCACTTTCATCCCTATTTAAAGAAAGCTGGCCTTTGGTTTGTATTATTGCAAACTGCCTACAAGATCTGCCTTTAAAATAACTATATTGCACAATGGCCTTTGTGGAAAAGTTGATGTTTCATCCCGTTGTCTTTCACCTCTACAGCACCAACCCAGACCAGAGGAACATGTCAACTCCTCGGTTAATCCAGAACATGCCGACAATCTCAGAGGCACTGCAAACAGGATCGCTCAATTTGGTGCAGGGGCAGCCTGCAGTTCTGGGCTGGCACAACGTGAAACTGCAGGGCTGTGGTCCACGAGAGGGCTTCACAGATACCATCACCATGCAAACACCCAATAACGCTGCCATTGTGCCACAAGGCCCCATTGAGCTTAGCACTAGGAACAAGAACATCAGAGCTGCTGTTATATTCTACCCAAAAAGGCATGGGGTTTACAACCCAACTCTGCCATTTTGGCAAATTTCACCAGTGATAATTCAGTATAAAATACCAGACCAGGCAACCCAGTTTGACCAGGACAGACCTGGAATACTGGTATTGTCCTGACAGTCTCAGGGATCGTATTTTCTACCAGATTTGAGAGGGGCATTTTTCAGCTCTCCTCATCAAAAATCACAGCCTTAGGAACAAACCGTAGCACACAACTGGATTGCAGGAGACAGAGACCAAAGCCCTAAATCTTGCAGAGGGTCATTAAAGGACACACATTCTGAATCATATTGCCCCACTCCTCCTAAAAACCTTTCCACCTTAAGGTAACTATTTCTCTCCCCTAAAAATTGAGTGAGAAAGCAACCACAAAAGGTTAATGCCCCAAGCTGAATAACTAATATCACTGCAGCAGGGACACAGCCCAATCACACTGAACAAACAGGGTTCTCGATAACATCTGTTCTTTGCAGATAACATTGCTGTGACACTGGTCTTGCTGCTATTTCAGTCTTGATTTCCACTATAAAGTTTATCCAATCAGAGTCATCAATATAATCTCTACTTGCCCTGTAGCAAAACTGTTAACGGCAACTCATTAATAAAGTCCTGACCTGAAGCTAATTGTAAACTACTCACTCTTGTGGATTTTTTAGTGGTATTGCCGATTTCATCGCTTGCTTTCTGGGCTCCACCTGAAAGTAACAAGAATGGTAAAGTGCACAAGATATAAGATGGGAGATGTTAACACAGCAGCGCTGGAAGAGCAGAGTTCATGGAAATGTCACCTTTGAAATGATTATAATGGATTTTTGGAAGTCAGAGAAACGAAACTGGACTAAAGAAGATATTAGACAAGACAAAGTCATTTGACTGTAAACACCGTGGTGGTTGGACACACAAGGCACAGCAATACCCAATGTTAGAAAAGAATTTGGAAGCAATGGAGTGGAAAAATTGCATTTGCTAGATTGTGCTTTCCTACAAGGTAACCCAAAGGAAATGGAAACAGGCACATAGGTAAGACAGAAGAGCGGGGCAGGATGAGGAACGCTCAGCTCAGTCAGTAGGTTAACGGAGAGCCAGCATCCCCATGCAATGTCAGTTCAAGTGACAGCCACAGCAGGCCAAGAGTAACTTGCCACTTACAGCCCTTTAACAAGAACAGGGTGCAAAATCAGATCAGATACCCATGAATAGCTCTTGGGACCAGCAGCCCAGCATGAAGTTAAACCTTTATGTTTTTTAAGAATCCAAGGCTAACCATCTCCAAGCAAATCCCAGAACCAATGTCACATACAGAACAGGGAGGGATTTTCTTGGGCTCCCAGCCTGGGCTCTGACTCGCCAGGCCAAACAGTGATCTCTTGGGATTTATTTTCTGGGATTTATTCTCTAGTCATGTTTTGCTGTGGAATCTTGCCCGCTGCCCCTCACAGGCCTGTCAGAAACGTGCCATCCCCTCACAGCCATGCTAAATGTCACACTGTACTGGCCAGACTCAGCAGCCCTCCTCCAAGTCCCCAAMCCAAACAAAACCAGCTTAACCCAGAGACACGGCTCTGCCCCCGACATGGCTGTCCCCACGGCTCGCAGTAGCCTCATGTGCCCTCAGATGACACAAAGTCAAGTTCTTTCCCTTCTTACCTCCAACCTCAGAGGGATAAGAAGGGAAAGAAAAATCTGTAACGTAAGGATTTCTAACCTCCAGTGCCGAGGGACAGGGCAAGGACGGAGGAGGTCTGGTTTTATGTGCACAAAGGGAACATGCTCCCTCACCTGCACACCTCTGGAACAGACCATTCCCACTGTACATGATCAAATCAACAGCGTCAGGCCAAATTCATAGCCCAGCTTTAAGAAATTTTGATGTAACTCTTTCCTGATGTAATTCTGCCATGAGTGGGGAAATCAGTTTTCTTTTCAGGCTCATTTATAAACCATTGCCTTACGAATGAAGCAAGACTGGCTTTCCTCCACTGGAGAAAACACATGCTGGCCTATTACTGCAGGATGCCAGCCAAGAGGTGGGTGGATGCCCTAATTATTTTATTTTTTGAAAAATAAGAAAGAAAAATAGTTATTTGTCATGAAGGGAAAGCCCTAAACCCCTAGGGGACAGGCTCTGGGTGCCCAATACACATGGATTCACTGGAGCCACAAATTAGCTCAGCCCTCGGGCATAAGCAGGGTGTCGGAGGAAGCAAGAGCAGGGGTCTCACCCAGACACTTCCTGGACGTCCACTGTCATTAATGTCATGATAGATGGGATCCGAGTCCTCCAAAACACCCACGCCTGTGCTGTGAGCTCTACCTCGCAGGGACACACTTCAGTACCAAACACGCCCGAGTGCAAGACACAGCACAGGAACAGCACACGTGAAGAAGCATCCACACACTTTGCAAAGAAACATAAGATGGTTCATTAAGCTTTCAGACTAACAAGCCCCATGATATCCCTCATTAGCAACCCCATGCACACACTGCGCTGCTGCTACATGAAGGGCAGCTCCAATAACACCATCACTTGTTTACCAAGAGAACAATTCTGCTATTGACTGACACCTGCCCATGACAGTATGACCACGGGAGGAGCAGGGAGATGTTCAGATGACACTGGCCATTCAAACTAGGCAGCAAAACGCCTGGCACTGGCCGGAGCCTCCGAGCAGCTGCTGAGGACCAGCCCTACCACCTCAAACAGAAAGGCTTTCACTGACATTAGTGAGAGCTGCTGAAAATAATGCCATCACACAGCTATGAGATGGCATGCAGCCTTTCTGTTCGAGGACCAGCAGGCTGAACAGAGCAGGCACTGAGGAAGAGGAACGCTGGGCTCCATCCAGTCACTCCTGGTTTATTTAAATTGCTGTGAAGTCAAATGCCGTGAACCTGGTGTGAGCTGAGTGTGGTGGGGCAGGGCAGATGAGGCTTATCCAAGTGACAAGAGGACACACCCCTGCTGCACAGTGATGGTTGGCAGGATCCCAAACAGACCAATGTGACAGTACTGGGGTGTACACAGAAAACATACCTCTAACTTGCTCACCTCTGTGGGCCTGGTCTGAGCTTCTGAAGTGTCAGCCCCAGGGCTGCGGGCAGACTAGAGCAGATCCAGAGCGTTCGGCTGTTCAGTGGACCTGGAGTCCTTCCCAAGCATGTGCCTGGATTCACTGCCCAGAAAATGCACCAACTCCTGTTAATTAACTGTCCTCTCTGATACCCACTTCCCTCATAAATACACGCTCTGCCAAGGGCTCCTTTCAAGGGGAGGAAAGCTCTTTAAAGCAAGCAGACGAACAGCAAAGGTTTTAATCTCAGGAGGGAGACACAAGCAGTTTCCCTTCTGCACACTCCAGCTAAGGGCTCCAGAGCACTGCTCCGGGACTGTAAGCACAGCTGCCAGGAGATGAGAGATCATCTCAGACAGCATCTCTCCTGCTGTCGTGGTGATACACTCTTGCTCATCACAGTACTGTGCAATCACAGCAGCAAAGGCCAGCTGCATCACTTGGAGTTTAAGCCCCACTGCCTTGATTCAGCCCACTGCCTACAAAACAGGGCAAATACCAGCTCCTGAAGGCTGTGATGCTTCTTCCATTACTCTCTGATCCCAGCTAGCACCAGCTCCTCTGAGCAGCAGGAACCTCTGAGAATCTATAGGATCCTAAAAGCCATAAACCTCCCTGACATTTTTTATGGCAGGCCTTGGGCAGATAGAAATTGCCATTGGTCCAGATGGGCATTTCCAATACTGCTTATCTACATTTCCAGGACTTCACATCACTTAATACCCAATGCAGAGACTCAGGAGAGCTTTAAACTAAAAAGAAAGCACAGCCAAGGGGACAATCTAGGTAGGACAGGCAGATAGCAGATGCCTTTGTGACTCATATTTCACCTGAATATATAATTAATGTAGTATGTAATTTATTTGAAAATAAAAGTGGATGTAAGACTGCAGGATATCACGGCAAGAATGAGCTCAGTGCGGCAGGCAGGATTAGAATAGTTCCCACACTGAGGAAATAGCCAGGAGACGTTACAAAAGGCTGAAAGCAAAGTGACTTGCCTGGGAAGTGATCTTAAAAATAATTGCAATACAAACTAAAGTAGTAAAAGGCCTGGCCTGCGCTCTCATGTGTTCACACAGCTCCGAGCACCAGGGGTCTGCAAGGAAAAATTAAACAGTCACTGGAGCCCAGACCACATCTGTACTGCCATGGGCTTTGCCTCAGAGAAAGCAGAAGGAAGATGTTAAGCCCTTGGAGCCTCTTTTCCCACAAGCTAACTGAGTGGATCTTTTTTTCCCCTCCCTTGCTTCTGCACTGAGAATGTCCAGAGGTCAGTGGGACGGGCTCGCTCCCCATGGCCAGTCTCCAGGAGCTAGCACTCATGATCCTGCGGTTTATTTGCTCAGCCTGTGCTCCCAGCTCCTGGTTCCCCCTGCCAGGAGTCATTCTGGGAGAACGGCAGCAGCTGCCCCGGGTGGGGTCAGGCAGAGACAGGCCATCCCAGCTCCATACACACCCTGGACACACTTGATAACAAGCTTCAAAACAAACAGGGCACTCCCAAAGCTCCCAGGAAGAGCGAACAGCTGAGCTGAACAAAGCTGGTGAGTGAAGGACCTCAGCTCTCCTGCTCCTTGGCTCCGAGCAGTCACGCAGTACAGCCAATGCAGTGGCACACAGGGACGGGTCAGCCACCGTGCTGCTCCCCGCTCCCCACCAGCTAAGTTCAGGGTGAGCACTTCGGTCTTGGCGCTGGCTGTTACTGCTGTCAGCTAGTGCCACCGTGCAGAAAAACAGCCCAAATTTAAGAGATGAGAGAAGAACTGGAGTTAACTTCCATTAAGGGCTTCCCACCTCTGACTGACTTAAACTACATTGGCTCACATCCCACAGGGTCCTCAGCTAGCATGAACCACAGCCCRAGATCCTCCAGCATGCTGCACTTCTGAGTGTTAGCCCTGAGCCTCCCGTGGCATGGCACCAGGCTGATGCAATCCGAAGGCTGCACAGCTGCATCCAGAGAGGTTTCTGCCATCTCGAGCATCCCTGCACTATGCTGTCCTGCACAGCATTGCTACATCCCTCTTCTAGAGCTGAACTTCAGCCTCAACTTCTCTTTTTCTTTTGACTTCAGGAGTGGACAGTTGTACTAAAGCCTGAAACTAAACAATTCTCTTCCCCCTCTTGGCATTACACCCTTGCAGATGCTTGTGCAGGGTTTCACTTCCTCTTCAGGTCTTGGCCAACACTTCGCAAGCTTTGCTCATCAGCAAGCCAGTCCCTGCAGCCTCCAGTGCACTCTTCTCCCAGCTCCTTCCAGCACGTGGCTGCTGTGACGCTGCTGGGTGTACCAGCCACATGGATAGGGGCTGGGAGTGACAGACCAAGGGAAGGCACAGCAGTCTAGAGCTGAATGTTAGCAGGCCGTAATAGATTTCAACTAATGCACTGGAAATAATTCCTTCTCTCTTGTGTGAGTGTAAGAATATTAACTCATTCAGCCCTGAAAACAGAAAGGACTCTTACTGGAGTCAGGAGGGACAGAAAATCTCTCTCACTTTCTGCAGCTCCGTGCCTCCAGGCAGCATTGCACATACAAACTCTTCCTCTCGGCACACTCAGTGCCACCTTCTACTATTCATTTTAAACAATGTTTCTGGGATACCAAGTTGCGGATGAACAGCAGCACACATGCTGATGACAAGCACGTGTTCTGAGATCTGATCCCAGCTTTTCTGATGCACCACACGCCAAATCCAGCTCCTGAACACTCTTGTGGGAACAAGATGACTGCAAACCTCTTCACAGCTCCAGGGACAATTCTCTGGGAGAAAAGGAATGTGTAACAGCAGACAAACATTTTTTCCTGCACTTCGAGGCTAACCACACTGTAGACGCACACACACGCACACACACACAGACAAAATCCAGCCCATATGGGAATTATTCCAGTATGCCATGAAACAACTTGCATAGGCTTCACAAAAATCTGAAGTCACACAATGTATTAGAGATGCCACGTGCTTGTTTCATGAGTATTAGAGGATTATTCTGTGTGGTTTCACTGTCTCAGGGAAATCTCTGCCTTGGGCAAGAAGGGGACAAAGTCTGAGTGTTGGTCAGGCAAGAAAGCTGGGCAGGTAAGCAAAGAAGGTGCCCTCCAGTTCATGCTCTGCTATCCAGGAAAAAAGTAACACACAAGGCACCGGAAGAGAAACAACAGGAGAGAAACCCTCTTGGCTTAGCCAAGAGATAGCTCAGCAAGAAGTGCTTGAAGTATTAAAGATGGAGCAGAGCTCTCCAGGCATGGTTTCAGCACACGTGGGCAGTAGCTGCAGCATGGTTATAAGAGCCACCACTGTGGGCAGCGGAGCGTCCCAAAACTGCTAGGGAAACCCCTTGGACTGAACATTTAAAACTAATTTGGCAAAGCTCTAAAGATACACAGCAGGGACCCAACCTGGCCTGGCACAGCGAGCAACCAGCTGGAACGGGGAATCTCCCCTGGATTTCCAAGATGCCCATTTTATTGGGTATTTAATGAACAGCAACTTAGTCTGAAACTGAGGGTGGGCAATACGGGCTCTAGAAGACACTGAACTCCACCAGCTGTTTCTCTCTCTAGACTTGCCCTTCCTCAACTTTTGCAGGGAACTGTCACAACCCTCCTACATTTATTTCTAGAACAATCAAATGAAGAATGGCTTCAGTGTGAAGCCAGAACCATTTTTGAGAGTGTTAAGAGGCTGTAAGAGACTCGTTGACTTTGGAGACTAAAAGCATCCAGGGACTGCGTTTATTCTTCATTCAGTTGGCAGCAACATGTTCACCTCCGCAATTGTGAGCTGCCTTTTGTAATGCCCCAGCAGGCTGCAACCCAGCAGCTGAGCAAGTGTCACAAGCATCTCTTGGGGTTAAATGAAGGTTGCTCCTACTTCGTTAGCATCAGCAAGGATCAGGCCACAACATCTGTCACACATTTAGCTAACRTGCCCGAAGCAGCCCTGCACAATTCACACAAGAGCAGCAGAATTTTGGACTCGCACACAAGTAGCTGAGCAGTTCGTGGAAATTCAAGGGACAAAAATCCCTGTGCAGGAAACACTTACTTCTCCTTTTCATAAACTGCAGATTGCTACTTGCACTGAGAGGGCTGAACCTCTCCCCTGCCCTGCACTAACGACCATTTTATCCATTTGGAGCATAAATAATTGAAGCAAGGCAGCAGCAGCAGCAGGAGGCAGATTCTGTGCCCAGCTCTCCAGCAGTTCTGTTTCCCCATGCAGTCTATGTGCTGACCTCCTTTTACAGCCCTTTTCCAAGAAGCCAAGCAAAGAAGGAAAAAAAAAAAAAAAAGAAAAACAAACACCAAAAAGTCAAAGCACCCAGGATGGACTTCCCTCCCCAGCCCAGAATAGCCCATCTGTGTGACACAGGGGCCTCCTGCAGTAGGACTGTTTAGACAGACGCACAGCAGAAGGACGGGCAGGGCTGAACCTCTTGACCTGCCGCAGTCCCACCCAGCTCCTGACACACTGTTCTGAGCACTGAGCCCTTGCCCAGTTTGGAGGGCAAGGGACCAACATTGTCTTTTGAAATGAGCCAAAAAAAATTAACGAACCACACAAGGCTTTTTAGAGAGAAGAAAAAGCTTCCACTCCTATGCTACGTCTGGCCAACATACACTGGGACATCAGAAAAACAAGCAGAGATGTGCTGCTTTAAAAGTGTTTCCAGTATTTACCTCCAGATTCTGTGACTAATTTGCTACTCCCTTTCTGGCAGGCACATCTTGGTAGCCGGGATGCAAGACCAGGGTTGGAAAACACAGAGGTTGGAAGAAACATTAACATGGGGAGTCAAAGAGAAACAGCCTCACCCAGGGTGATCTATGTCACAGTGAGAGACTATCCAGCTGCAGTGAAATACCCCACTCGCCAGCTGCAAACGTAATTTTGCTTTCCCCTAGCAAAAAAACCCTCACCACAACCACCCTGTCTGAATTGATACAGAGCACAACAGACAGCACAGGAACACAGATCCATATTGCCACTCCCAATGACTATAAAATAATTGGTTTAACTCTGAGAAAATTAAAAAAGAAAGTCAGTGGTACTCTGTTTGCCTTCCAGGTTCCATGCTTTTCTGCACAAGCATAGGCACAAGAAAGAAGAACTTTCCCCTAGTCACAAGATTACAAGAACTGTTCATTTAAGGAAAACAGTTAGATGAAAGATGGCAATGCAGTAAACATACAACAAAGGTACAAATCCTCCAAGCTGCTCCAGCACAGACTTTGAGGGTATTCTGTAAAGACCTGGTCTTCGTTGTACCATTGTACAAGGGAACCTATCACTCACGTGATACTTTTCATCACATATTTCACAAAACTCAGCTAATCGATTTTCACCACATAGGTATCTACACAGAAATCAAGGGTCACATTAAGGTCATCCTCAACCAGCTCAAGAAACAGGAATCTCCACTCCTTCCTCCTCTTAATCTGGTCTTTGTCATCAGCAGCTGCCTGCACTGGAATGGTCATCAGCGTGTCAAGGGCAGCATTTAGAAATATCTTGGGTACCTCTGCACTATGCAGAGCACAGCCTTTTCAGGGGGTTACACATTCCTTGTAAGTCCATCTGGGCTTATCTCTCCATATGCACAGCAGAGAAAAGGAGAAGGCGGTTCAGCACACATTAACAGGGAATTGGGGGATTTCCATCAGCCAATGTCCTCTGGTAGGCGAGGCTAGGGTTGAAGGTTGACCTTAAAATGATGGTCTATGTTGGCAGGGTTGCCATTTTAGATGGAAGACATCTCTGCTCTTGTAATATCTACTGTTCCAGGAACGATGGAAATCTCTGCTTCTTTCTTTTTTTTCTAAGAAGAAAGCAAAGGAGTTTGAATATAAATTTTTAAGATATAAAACTCAGATTCTCTAAAACTGAGACACAAATGCAATGAATTCAGGAGCTCTCAATGCCTAGAATCGCACCGAAACCATTCCTCCAGCCAAACTACCTTTTGCACAGCATCTTCTCTATAGACAGTACCCCCCATATATATTTTTACTGACAAGCAGACCACTTCAAAATATGCTGAAGTAGAAAAAAGGACCAAGCTGAATGCAAAACGCACAGCCCTGTAATTTCAAACCCACTGAAAGAACTGGATCCACCAGATAGTCTCTGCTCCCACACCCAAACAACTTTGCAAGTTGATGGGGCGGGGAGAGATCAACTAGGGAAGGAGAGGTTCCCATCCTCCTGATTTAAAAAGAAACAATGACTTCAAAGAACATTAGAGACACGGGCCTGAATGAGCAGGAGCCAGCTTCAGAGACACAGCAAGGTAACACCCCAAACAAACACACGCCAACAGCACGAGCTAGGAGGCATGTTCTGCAGGAGTGTGCCAGGAGACTCCAGTTTAACTAGGTATTTGGGAGGTTTCACCTGTACTCCTCCCACAGCAACACCTCGGGCTTTGGCAGAGTGTCCATCCACTGCACTTGCCCTGTTTGGTTCTCAAGTCAATACTCTCTCAACAAATTGCTAGGTTTCCCTCACACGGGGCCTGCTCTTCTGCACATGGGACGTTAGTCCTTGCTTCATTTGCCTACCCAGCTTCACCACGAGAATCCCTCTTAGCGCTCCAGCGGTATATAAATTGCTAGGAGAGAAACCATCCCTCTTTGAGAGGTGCTGAACCAAGGTATAATGAGACTGAGGAGCTTGGTGTAGAGCTTCAGGCCAGAAACTGGTTCCCCCCAGTCCAGGGTCTTAAACCACAACCCCTCTCCTTGGAAAGCTGGATGCTCTGCACACGGAGACCAGTATCAAACCTCCACTGACTTCAATGGCATGTGAATTCAGTGCCAAATACACCAATTAAGAGGTCATTCCTTGGAAATCAGAGGTGGAGAATCTACCGTTATTTTTTCTTCATAAATGGTAGCAATTAGGAGTCCAACCTGCAAATCAGAGTCCCCTGGACCCAGGCAATGCATCAGCCCTGACTACGCTATGAGGGAAGATGAAGACACATTCTTTGACACCACATTATTCCATTTTTTGGACTCGGTAAGTCATCAATATTACTAAGGTTTTACTGAAGGCTACCCTACTTACATGCAATCTACAGTACTGCCCTCAGAAGCTCAATTCATTTCCCAACTATTTATAAAAAATAGCTTTTACAATAAATTTCAAAAAATTGATTCAGGCAAGAATCACAGCTTTAGTAAACCTTTTAAATTGTTACCTGCTGCCAGGTGCGACTGGATTGGAACAAGGCAGCACAGGAAGAAAATTAGTGCTCTCAAAGGATGCTAAATAAAGATCATTTGTGGTTTTGTATGTTCACTTTAATTTTAACAGATTGCTTTTTATTCACAGCTTGGTTTCCCTCCACCGTCCACAAGTAACATGGCTGACAAATTCATAATGAACTGTGCTCTGTCATGCAAGACCCACTCTACACTCTCAGCGTAAGGTATGCGGATACACACGCACACACCTACGCATTTGAGGAAAGACCTCCTTTGCCCCAGCAGAACACTACACCCTCCTGCGGACACGAACTCTTTGGGGTACAGACTCCAGCCCACTCTTGCCTATGCAGTGTGACAAGGGCCTTCAGGAATTATGATAATATCTACAAAAGACTACTTTGATCTCTACCTTGCTTCTTCCCCTGGGGAATGAGCAGAAAGGAGCCTTATGCATAACCTGCTTCCCTCTTTTTTTAAAAACAAATGAACAGCACGTTTTTGGGGGCTCACAAAGCTTCTCTCCAGTTCACAGCTTACACCAAATTTTCTACAATTTCAGAAAATGTTCTGGATTGTTTCCCTCCAGAAATAAAACAAGAATTAACAGCAATACTCACAAACAACTACAAAATACTAGCAAAACTCTTAAGTAGCTTGGGAAAAATGCACCTGATGACCCCATTATCCTATTACCCCTGGATTTACTTTGTTCCTCTCATCACTGCGATCAGCAGCTCACAAAAATGCGCAGGTATCTTTTCACAGTGCCCAAGTCTGCATTATGTAGGGAAACACCATCTCCTGCAGTGGCCAGGTGAATGCCCAAGCTGTGACATAACTAGTTTGCTTTTCTGTGGTCCAGAAAGGCTGTGCAGTACCACTGTCTTGACAGGTAAGGTGTTTGCTGCATAAAGAATTAGAGCCCCAAACAGAGAAAGACTGGACCCAAAGGCAAGTGCAAGCCAAGCTGGGAATGGGGACTTCTTCCTGCTAACAGGGACCCATTTGTACTGCCCTGCTGTGTTAACCATCGCCTCCATCCCTACCTTTGTGAGACAGAAAAGCTCTTTGATTATACAGCAGACATTGCCTACATCATGATGATGGATGCTAAGGAACACATAGGACTCTGCTGATAACCCCTTACCTAGACATTCAAGCTCAGCAGAGAAGGATTCCTCTTCCTGTCAAACACTCTAAACCCCTCCAAATACCAAATAGTGAACAAAAAAACCCTGTTGATGTCATCTGATTGCATCACCCCACTCTTTCTCCAGGACTCAAAGGCACGTCTCCAAATAGCTATTTGCTTTGCAAAGCAAAACAGATGTTCCCTAACGCCCAAATCCTGGCCGCCTGCGAGGTGATCTGCGACACCAACAAGGAGTGGCGAGTGGCAGGACTGGGTCTGTGCCTGCACATCTGTGCTGCGGAGGAAAGAGAGAGTGATGGGGAGACGTGCTCCTAATACCGAAATGCCTTTGCCAGCCCCTGCGCTGCCTTTCTCCATCCAAACCCACTTGACACACCCAAAGGCACCGAAAAAAAAGAAACCCAACCCGAAACCCAGGGAGATGAAGCAGGCAAAACGCTTATTTCCCGGATGAATCCGGCTAAAAGAGGGCCAGCATGCCAAGCCCCGGGCTGAAACGCCGCTGCGCCCAGGTAGCTGGACACCACCCCATTGCCGCATCAGCGCGGGAGAGCTCCGACCGAGCAGGGCCGGGGCTGCAGCCGGCCACACCGAGCCGAGGGCGGCGGGGGAGCCCACCTACCTGCTTCTCCTCTGCAGGGCAGATCGGCGAGGGCGGGATGCCCGCGGCGGGAGCCGGCAGCGGGGAGAGAAAAGAAGAGAGAGTGAGGCGTGAGAGTGAGGCGTAAGGGATGCGCCGGGCCGCGGGGCGGAGCGGCCGCGCGTCCCCGCCGCCTCACCTGGGTTGACCAGCTTGCTCTTGTACCGCATGCCGGTGCTCATGGTGCCGCCGGCGGCCCGGCCTTCCCGGCAGCCGACAATAGCGCCGTGTGCGCGAGGGAGCGAGCGTGTGAGTGCGTGTGCGAGGGAGTCTCTGTGCGCGGCGAGGGCCGCCCCAGCGCCGCCGCGGAGGGGCCGGGGCCGGCCCGGGGCGGCCAATCCCGGGAGCCCGCCCCGCCCCGCGCCCGCCCCGGGCTCGGCCCCGGCCCCGGCCCCGCCGCCCTCCGCGTGACAGGCGGGCCCGGGGGCCGGGAGGGCGACCCCCGCGCTAGCGCATCACTCGCCGGCCGAAGCACCTCAGCGGCGTCTCCCGCCCGCCGCTGTCAGCGGTTGGCAAACACATACATGAATACTTCCCCCGAAACCACCCAGAATCGCGCCTGGGTACACCCATCTGAAGGCTCAAACACTGTAATAGGAAGCACTCCCGACTCTCCAACAGAAAGGAGGAATACACCATTTAAAAAAAAAAAAACAAACACAAATGGAATAAATAGGAAGTGTGTTTCCAGATTTAGCATCTCAAAATACAGTGGGAAGTCCTGAATCATACTGCAACCGTACTGTGCAAAGTAGGAATGTGTGCTTGTTTCCATTAAAACATTTTAAAGAGGTGATATGGAAAGTTATTTTAGGTAAAAGCTGTCAGTATAACTTTTTAAGGAAAGGCAGGAGAGAACTCAAATGAATTTCAAACACTCCAAAGGCAGTAGTAGCACGTGATTCAAGAACAGCTCATAGGAACCTCAACTCACCAGTAAAGGAGCAAGGAGAGGGGGATGTGAAGCCTCAGGACACCCAGATCCTTCCCCTGACTTCCACAGCTGCAGGGAGGGGTCACGTCTTCCACATTTCAAGGACATGTAAATAATCAGACTTGAAACTCTCCTGAATACGGGACAGGATAAGCTTGGCATGGTGATGGCTGCACAAGTGCAAGGACACTCCCCTACTTCAGAACAAAAAAAACTGACACTGAYGCCACAGTACTAACTCTTCAAATCCTTGTAGTCATCACAGGATTTATCTTGCCATTTCTTCCACCTTCTCTTTCAAAACGTCGCTCATATCAAAACAAGGAGACACTTCCAAGACCAGAGGTTGGCAATCCCAGGCATGTATGTTTTAAAAACCCATTAACTCCTCCTGAGTTCACTTTTAGCCATTGATTCCAAGCGTCAGAAAAAAAATAAATCAGGTAATTTTCAGCATATTTGCTTGCTTTTAAATGCTAGAGCACCACAGACCATTACAGACTCTACACCACAATTAAAGGCACCAACAAGCCAATCAACCTTTCATGAGTTGTTTTATCACCTGCCACAGTGTTCTAAAATCTAATGAAGACCAAAAGGACTGCAGTCACCTGCTCCTTGATCCTGCTGAACAGTCATTAAAATAGTTACATGTGGGCACTTTGTCCCAGCACTGGAAAGTGTCAGCCCAGAGAAGGCTGGGGTGGAATTCAGAAAAAGGGACTTGTCTCCCATGGCGATGGCACTGCCGACACAGAGGGGAGTGGAAATGCAAGGCCAGAAATTAGGCTGTAGCCAGAGGCCTCTCTCCAGAGATCTTCACAGCAGCAAAGACTTGGCTTAACAAATATATGTTCCCCCATTAAGCTGTGAAATATTTTAATAAAACCAAGTTCAAACGTAACTGAAGATTAACATCAAACATCAAAGAAGTGGTAGAAGGCATAAAAATTAAGCCTATGTTGAAAGGAAGGCACTCAGGTATGGTATCAGCAGTATCACAAGCCCTTCTTGGACTATTATTCAAATAGATCTCAGGTTTCGGCCCAAAACACTCCAGCTGGAATTCACAAGCCAGAAGGAAGCAGAGTCTATTGATCAATAATCAGTATCCACTAGTGAAAGTCTGTTCACTGAGGCTTCACACACAAGAATTGTGGCAGTGACTTTAGGTGCCTTGCTTTGAAGAGAGGGGGGGGAAAAAGCTCTGTTTTTAATAAAATTAGAGACTAGATGCTTTTGAAAGCCTGCTTCCCCATTGTCCTAGTTTGCTTTGAAAGATGAACCTTTCATGTTACCTTTGTTCAGAGAGTTAATCCAGTATGTAACTAATGTATGTAACTAAAGTCTTGGTTTCTCAGGAGGGGTGTGGCTGTCCTGACTTTCACAAGCACAAATGGACAGCGTATCATTTTAAGAAGGTTGCAAAGTATGATGCAAAACTCTGGAAGAAAAACAACAAGAAAGGTGCACATAATGGCACACAATTCATGAGCAAGAGTTTACCGTTAAATCTCGCACCTTGGCCCTCTTGACAGACATGCTTACAATTCAAATCTTCATAAAACCTGAGGAGACTTTGTATGAACACAAATCTGTCACTCCATTTCTTCTTTCAAATTCATTATAGCAGCCACTGAGATATGCCATTGTGTTTGGAGTTGAACTGCATACAAGTCAAACATGCATCCCTGTGATGCAAATCATTCGGTTAATCCTACCCTGATTAAACACTCATTGCTAGACAGCAAAATTAGGGCTAATCATTACATGAAAGACACCCCAATTTAGTACAGAAGACAAAGTGTCTCAATCCCGTATTTGCAAAACAATTTATGCTTATGCATATATAAATATACACAAGACTACAAAAGCATGCAGAAGAGAGCTATATACTCAGCAATGACATAAAGGAAACAGCAACATTCATGAATTTACAAACTAAGGTGTGCGATCAGATCTTCCAAGGTATTTACACAACTAAAAGATGTCAGTAGGTCCCCAATGAACTTTGAAAAAAAAAAAAAAAAAAACAACAACCAAGTGGATGCAAAGTCTCACTACCTAACTTCCAGTTAAAACACTTTTAAAGTTGTTTTGAAATTAAATCAAAGCAGTTTGTATGTAGACAAATTCTAGAAAATGCCTTCATTCCCCAGGGTAAATATCAGAATTCCTTTGAATATGCACTGTGCACAACACCATTACAACATTTCATAGATCAGCTTAAAAAAGCCAAAATCCAAAGAACAACAAAAAACACCCTGAAATTCAACATTTTCCACATTCGTACAATTTATTACAAAACTTCAATGAAAATTAGTGTTATGGTATATAAAAAGTTCAGTACATGCCACCGCTCAGCTGACAGATAAAAATGCCTGTGACAAATTCTTGCAATCAATACTTGAGACCTGAAGACAAATCTTTAGAGGCATCCACAGAAGTTGTTGGCATGCGTAGTGTTTATGGTATGTTAAGGCATGATGATTTAGAAAAGTCAGCTTCTTTGCATCACTGGTGAATCAGTGTTTTGTACATTTTCTCATACATCACACAAATATAAGTCACCAGAGATGAAGCTTCAAAAGTAACCAAAGCACAGGGAAAGTTATGAAAAACTGATACGATACACAATGACTTAAAACGGCAAGTGAAAGTTATGATACTGTGCAAACACACGTACGTTTACTGTAAACAGGCCAAAATCAAAACTGTTCAGAATAACCTAGCAGATACACGATTAACTCCTTAAACCCATCACAATGACTAGTCCAAACAGTGTACTCTATCAGTTTCGGTATAAAAGTGTATAGGAAGGATAATAAAACCACATTTATAAGCATGAAGACAGTGTTACCAAAAGAATCAAAAAAGATACACTATAACTTGGTTAACATTGAATATATAAAACAAGTCGTTTTACAACACAATCTTCAGACTTTGTGTTTGTTTTAACGCAGGTCTTGATCTGCGGCATCCAGCTTTTGCATTTGAACATTACCATTCGGTCAAAGAAAACAGAGCACCCATCCACTCAGAGAACTGTATACTGCTGTGAACAAAAGTGGAAAACAAAGAGCATTAGAAAGGACAAACTCTCAGCACTGTCAGTGTTTGGGGCAGTCTGAGCCCCTCTGAGCAAAGCAGCATAGTCCAGGGAACAGGGCATTTCAGTTACTGCATCACAGGGACCTGCATTAGAACTAGATCAGCTGAGTCAGATGCAGTTTGGCCCCAAATATTTATCACAAATGTCTAATAAGAGCACATAAATGAGAATCTATTTTTAGTTACATACTTTCTTAAGCACCCACACCCCCCTCCGTCTGCAAGAATACAAGAACTGCATTACAGCTCATCTCAACAGTAATGCACACAAGAAACCAAACTCAGTCAGCATATGACACGTTACTTCTGGTGAGGAAAACGAAAACCACTTATCTAAACAGCGCTAAAAGTAAGCAGCAAATTTGATGTCATGCACAAACAACTCTTATGACACTGCTTAGGTAAAACACAAAAGCAAACAGATTTTTTCAAGCATGCATACAGCAGTATTCATAAGGCTGGAAGAAGGGATACCAGTCTGTAATTTCAAAAACAGCTACCAGTTTTGGATGTCTCGATAGCTACTTGCCAATCAAAAAGGCTGCTACAAAGAAAGCAGAATTCCAGCCTTCCCTGAAAACTGGGCCTTGCTTAAGAAGCTGTGTCAGATTTGGAACTTGGGAGACACCTCTAATTCTCCAGTCCCAAAAATGCTCATTCCCAACAGGAAAAATAGCTTAATCTAACATTCATCTGGATGGAAAAAAGAAATATCCTAGAAAACATTGTCGTGTCAACTCACTTGTAAAGTACAATGCAACACTTATCCAGTCTACGCTTGCTGACTACAGTTGGGATACGGAGCAAGGAAAACTGACAACAGGGTCCTTTGCTCTTTGCCACTCTCACAGTGCGAATTCTGTTCAATACACAATTACTTAGCATTTTAAGGAGGCCATCACTTCCCATAACCACCAGAACAAGCAAGCCAGCATTAAGGCTTTAAAGCCAGAGTCCATACATTGCTAACCAATTCAATATTCAAATTCAAAATTAACCTGTTGTGCTACACTGCTACGTCGAGTATGAAACAGAAACTAAATTTCTGCCGTTGCCTGCCTAACTCTGTTACAGAAGATACCTCAAGAGGAAACCGTAACTGATGTTTCAGACTCACAAAAAGACTGGAATTTCCAATAAACATGAAGGCTTGGGTTATAAGCACAGCTGTGCACTGATGTTACCAGCATTAGCAACACAATATCCACATTTTATAAGCTCGTAGAACACACTTGGGCAAAGTATGTTCGTACGTTTTCAGTGTGGATTCATTTCACTGCTCTTTCTTCCTAATCTCCTTATGAGACAGTATTTTATGATACATGACGTTGATACCATTCTTTACAAATTTGATCTTCAGTTTTATTAGACTATAACCTTACAGTCCCCCATACGCCTTTCACCAATACATAGCTTTAATAAATGCCTCCATCTGCAATGTGAATTCACACCATTATTTAAGACGATACATTTCTCCCGTATGCCATTAAAACAAAACTTGCTCAGTAAGTAGCATAATTAGCACTACATACACCTGCACCCTGATGCACATGGTCAGACAGCTCAGAATGCTGTATTTGTAAAGGTTTCAAAAAGCTTGGGAAGGAATGGGTTTGCCTCCCCCTCAGCTGTTTCCAAGAACTCCACTACAATGCAGGGCAACTTGACATCTCTCCATGCACAGTTTTGAATTCCTAATAAGAGAAATTTGTTTTATAAGCAGTTACATTTTCTCACTGACCTAAATTCTTTTTCTTCAAATAGCACCCATTTGATGTTGTAGCTACAGCCCTTTGAGTGTCCACCATTAGCAAGAACTTTGAGAAATGGCATCTTTCCAAATAGAATGAGTATTGGGCGACACCAATGTCCTGTTGTTAGCTAGTTTTGACTCATTTTGTCACTCATACCCCTAATATTTTGGGTTTCTGACATTTCAGTCATCCTCTGCTGACTTCACTGCTTCAAGTTTGTTCCCTTTTCTTTTGCCAGTCTGTAGCAACACCTTATACTTGCCCATAGCAAGAGTCATCAGCCAAGTATATAGTAAGTTACAAAACTGGCCTTTGAACTGCTTTCCAATGTTTATCAGTTAATTTAATATGCTAATAGGGTTAATATCCACTGAGTCACATATACATACCAGGCTCCAAGGTCTGGAACTATAAGAAATGTTCCTCTGAACATGTTTATTTAGCAAAAGGTGTCCTGAAGCATTTACAGGTCCCCCCGATACCACGTCAGGCTTTGGCACGGACCTGCTAGGTCTGTGTACTCCACTCCTCAGGCCCGCTAATGCCCGAGAAATTCCGGCAGCAAGCACCTCCCCTCACACCCTGCATCCCATATGCATCCAACAGCTGTACTGGATGTAGCAGTGTGTCACCRAGATACAGGAGGAGGTGGAATATGTCCGTTGTGTCATTCCTGGGTAACCAAGCCTCTCAGAGGCAGAGTGCATTGCACTGCACGTATTCACAAGAATCGAGAATGCCACTGTAGCCACTGCACTGTGGACTTCATCTTTTCCAAGGCATCGACACATCACTGAAAAGCAAATAAATATATTTCCACTCACCCCTGACATTTCCCCACAAAACAAGATTTCTGCAATGACCCATTAGGAATTTTATATTCTCTCTATTTTATATTCTCTGGGATCACTTGGCAAAAATTGAACCAACTTGCATTAATCCATTTACTGACAAAATTTATTGAGATACAGTTTGGGCAATTATGTGAAAAATATCAGAAAATCTTGCTATTGGGTGTTTCAATCTTTTTCATTTTATGTTTTGCAAACATTGTGTCATTCCTTGGAAAGCTTTTAAGTCTGCAAAGTAGAGAGGGTTTTGGGAGGTGGGGGGACCATTTCTCTCTCCTCTCCTCTATAAGCATAGCAGTTCTGGAAATTGGTCTCAATGGGAATGTGCTTTTCAAGATGCATAAATCCTACAGTGTTAGAAATGATACACTGCTGTTTCTAGGAGAGAATTTTTCTTATAGAAATAGGTCCTGACAAACTCCTGGAAATTTTGCATACAGAAAATGCAGACAGATAAAAATCCAAGCAAGATTCTTTAAGAGCCAGAAGACAGACAATATTTAGGTACAGGAGGTTTACAGACCTCACTAATACTTCAGACTTACGTATCATATTAATGATAGATTTTTTTTTTTTTTCTGTACAACGCTTTGAAGACTACAATTTTAACAAAGTGCTACCTTTTTTCCTATTGGGAAGAGTCGCACAACTTATTTTCTGTCAAAGGCCACAGACAGAGATGCTGTGGAACAGCCAAGGTCACAATCCAAGTACAACATCATCTTTTATTATGTTCTACTTACAATCCAGGAACATGACTGTTTGACCAACTGAGAGCAGTATGGACTAACAGGGAGATGTAAGATAGTATTTTTAGATGAACAAACTCAAATGAAAGCGTTATTGTTCTATACATCAAAGGTTAAAAGCCATAACACAACTCTGTCATCTGGCTTTCTGCACATTATACACAAGGGCAGGTGGGCACCAGCTACAAGGTGGCTCAAGGACCCTGCTGAGATCTTTCTATACAAGTTAACTTCAAAGTCCTATGGAGCCACACAAGTTCAGCACTTCAGTTGTACAGTAGCAGAGGAAAAATGACAATTTCTATCAGAAGTCTACTCTCCAAGGGAAATGAAAACTTGTACTAGCCCATCAATGCAGGGTTTGCTGAACAACTCCACAGTTAGAAGAGCTGAAAAGAGCTGGAGAACGATGGCGCTCTTCTAGTCTAGTTTCTAGCCAGAGAAACATCCACTGGCAGTGCCAGGCAGTTGTTCCAAATGCTAGAAATTTGCCCAAGCTTCACATTCTCTAGGCTCTCAATTTCAGCTGCCAAAAACTGCAATATGATCTTTACTTCCTCAAATGACATTTCTCATCAGACCAATTCAGTATTCAGCAGCATCGTTTTAGAAGGCTGGTTGCTATGACAATGCTTTGTGTTGTTCTGTTAAATGATGTCAATTCATTGCTAGAAAGAACTAGCTGTTTGGTTCCTTTAGTACTGTTCTTATCAAGAATCAGGACAGTATTAGTGAACTCAGGAGGCTTTAAAATACTTGTGGAAATCGTGAGCTATACTAAAAGAATTTTCAAAAATCCTTCAGACATTTTAAGTGCAAGATGCTTGGGTTTTTTTTTTTGAACAGATTTCCCTAACCATAACTACATTTCCAGCTGGCTATATTTGTTTTCCATAGCCTGGCTTCTGTTACTGGTTTGTCCCAGTATGATCTTGAAGCTGAGTGGAAGACAGACAATCCAGATTTGTAAGAATAACAAGAGGAAAACAGATTGCAAAGAGCTACACTTTCAGAAACAGAGAAGGAAAGGGAAGAAACACCCATCAATAACCATTTCATTTGAAAAAATAATTCCAGCTTTTCATGATAGTTGCTCATCTGAGATGGACAAGTTGAGAACCTAGTAAATATGCTGTTGGAATTACTGCAGGCTTATTTCAAAAGCATTTCGTATTGAGTATCCAAATAAAGTTAAATCTGTTTTAGTTTTTGGTAACTCATTCCACCCCTCCATCTCCTTCCTTACCAATCCCTCATCCGAACTGTCAAATAGAAGAAGCAATAAGCTCCTACACTTTACAGCAGTGTCTTGCATTTTAGAAGTAAAATCTGAAAAATCGAGCTTGTCTTGAAGTCTTTAACATGCTTCAAACTGACTGCTACAAACACCTCCACATGCACTGTTTGTATATAGAAGCTATGAAATGTTTAGAGGAAACAGACAAAAGTGTAGGTCAACACACCTTTGTTAGGGCTGCTCTCAAAAGCTCTTAATCACCACCATCATGTAGAGTAAGTCTGTTCTCTTTTGTCAAAAACTGCAGTTGGCACACTGGTCACTACTGTTTCCAAAATCACCTTCCTTTCCTACTTCTAACCCAGTCTCCACCAGTGCTCCTCTTCATTCCCCTTCAGGCTCCTACTTCTCCACAGCAAGAAATCTGTCCATYCTCTTTGGAAACTTCGAACATATTCCCTGTGTATAATCTTTGGCTTTGTCACTCCCCTTATGCTTCTCTTACTCTAGCCTTGAAAGTAAAGGAAACTGCTTGAAGTAAATTCTCCCTTTGCTCTTTCCGTAAAACCATTTCCATAAAACCTTTAAAGATGCCCCTGTTCAAAAGGGATCAGGCAAACCAGACCTTCCAGTCATCCCATCTGTGTAGCACTTTATGATAATACAGACTTGTCAGTCTTTCTGGCAAGGATTTGAGTTCAGCACTTCTTAATCATTATGCAATGTCAGACTCTTTCCAGAAAACCCCAAAGCATTCAGCAATCTTCTCCCCACCCCAAAATACATCTGAAACCAGAAGTGGGTATTTCACATATTTGGATATTACAACATTTCATTATCCTACTGTTTACTCTCCAGCTCTTACCTATGAAGGTATTTACACCATACTTCTCTTTTCCCAAAATATCTGACAACATCTTTGTATCTGTGCTTTATGAAGGGGAAAATATTTTTAAGGGACTTTTGAAGAAAATCAATAAATACGTACTTATCCAAAGAGTGAAAAGGTTAATTTTTACATAAATTATCTACAAAGTTACTTTTTTTTTTTCACAGCACAAAGATAAGTAAGGGTGCAAAAGAGCAATTGGAGGAGAGACTGTGATTTCAGTAGCAGAGCTGATCCTTTAAATTTCTTGTAAAACTAGAACCTGAGAGATGCTCAAGATAAGCTGTGATAGAACAAAAAGATTGGTATCAAGTATATTTAAATTTGTTGGTAATTTGGTTCTGTTAACTACTGTGTTAATTACAAGTTTCCTGGTTTCTCTGGAAATAGTGAGTTCAATAAAATACAGCAAATACATCTGATGGGAATGCTGGAGGTTGAAATCATCATTCCTCTTAAACTGTGAAGTCAGTTAACATGCATGAGAGAAACTTCCCTAAGGCTAAGTTCTAGGTGAGGATTCACTTCAACATGCTGACAGGATCATACAGCAACACTCTGGTTTAGCAGGACTGCAATTGCAGTTCTGACTGTGCATATTAGCCAACAAATTATGCTAAAAGTCTATCAATCAGTATCTCAAGGGTAACAAAAAAGTTCAAAATTCTTTCCTGAAAGCAATCTGTCAAACATGATTTCCACAGCAGCTGCAGAAATGTAGTTTATCAAATTCCAAAGAAACAGAAGGACCTCCACATATGAAAATCTCATTCAAATCCTTCTCAAATTTGTTCACATTCAATATTTCAGACCAACTAACTTTCTTAAGATTTAAACTAAATCACAACAAGATCACGTGGACGCTTAGTTAAATCTGCAAAGCTCTCCTGCTTAACACATTTAGTAGTCCAAAATGTATTCCAGATTAGCAATGTAAAGTATCTACAAAATAACTTTTACTTGGACACACATGAGCATGCTCAGAACTCTGTTTACTTATGTATCCATGGCCGCAAATTCAGCCTGGGACAAACCATGCTCCAATTTGTTTTTATAAATACTATATCCAGTATTGCCAGAAGCTGTGAAACACAGGGAATTCTGGTGCCATTACTGGCTAACCATTAGTGGGAATACTGCATCCAAATAGCCCTCAGATACTGATTTCACAGCAAATCCAGTATCTAGGAACTGAAGAAAGAGCTTTGAATATATTTGTATCACTTGTTATCCTGTGCTCTACAAGCAACAACTACAGATGAGCGTGTTAGATTTAGGATGGTTTTTTTCTTACCAAGTATCAATTTAAAGGACGCCATGTGATTAAACATGATTTGTAAGGTGCAGAAAGAATTGAGCTCCTTTGCAAAAAACAGTTAATAATAATTTACACTACATAAGGTTTCCTGCATCAAATAGCCATTTTCACAAGCAGTCAGTTTGGCCATATGATAACAAAGTCACCATGAAAACTTGGGACCTTCAGTTCAGACTAAAATATTTAACAGGCTGCGTAATTATCAGCTCCTGTCTGGGGAAGTGAGAGCTTTATGTCAGACACTGCTATCACACACACTGCATGGTCAGCCACAAAATTATCCTCAGTGTTTAGATTTCCAACTCTGGGAAAATATATCTTAGTATGGAAGTTGGAAGACATGATATGAAGACTCCTCTATCTGCAAGACTTGGAATTGTGACAGCAAGAAACCTGAGTTTGAATTACTTTTTTCCCCCCTTAACTACTTCACTCAAAGATCACAGTGCACATACCAGCAAAACCATCAACATCTGCTTAAATAGGAATCCAGTGAATAAGTTTATTCCTTAGGAGACTTTTTTWAAAAATATAAACAGGAAGACTGAAGGTTCAAATAAAGGCAACAAAAAAATCTCCTTATTTTAGGCTTGGAATGTTGGCAGCTGCCACAAGGTCATAAGGGATAATATAATCCATTTTATTCAAGCTTTACATTCCAGAAGACCAGCAATCACAACTAGAGTATTAAACTGAAGTATTAAGCAACAAGACTCCTCATATCCTTCTATTTTTTATTCTTGCATTTAGAAGAAAAATTATGCCAGAAGAGCTGCATTCTGAAGAAAGCATGAATATTTGCTACAAGAATTTTTTTTCTTCACTCACTCTGATCCCACCTAATATATCATATATGACATCAAGGGAGTCTGTGTTCAGTACACGTAACCAGTTTGTCTAAAATTTTGTTTGGTTCTTTGAAAAATCTGCTATAAATTCAGCAGCCTACATAGCCCAAAACACCCTAACTTTTGTTTATATATAATCAAATTAATTTTCTGAGCAGCTTTTGCTAACAAAAACAAAGCCAGATGATCCAAAAATATGGCACTGAAGATAAGCACTTACAGGTCTTAAAAATAGCTAGAGAGGTAACATCTGCATAGATCTTTTCTTCTAGTCTACCTAGAACATCACTCAATTTTTTCTGTAAGTACTGTAAAATCAAGTCCAAAGTGCAAAATTAACAATAATCACTGTGAAAATCTTATGTAAGAGGAGTAAACAAGTCAGAAAAGTCATACCTGATGCATCCAGATGTTAAGCATCTTAATCATCACCAGGCTTCATCCTCATTTGGGCTTGCATCTGTGCAATCATCTCCTGCATGCGGCGCAGCTGTAAGAGAAAAACACCCACATGTTTAAAACAATTTCATGAGGAATCCAAAATCCAGGAAACTTTAAATCTTTTTCTTCCATGGTAGAACGCAGCAGAGCCGATTTGCCTCTTTATAAATTGGAAATGTTAGATTAATCCACATGACTGAATACTTCATTTTTCCCATCTCAGATTCTTTAATGCAGTACAYCTAACTTTCACAAAAGATTCGTAAGAATACTTATAATGAAAATTAAGCAATAAAATCAAAATCTTTTGAAGCTTGCAGACCTGTGACTTTTCTTTATTGTAGATTAAATGTTAACAGGCCCTTTATGTGTGTACAGAGATACACTGCTTGAGTGAGCTGAAGCAGCTTTGTTCTGATACAAGTGCTCAAAGCACAATATCATGTATGAATACTCATCTTGTGGCTAACCAGATACTGTTGCTAAAAATCTGCAGAGTTAACAGCSGAACACTTCAAAAGCAAAATAGAAAGATGTTTACAAAATTTGGAAAGACAGACTAAACATATTAAGCACCAATATTTTTACATCTAAACAATGACCTTTCCTGGAAATAACTGTTTTCTTAACAGCATCTTCTTATGACACTTACAAGTTAATTTCCATCTCATAAAAGGCCAGTTATATATAATGTTGGGGGTTTTCTTCCCCCCAAAATAACATTAATTTAAATAAATGTTCCTAAGAAAGAATCAGAAATACTAATACAGATTTTTAAAATGTATATGCAAATACCTCTAATTTGGTTTACACATGACTAGTTATTTGCTTCCAGATGCAGGTGGGGAAGCTCCACATACACAATTGCAAGTGCCCTATCTTACGAACTGGAAAAGAAATAGGCTGCAATTTCCATGCACATTGTATAAAATACGAGTCCATCTCAAACTGGAGATCATGTAATAATCTGAGGCTTGTATAGCAAGTTTTCATTATTCTAAGAATAATTGTGTAGTTTTTAATATATCCAGCTTTTTTCCCCCACTTTAGGAAAAAGTAGTTAGAGAATTGCTTTCTTTTATCTTCCGGGGGGAGGCAGAGGGGAGTGTGTGGAGAAACTCTTCAACTCAAAAAGCACTGCTATGTTTAAACAAGTATACTGTATTTTCACCCAGTCAGCCACATTAGCTATTGTGATATTAGTTACTCCATCAGATTCAGTACAAAAGAATCTGTGATAAATGTTTGACTACGTGTATGTGGTGTTGAGCTGTTTGGGCAGTCTTTTTGGTTTATTTGGTGTTTTTGGTTTTTGGGGTTTTTTTGTTTGTTTGGGGTTTTTTTGGGGGGGGGGGCAGTTTGTGTTTTGTTTTTTGTTTGTTTGTTTGTTGGGGGTTTTTTTTGTTGTTTTGTTTTGTTTTGTTTTTTTGGGGGGGTTTTGTGGTTTTTTTGTTTGTTTGTTTTTAAAGGCTGAAAGAAACATCACAGAGCAGGGAAAAATTAACTGCAGATGCCTGTATCACTTTTTCTTGCCTGTCCTCAGATACAGATTTGGGGAAGAGTAAGAAACAAAGTGCAGAGCTTGCAGCATAGCCAGAGATAACAGAGCTTACCTAACACTAGCTGGCTTATATACTGGTACCTATCCTCTTGCTGCGGCACCACAGGGTTCAGGAGAGGCTAATTCAGGTTCTTGTGTCTGCAGCATAGATACACTCTGACAAAAGGAGATTCACACAGGAACAGTGCAAGATACAGCTAAGTCTGTAATGACTATTATAGACCCATATACATCTTTCTGCCAAACACTTAAACCAAAAAGCTTCTGATCAAAAAGATGGCATAATGCTGCAGGAAGGAGGGGAAAAAAAAAAGCATAAAATCTCAGAAATGAGTGTTGCATTGATTCCATGGTCCAAGAAAAGAGAAAAGTTTCAAAGATCAACTTGTGAAAGTGTAAGACACCTGGTCTTTTGAACTGCCTCTCTGCAGATTTACCATCGGAATAAAATTAGCTTTTTGGAAGCTCGCCTACTTGAGCTTTCCCAAGAGCACTCCAAGCTGAGCCATGAAACATTCCCAAAATAGAAACCATTCAGTAATCACAGGGGAAGATACTGCTGCACATGTATTATGGTGACTGCTCAAATGCAGCATTCTGCTAATAGCCAACACCATATTTTAAGACTTAAATACAGCATCAAGTCTCGCATTTTCTTAACCTTAATTGATAAAAACATGCCCACACCATGAAAGAAATCAGATGCTGCATATGAATCAAATGTAATGTAGGACAAAAGCACTAGGAGACCTACTCTGCTCTAAGATTAAGACTGTAAGACGACTTTCCTTTTCCATTTTCATGTGGTGTTTTTGAGATCTACTGGTGGAGCGTTAGTCTCATCCATTAGATAAATAATGGCAAGTTTCTGAAGCTATTTTAGCATAATTCAACAGAAAAACTTTCAGGCACAAAGCTTGTTAAAAAAACTAGGCACATCGTTGTCTCCTATGGCCATTAGTAGGTAAGTCATCATTGACGTTTCCTTTTCATAAGGAAGGTTGGCAAAAAAAAAAAAGTAAAGAAAATAAAAATAAAGAGGTACGCAAGCACACCTATCTTTTTCACTGCATCCTGGGCTGCATCAGCATTTTGGTTTGGTTTTTGTTGAGCATTTGATATGCAAACAATCCAGAATGGTTGCTTTCTGCTGTAAAGCTGTGGCTTCTCAAGAGCTCTAAGCAAACTCACAACTATCAGTTTCATAACAGTATTCCTAGCAGACAAGCTATGAGTAATGATAGATATCACACACTAAAACCTGGCTGTGTAACTACAGGGCTAAAGTTAGAGGTAATAACTGAACTTAGGGAGAATGCACACAAATATCTTGGAGAGAAAATCATTTGCACAGTAAGAATCCTGTCAGCTCAAGTGTAAAATTAAAACTAAAACTAAAAAAAGAAGAATCAAGCTGTATTGTACTCAAAGTGGTAACCATGTCAGTCTCTTCCACAATTCCTCTTCAAGTAGAGGACCGGACATAAGAACCATTCCTACACATTACAAGCTAAAAACAACTCATGTGTCTTCACCTTACTAGACCTGCTGCATAGACAGAAACAATCTTTCCTCTTAATAAAGGTGAATGTAAAAGGTCACACAAAAGGCTGAAATTGATGTCATATCAACATCTATGTTCCCTTCCCTGTTGGGGATTGCAAGCATCAAGGGCATACCATGACTTTGATCTTGCTCAGCAGTAAACCCTCTCACTTGTAAGAGCAGCATTAATATATTCTGCAGGGAACTTGCATTCATCCCCTAAAGAAAGGATACTACAAGATGATAGCATAGGGTCAATGCACACGATGAAAAGGAAGCTAGGAAACAATGTTTGGAAATCTGTTAAAACAATTCAAGTGAATTCCCAGATAACAAAAATCAAAAGAGTAAACTTAACCTTGGTATAAACTCCACTTAGTTTACTGACCATGTCAAGACTAAAGTTTACTTCAAACTATCATGTAACTACTGGGTAGTGACTACACATAACTACTGTAGCAACACAGAAAGGAAACAAACATTTAAAATGAGAGTTAAGGTTATGTATGAGAGTATGTTTTGCCCAGAATACCAACAAGCACTACTCCTGTCTGAACAAGGCAAGTGACTTTTCCTGTGATATCTGTAGGGTTGTCACTGAAAAGAAATGTCCAAAACCAAACAATATCTACTTCCCACTGACACGCTTCCCCTCCCCACACCAAGTTATGATTATTTCTGCCCATGCCTTTACATAAGAAAGTTCATAAGGGAAGAGGCTGCAAGAATAGGGCAAGATGGAAAACTGTAGACAGTGGATTTTCTAGTGCACCAGGATGTTCCCATGACAGTTGCTGTTGGTTAAAAATACTTCCAATACCAAAGAGTACAACTAATCTTGTTAACGGAAGACAAGAAAAATACTCCTGACAAAGTTACTATATTGGAAAAGGGGCTACCATTGAGAGAAATGTCTTTCATAGGACACATTGACATTATAAACAGCAGAAGCCACTATGGCCACAGCCATCACACTACATGGGCAGCAAGCATTGTTCCTTCAAAGAACAACTCAAAAGGATAAAAAAAAAAAAAGTACTAAAAAAAAAAAGTTGTTCTTCATTCCAGCTCCCAAGGGATTCCCATTGCTAATTGCTTACTATGGGTTTTCTTCCCATGATGTTCTCCCAGGACTGAGACTATATCACTTCACAGAGGAAGGCCGAAGCATTCTGCATAAAGCATGCCTCCTTCCCCCTGCACTAGGCAATAGCATTCCACAACACAAATTAGAGCTGTTTTTATTTCCCTCGGGTCTGCAGGCTTTCATCAGCAGTCATGCTGTCTCTCCACATAAAAGTTTTCACCTTATCTTTCAAGAAAACACTTACACAAATACCTGCAATACCAGGCAGTTACCCGCACACATTCATCACATCCTCACCTACCCGCAGGGCTGCTGCTAGACCCCAGCCTGGCAGCCCCGCCACTGCWGGCTGTCCCCCCACTGACTCCCATACTAAACCAGAGTTCTTCATCTCATCTGCCAAAGAGTTAAACACATTCAGAAAGTGGAAGGACAGAGAGAAAACAATTTCAACACTGCAGTTAATTCTACTATATTCAGCCTACTGCTGACCAACTCCACTGAAGACAGCTGACCAAAAGGGATTTGCCCAAAGCCTCAGGGTAGCTCACTGGAAAAATCAGAGGAAGTTTGTTCCTTGCTGTTTTCATGTAATCATGGCCTTAACATTTTTCTGGAAGTAATGCCTCTCAAAACTTTGAAAGGTTTTTATTACGAGATATTTTCAGAGTAGGAAGAATATGGCACAAGACTACAAACTTTAAGTTTGTGTCCATTTACACTACAACATCAAAATAATCTGAACTGCAGCATATTTATAGTAAGGAACATGGATACCTCTATTCTTATTTTCACTTCCCAGCTCAGAAAAACAGGTCATCACTTGCAAATGAGCAAAAAGCACAACCAGACTGAGCAATAAATCCAAAATGACAGATTAGCAATTCCAAATAGCTGAACTGGGGACCACATCCTTTGGCATAATAAAAGATCATTTAGCAAAAATGATGCCTTGATAAAGATGATCCTGGCACTAGCCCAAGCATTCATTCCTTCCAAGGTTATATAAACCTCACAAAACTGTAAATAGAACTTCAAGCACCATTACTGATGGGAATGCAAAACAGGAGGGGAAATGGGTATTTGTTTTCTCTGTGAAGGCCATGGAATGCAAGCCCATTTCCTCTGTGCCTCCTTCCTCCACAGACTTTTCCTAGTCTGAACCTTAGGGATGATACAGAGATGAAGGGATTTCATACTGGCTTATCTACAGAAGATTCAGCAAAGCCTCTTGATCTCTTTGGGACAATAGAACGCAGAAGTTAAAAATCTGTTTGTTTTTTCAAGTTCTAACCTAATCCTCTGCAACTTCAGCAGCAGTTATTCAGAGATGATTAGTCCCAGAGGAAACTTTCAGAGACTGTCCTCCAAGAAATTCAAGACTTCATCCCTTTAGCCATATTATATAAAAAAATACATTACATACATATATATATACACTATACATACATTTGCACAGAGTGGGTCAGAATAGACCAGTATATAATAATGTGCCTGCTATATCAACAGTTTCCAGGGGAAACAGTTACAGGAGAATTTTTTCCAGAYGTAAGCCTTAAGACAAATAGTTCTACAAGGATACCCAAGTTTCTACTTAACTACTAGACATGTACAATTTATACAGTTCAAATAACAGGAGAAACAGTTATGACTTAAACTCTCTAAGTCTACTGCCTGAATCTTGGAAGCATTAAGAAAAAGGATAAACCACAAAACATTTCCAAACAACGCTCTTGACATTTTCAAAGCATCTGGTATTCCTGGCTATCAGCTGATGGTCTACTGTTGTTTTGCGCTCACATCAGTAAATGGGAGGCAGTCAATCTGTGTACAGAACACTTGCAGAAGTTCCATTCTCGTAAGTGCACGGCCATCAAGTGTGCTTATGTTGCTGAAATGAAGTTATACAGCGATAAAGATGCAGCTCATTTAATCTCCAGTAATTCATATTATAAACTACTAGTTATGGTGATAATCAGCTGCTTCTGCATTTCCTTTTAGGAAAGTTTTTTGCTATGTATGTCAACATGCCAGGGTTAGCTATTTTTAAATATGGATGCTATAAAGGAAAAAGAAAATGCACAGACCTAAGTAACTATATTTCAAAGATTTCCATGTATGGGAGTCTGAATCTTTCACCTCAGAAACACATAAAACTGCTTGTAGTTTTTTATTTCTTACTCCAAATCACTGCATATATGCATTGATCTTTTAAATCACGCCCTCCTGCATTTATGGACTTGGATCCAAGCTAAATTGGATAAAAGAAGGGTAAACAGAAAAAACACTATCTTCTGATTGGCAGCAAGTCTTAAGTTTTCACAATGCAAGCAGTCATAAGCATTGGCAGTGTACTACTTTAATTTAAATACTAGGCTAAAAACCTCTGAATCTTTAGAACTCTAGCATAAAAATGTTAAGTTGAAAGGCCTAGTAATAACTTGAAACCAGAGTAAGAAATCAGAGATTGAAAACACCAAATTCGTAAGTTGACTCGTACAACAGAAATACTATGAATTTTGCTGCAAGTCAAGATGAAAAAACATACACATTAATTATATCATGGGATTTTTAAGACTCAACAACCTTTTTCTACTCCATAGCCACAAGACATAAGAAGAAATTTACTGGTAACATGCTTGTAGTAAGCCATGCACATCTGAAATGACATTAGACTATCAGTCTACCCCAACATACTATGTTTAAAGCAGCATATGTAGCTGACAAACATAAATTGGTTTCAATACTTAAAAAATAGCAACTATCCTTATGGAAAATTAGCATACAAACTGGAAATGATAAATACCCCACCTACAACTAGGAGTCTACATGCTACCTACCATCCACAGTATGCAAGTGACTATAAACAGAACACTTTGTATGGGCAACTTGTATGTTCAGATTAGGTCTGTCATTTCTCACAACTCCAATCTTACACTCCGTAGGCAGTAGTTGATGTAGAATACTGAAATTGGAACATAGCATGTTATATTAAAGAACAAGAGTTTTAGAAGCTCCCTCTTACCTCAGCCTCTTTCTGCTGGAGGATTCTATCCTTGTCTACCACTTCTTCTTCAACAGGCCTATTGAACAAAAGAACGCATTGATGGTATAAGACACAGAAGTAAAAATCTCCAAGAACAGATTGAAGGCTCATATTTCAGCTAATATAACAACAACAAAAAAGTCTATGTGCTTCCGCACAGGAGAAATTAGGACATTAAGCCCATGCTTCCCTTTTGTAAAATGCCATCTTTACCTCATAGACTCCTGTTATTCACTCTCTGTTTCTTAAAATTCGATTTCTTCACTGCTACAGGGATTTTTTGCCATTTACTCTAATCAAGAGATTCCCTCCACTATCCATACATGGTACAAAAATCAACCATTAAAAAGCTGTGTAGGCTATTTTCTTTCTTCTTTAAGATCAAAATGCTTGGCTGAATACTTAAAGAACAAGTAAAGCGGGGGCAAGAATAAGTTGCTATCAAAAAAGATGCAGCACAGGTAGRTGCGCATTTTTTGTATTAAGCTGCCAAGGACTGAAACTTTACCAAGAAAAAAAAAAAACAACCCAAAACAAAACACCACAAAAACCACACACATTACCAAAAAAAGATTGCTTGGTCTAAACTTCTCTCTCTAGCTATATATGAAGCAGCAAGAGAACAGCCACCATAGCAGTCCTGCAATAACTGGAGAAGCAACGTCCTACCTAATCAGATAGGCTGGGGCCTATTTAAATGTGCCCACTAGAGTTTATTTTTTTCCAAGTAGACATCATTAAATAAAAACCTATCTTGCTTGCAGCCCACTACTTCTTTATGCGCGTTCCAATTAGAAGCATAGAGAAGAGGGAATGGATACAAAACCAAGAACAGCTGTTTGTAAGCACGGCACTTCGCTAGATATTACTCCTCTTCAAGAAGAGCATTTCATACAAATTTCAGTAACTCCACAGATTGAAATCTCATGAGAAATAGTTAGTTACAGGTGGGATTAGTTAGAAGGAAGAGCAAGTTCAATATCACAGTGGAAAAAGAAGAGACTCACAAGCAGCAGAGCCCAAAGGCATGCACATACTTACTTGCCAGTTCGTTTTAGCCTCTCYGAACGGAAGTTCTCGTAGTGCAAATCTTGGGTCACCTCCTGCAGGTCCTGCATGTGCGTTCTAGAACATGCAAAGGGCTATTGAACACTTTGTCCTTCTTGTCAAAGGGAAGAAAAACACTCTTATCTTCCATTTTTGTTTTATATAATGGATGTATTTACTGGAAAAAATAATCCTTACAGACCAAGCCTGCCATAAAGCTAGCCAGAACACTGCTTTCATGTTTATTGGTCTTTAATTCATAGTTAAGTGCCCTCCCACCAATATTCTTCAAAAGACCTCAAGTATGCTGTCCTCTCCTTGTTCACTAATTGCTTTACAGGAGTTGTTTATACCAGTCTTTGCAGCATTAAGAACATCGCGAAGACAGTTATTCAGAAAGATACTTTAATTCCTAAAGTATTTTTTGACTCTTAAGTGCTATTAAGTATAATTTGTAACTGAGAACTAGGTGGAGCTCCTTGGCTCACATAACAGCTGACATTGCCTAATAATTTTCAATTGACAGAAAAAAGGAAAAAAATGCTGCTACCAATGACCAGCAGAGGGCAATCCCTGCCCAGTAGAGACTGAAATCAGAAATGCACAACGGAATTCAATTTCCAACAACAGCAAGATGTCGTAAAAAAAAAAAATTCACTTAAAACCATTTACACAAGCGGAATATCCCTATTGGCTAAAATCATAGAGGGGCGAGGTATCATATTTAACACAGGATTTGCTATACTGCCAAGAAAACTGAGCTTTGCCTTTAGAATACTCTTCATAGTTTAATCAATCACTTAGAGTAATATTTTAAAAGCCTCTCTGCCCCACCCACTGCACTATAAGAAAACTTCAATTTATATGTAAAGCCATCAAATCAGTTCACATAAGGCATAAAAACTGTCACATATATCTGACAATGTAAAATATAGAAAATATTTTCTGAAGTCAGAGATCAGAGGATTACAGCAGCAAGACAAGCTCAGGGGGTGGACACACAATAAAAAGTCACTCTACACTGCCATCAGAGCTAGTTTTGAATTAAGGAGTTCATGTTCTTATAACTCTCTAGTCATTGTATCAGTTACGTCACCACAGGAGATGGGATAATTTTACCATTACTCACACCAGCATTGTGCGCAGTTTAAGGAAATCATTGTGCTCTGGATTTTCAACTTCAACAACTCCCCAGGGATACAGACGGCCTCTGATTTTTTTCCCTTTCACCTCAATAAGTTGATTGGATCCAATAACAGCAAAGGGAATGCTAGCCTAGTTGAGACAGAGCAAAACAAGTTACTGTTTTGATTTTTGACTGGTTACTTTTTTTGTGTTTTGTTTTTCTTTTAAAGAAAGCACAAAGACTTTTAAGTAACAGACAGGAGAGGGGGAAAAGTAATGCTGACAAATGCACTCCACTAAAATCCTTCCACATCAGAAAACCAACAAATCCTATTCTAGGCAATGCAACCTCTCATTATTAACACCTGTAGTTTTGTTAGGATCAGTTTGTCTTAACAGGGGCACAAAAGGAAATGACGCTTTGCTTTAGGAACACTTGACCGTTGTTGAAGTACAGTTTGGGCATAATGTGTCATTTGACATAACATCATGCATGGAAAACGGCCAACAGAAACATAGTTCAGAAACAGATTAAAGTAGCTAGAGAGAGAATTTCAGATACATTCTTCAAGCACCTTTGTAAGTATCACAGCACAAAGAGGAAATGACTTCAGTAAAACCTTTATTATCTGCTCTAACGAGAAGAAAGTTGTTAATTAGTATAGTAACCATAACACAGGCACATTCTCTCTCTTTGCTTGCACATTAAAAGGTTTGAGTCAGAAAACAGACTGCAAATCACAGTTCTTGGTGAAGAGTTGCTTACATTTAAAAGAAAAGAAAGTCACGACACTACATTTGGAATTCTGATGAAGCAGAGACTGGAATAAAAAGGATTATAATTCAGAGTCAACATCCAAAGAAAACTTGAATTTTCAACACATTATAAAGGAATAAAGTACCTTTAAGCATACTGTAGGCTTGAAGAACTACTGCAGCAAAATAATAAATTAGGAGTGAAACTTGCCTTTAAAACTCTGGTTTGTTCCTTAAACTCCTCATCTTCATCAGAATCTGCATCAGGGAGCTGATAAATCCTAATGCCATGTTCAGAAATCTCATCCAGAACCTGAATTTTACAATAAAGGAAGAATAATAAATTCTTATTTCACTGAAGAGGTATTAAGTTAAAAATATATACAATTGATATACTAGTCTGTCACATCTAGAAAACTCAGAATGTTTTTCTGCTTTAAGTAGTTTGACAATGCTTAGAAAAAATCATTTGCAGAAATTGCCATTACCTAAGCTTTGAGTTTATGTACTACCAAATTAGTTTATGTCCTACAAGACTATCTTACATGGCATTAATTTCATTGTACCTATGAAGAAAAAAAAACAGCATTTTTCATTTTTTCTTCATTCAACAGAGACTTGAACCTCAAGTCCATAAATATCCTGGAAAGAACAGTTCAAGGTATAAAAGCACTCAGCAAGCAACCTACAAGTTTTGAGATGTAAGAAAGGAATACTAAGTGGGAAATCAATCACATCCTTAAAATGAAGAAAGGAAGCCTAGTCTAGACCTAGTTGGATTTTAAAGATTTTATTTTACTATTGCAAAAAAAGTATCTAGAAACATTGCTGAGATTTGCTAACTACAGAGGTTCTCTTTTAAAGAGCTTACTAACAGGCATTTTAAAAAGCCAAAACATTTGCCGAGATTACCTCTGAATTAAACTGTTTGTAATCTATCTGTGATACAATCTGCAAAATCAGATATGGCTAAACATGAACAGCAGCTCACCTGTCTGTCCACTAAAAGAGAAACAGACTCACTGACTAAATGCATTTTGTGACATTCCTAAGGTCATATGCAAAGAAACATAAACTAGCATATTTTTGTGCAGTGATACAGAAATAAAGATTTAAAATAAACATATCAAGATGCAATCAAGGCCTTCAGACAACAATCTGTAGCTGTACTCGGGGAACAAACATCAGAATTAGAACACTATTTGCTATGAATATTAGCTGCATAACTAATAAAATATTTGTAATACAATGCACTCTTGCACAACACTTTTTGAAGACTAACAAATATGCACTTGACTCAATGTCCAAAGTGCCAAATAACACAGGCTTAAAGATTTTAAAAAAGGCACAAAAGATAAATGCATTTTTAGAAAACATAGCAAGTAAATCATTAAAAAAACCGGAAGATTTACATGGAGCATAATATAGAAGCAGACAAAACCAAAGTGAAGTTAATATGAAAAAATAAGTAAAAGCAATGAATTTGTAGAAGGGATTTATTAGTTACAGCATCAAAACCATGCAGCTCATGTCAAAGTATGTTTTCGTGTATTTCATATGTACAAAAATCTAAAAGACAGTGCCTATTGTCTCTTGAATCAAAAAGACAAAAGCTTATTATCCACTTAAAGTGGAATAAGTTATTCAAAATCCACTAAGAGAAAAACTGTCCATAAACAGTTTTCTTTATTGTCACTAATGTCTGAGATTAACATAAAAAATACACTATATATTCTGTATACATTCTTTTCCTAATGAAATCACTGCAGGGGTAAGCAGCTAGCATAATTCCAGGCCTTTGGCAGTTTCAAAAGGCAGTACAAGTCAATCCTTTCTTCAAAACTGAAGAGAACACTTCTACTGTCATACTATTAAAAATACTTAAGTCAGAAATCCCATCAAATGCACTGACAAGATTTTCTTTCACTAAAGAAAGCGTGGTGGTATGAGGAGAGCATGAAGAATGCTGAGATTCCACAATAACTCTCTTCAAAGGGATCTTGGATGTCTCAGCAGAAAAAGGTTAATCATGCAAACTTCCCAGATTAGTATTGCCTAACGAGTTGCAACTGTAACCCCACAACCAGCACCTGAACCAAGCAGCAGCACTACTGCAGTAATGAACTCTTATAGTAGACAAAGTCTGGGCAAAATCAGGGGGGATTAATCATAAAAAACATTCAGAAAAGCCTATGTAAGGACTTGTGCTGTCATTACCACAAAAATAACTGGACATTAACTTGATAATACAAACACAACCAGACTTCAAATGGACGAGAGGTCTTAATGAGCCTTCCCATAGTATTGTTGGGTTCCTCGACCCTCTGTGGTGATGGCAACCGATAGCTTCGGTATGAATAAAGCTTGTCCAACTAGAGCTTGTTTATTAAACAGCTGTTTAAAATAAAAAAAATCCCTCACACCATTAGAAGAGGAATGACCATGTATGAACCACAGTTATTCCCATGACAATGTTTTCCTGCCAGGTATATAAACATCCCCCACACTCACACACACTGAATAAAATATTATGAGCCCTGACCAACACAGAGAGCAATATTTTTAAAAGAAATTTGGGAATAAGTGTTGCCAATAGGCAATTAACAGTTACATTGGCACAATTACATTTAAATCAATGCATGTTGTTATTGGTTTGCAAAAATGGAAGATAACTAAATTGTCACCAAACGATAATAAAAGATGCACAGCTGGGATAGGCGGGGCAGTGCTGCAGCGCAATGCCTTTAAGTAGCTGCATAAAACAAGAAAGCACATTTAACCTGGCTGAGATCTTAAAGATAAAATGCAAGTGAAACAATAACGGGAAAGCCGACAACAAGGGGTGCTAGAATAATATATTGCAGCTGTTAAACCTAGTGCTTTCCTGAAAGGAAAAAGAATTGCAATAAAAACAAACTGTATTTTATGGTCCTAACAATGAAACAGCATTTTGCTTCTTCAAATCTGAATTTTATTGGCCTCAGAGGATTCTGTGTTCCTAAAGATTAGCCTTCCCATGGGAAATTAAAAAAAAAAGTCAAAATATTAGTTCCCCTCTCATGAAGTCATTCTTTTGAGCAGGTTTCCTTAGCAGCCTTGCATGGCACAGCTTGTGAAACTGCCTTGCATTTCTTCCCACTTAAGAGTTTTAAAAAATAACTTTGAATTCCAGAAAGACCAAACAGGAATTACTCCAAGCTGGGCTTCCTTTGCAAGCGCCACAAACTGATCTTGCTGCTTAGTCCAAAGCGGCAAAACAAAAACATTTTACTTTAGATTGATGGCCAAATGGCAGAAACATCTAAAAAAAAAAAAAAAAGACTTCAAGCTGCGTCAGCAAAGCAGGATTTTGATTCTTATTCTTGATTAGAGATTCTGTTAGCCACGATGCTTTGAGTTAGAACAATATACAGTAGCTAGACTTTCAAAGCTTTGGAACCACATTATACATTTGATTTAGTATAAACTCAGTTTGTAGAGTGACCTTTGCCAGCAGTACAAAAATAATGAAAACTTGTTTACCATTTCCTAACCACTCCCTCAGACTACAGCATAAGTGCCATTCATCTCATATTTAGCCAATGCATAAGCGTGGTGTCCATATATGTAAGTCAAGACTGTTCTAAAGACTAGTTAGTTAAAAGTAACTTTGCTCAAACTAGAAAGAACTAGACATGGATTAGCACTGAATATGGTCAAGAGAGGATGCCTTTAAATTAATCTGTTCATCACAGGATATGTAAACTGGGATTCATCTCCATCTTCCACAATAAACGTACATCATAAACCCTCCATCTAACATCACTTACAGAATTGTACTGAAAAATAAGCAATTCCAAATTCACATTGGGAAACACGTTTGCTTGCACTACTGCCACGTTTCAGCTAAAATCTGGTGTTAACAATACACAGAAGCGAATGTCAAACAGCATGTGCACCATGCTATGCTTGACCCTAAGAGAGGCCACCAAGCAGCAGATAAAAGGAACACAGTAGAAAGAGTCCCAAAACAATTACAGCAAGTATTGAAACCTGGTAAGGGCATGTTCCTCTTCATTTCACCTAAGAACTGCTTTTGTGAAAGATGACTGTAGCTAGAACCTGTTTTATATCAGTTTATTTTATGTATTTGAACTGACAAAGCAGAACATTCAGATTCCCAATGAATTATACTGTCAAATAATTAACGTTCCACTTAAATGCCTGCTTCAAATCTTTCAACATCATTCTGCTACCAAATGCTGAACCAAAAAAATAAGTACCCATGAATGCTAAGCCTGAAGTACACTGCTGAAAGATTAAATACAGTTTCTTTATAAAAAGTAGCAGCTCCACAAACAACATTACTATCAGATAAAAATCTTTCACCAAGTCAGTACAGCCACAGAAAAAGAGAAGCAGTAAAACCAGCATAAGCAGTCACATCTCTGCTTTGTTATTTCCCTATGAGTTCTTTCAATTTGCCCACAGTCATCTCCTCATCGCATTTGTGGAGGAACAAAATAAAAGCTCAAGAGCCTGGACAGAATTTCTCCCAGCAAGACCTAGAGGTCCTTTTTAACTCAATGAATGACTTTTTTTTTTTTTTTTTTAAACTTCCTTCCCCCTTCCCTAGTTCATCATAAAGCTGGTCACTTTTGTATAAATACCTCTCCCTCCTTCAGTGAATGTTTGTCTACATTGCAGACAAGGTTCATACAGTCACAACTGTCCCTACTTTAAGCTTCCTCAGATACAGAGGATTTATTCCATTCCTTGGGCAAGTTTTCTTACACCACTGAGCTTTATACAAACACAACAGCAATGCCAGCAGTACCTCACCTTGCCAAATTGTAGTTGCTTACACGCCTACACAAACCACGGTCACACCTTTGATTGTGGCACTAGTCCACCCAAAAAACCCCCAAACAAATCCTCTGAATTTAGGTTGAGTTCAGCTAATGTGGTGTTTTGTAAGCATGATTTTGACTATACTATTTTCCCAGTTAAATAAAGCTGTACTCCCTCTTCAAGAAAACAGAAAAATACCCCCACACAAAAGCCCTTGGAATAAAGATGCAATAACCATTCTAAAGGACTACTGGAAGCCAAAGGATCAGAATCAAAACATCTGTCATGCCCTCCATGAAAATCAAAAAGTGGTAGTATAAAATGATATTAAGATATAATATAAAAGATTAAGATATAATCTTACCATGAAAAAAGTTTGCATACTCTGGTRCAAAGTATAGACTGCATTTTAGAAGTACTAATTATCTCTATACCACTCAATGTGTAAGTTACTAAACTTGTAAAAATTCACAGGCTTTGTAGGGTTCAGATCTGTTAGACTTTACAACTGAATGTACTGGTTTTGAGTCAATAGAACCTGAAAGAAAGCTTGTGATCTCAATAAATTTTACTGAGCCACCTCTCAGCATAATACAATCTCACCATCTACCCATTTCTTTCTTTAAAAAGGTGCATGAAGTCACTCTGAATCAAAGAGGATAAGCCAGGAAAGATTAGATATTTACATTCATTGGCCAGATTATTCCATGATGAGATCAAATGGAAATTAGATTTAAAGTGAAAGACTTGTACAACCACAAATATGTACTTTATTCCTGTAGAATTCAGTACAATGTCATATTTGGCAGAGGTTGGCCTGTCTTGGAAAGGTTTGGCAAAAAAAAAAAAAAAAAAAAAATCAAGACAGCAAGTAAGTCTTCTAATGCAAAAAGATTTATCTTAGTACCACTGTCTGGAAAGCCCTTCTCCAATGCAGTCCCGAGTATGTCCTGGTATTTCACATGAACAGATAATCTAGCAGGAAAACACGTATACAGATGACATACATTCTTCCGTAACAATGGAGCGACAAAGAGCATCCTGCTAGTGTATCAGCCCAACTGTCCTGCCTCTATATTAGTGTTTCAGTTTGTATCATGGGTTTTAGTTTGTATCATGGGTGCACTTATTAAGCAAGTTTCCAATCACCCCGACTTAACCACATTTTTCTACAAACCATGCAGCACAGTTAGAGTACGCAAACCAAGTTTCTTTTGGATGAAACTAAACCTAAAGATACACTCTCAGAACATATCTAATGCACTCCCACCACTAATGGGCATTCAGTCCACTGGACTAAATGAGAGCTAGTCAGAAACATCTATACTACGAGCATTTTGAGGATGATTTGAGCCCTCATTACAAACCATTTTGCTCAAAACCTGCTCTATTGGGGTGCACTGCTTGCTAGGATAGACGAAGCCAAGAATGGCCAGATTCTCAGCAAGTGTAACTAGTAAAGCACATCAGACTTCAGTGAAGATTTCCCACCTCACACTTCCTGAAGATTAGGTCCTTGGCCAATATCATTCACCCCTCTTCAGTTTGAATTTACTTTATATTTGGCTTTAACATTGTATGGGTTGCATTGTTCTCATGATCAAGTGTTAGACCTACTCTTCTCTTCAGCCTTTCTCTCTCCTTCAGCGTCAGTGTGTCAGCCTTGGCAATCACAGGGACAATGTTGACTTTTCCATGAAGAGCCTTCATGAATTCTACATCTAATGGTTTCAGCCTGCCAACAAGTGGAAAATAAAAGGAGAAAAAAAAAAGGGGTGKTTTTTTTGTTGTTTTTGGGTTTTTTTGTTTGTTGTTGGTTTTGTTTGGTTGGGTTTTTTTTGTTGTTTGTGGGTTTTTTTGTGTGTGTTTTGTTTGGTTTTTTTTTTCTCCAGACCAAATGTATTAAAAATTATTTATTCCAAATATCTACATAAATAGTATTTCCAGAATAAATTAAGTCAGAGCACTTGCTGATCAGCTTGGTTGTGTGAAGGTTGAATTGCAATTAAAATTGTCACTGTAAGATAAATCGGGTATTATAAGCTATTATGTTTCTGGGTAATAAACAACATAATACTGACTGCTTCAAAACAATATTAAATGCCAAAAAGGGGACAAAGCAGAGGAGAGCATTAATCCCCAAAGACCATTTTAATTGCACTGGCTAACTGACAGTGTAGGAAGTAACTCAATTAACATTAAAGTTAAGTTTCCAGTTCAAGTAATGAACAGACTTATGAACACAATATAACGCCCTAAAATACAAGAGCTCAAGAGCTTTTTCTTACCCATGCCCAAAGGGAGAGATGAAGTAAAAACAGCAATGGACTCTGTTGTCTATAATGTGGCGCCTGTTTAGACCGCTCTCATCATGAAGGTATCTTTCAAACTGGTTGTCAATGTACTGGATAATTGTTTTGAAGCTGTGGTATGGGGGGTGAAGAAAGAGAGGCATCTTAGATCATCTTAGCTTTAAAATAATAAAAAAAAGAATTATGAAAAGATAAGAACAGAAGGAGGAGAATCACACTTTTATTAAGAACATTTCCGTTACAAAAATTCAACTTCCTAGCATTGTATCTACTACTGAGGAGAAGTATTTTGATAATGCAAAAAGATATTTTCATAGCAACAACCAAGTGTCTATTTATGCCTAGAGCTACTTTCAAGTGTTACTCTGTCCACAGGATAAAAAGTTCAAGTGCAAGCTCAGAAAAAAAGCACCCAGTGCTGAGACAACACAAACAGGAACACAAGACTGAAGATTTTTTTCTGGGGTAGGGCGTGAGGATTTGTTTTTAAACCAGCTGACAAATGACATATCCTGGATATCCTCTTGATTTACAACCCTGACCCTAGAGCTAGGTTTCTATAGTTACCTATGAAAATTCTGGTATTCTAGTCTGTTTCAATTAAGTACAAATACATTTGCAAGTCATGCACTAAAGCATCACATGATTTATTAAGCTATTTTTGTTACCTTACAGAATCCTTTTCTGTTGGCAAAGAAAAATAATTCCTACTTAGTTCAAGGCAACTTAAAATACGCCCTGCAAAGTAGTAAAGGAACACAAAATTTGATCATATAGATTAATCAGATACAAAGAGCAGTGACTAGAGAGAGAAAACGCAATGCATTATTAAGAAGATTGTCTTAAGATATTCCAGAGCGTGTAGACACCTGCAAACAACGTTAATATAAAAGGACACTTAATATTAAGTACTGCAGGGGAAGGGAAATGAACACACTGATGAAGATGAGATTAGGCAGATGATTGTGTGTCATGAACGTATCTTAAACTACTTGGGGAAAAACTCAGCAGAAAGCTTAACCTGAAAAATAGTATTTCTGTTGTTGAGAAAGTGCAAATTTGACTAGAGAAATTTAAGGAAGGAACAGACAAGACAACACAAAAAAAGAATTAGTAATCTGGAAAATGAACACATAGAATGATGGCAAATACTGTGACAGGCAGTGAAGTTCAACCCTAGGCTGCGTGGCTGTAATGAAGACAACGAAAGAAAGTAACAAGAATGATGGAAGAGATCCTAGAGGGAATTTGATTTTCCAAAGTTGAGTAAGCTTTTGGATCTAGGAGAAATAAATCCATAGTAGAATATATATACACACGTTTATATTTTGCAAGATTTGGACCATTCTAAGTCATACTACAGAAGACGACACAGCAAAACATGGAATTTATTGGGTTTCGACCCTTGTGCTGCTCAAGTCTTTAAGAACTAGCACCTTAATACCTAAATGTGTTGAAAAAGAACAACACAGTTTATGTTCCTGTTGATCTTAGATACTCTCCTCTTAGTTGGTAAAAGGTAACAAGACTGAAGACATACAAGTATTAGGACAGAAACCAAGCACAAACAATGGGAAAGCAACTATCACACATTTCTCTGGCAATGTAGTTAGTTTACGTGCGGTTTTCTAGTTCTAACAGCTATAATTTTCCCTATAAATATGGCGTTAGTGTCCTGTACCTCCTGACTTCCGGGAAACACCTGGCTTATACCACTGTGCTATCATTACTTAGGAGATAGCACATCCTGTATTGTAATAGCAAACAACACAACCATTGCATTTAAGCCCATTGGGGGAAAATGAACAATATTACCAAGCTGCCAAAAAATACAAATTACAACTTAACATAAGCCAGTAAAAAAAGAAAGTTAGCAGCAGCCAGAAAGCAGTTATCAAAGAATGACCTGCGACACTGCAACCAAGATGAAATGAGGCGTACGATCAGCAATATCTAACAGGTTAATCTGTAAACTGTTTTTGTCAACCACCCATTTAAGACCAGATTTGATCCCAAATCTGTGCATGAAGCATTTTTTTTTTCCTCCCCTCCTCAGACCCTTTCTCTTGTGTCTAATGAAAGATGTTACTTTAAGGACATGCTTCTCTCACGATCCCAATGTCCTCATGCATGGAAGAGCCGTCCTATGCTTCAAACCTCCCACCATAAAGAATTTTGCTATTCTCCAAACACACGCCTAAACTGATGCCAGGAGCATTCTTAGGTGTAGTTTGATTTTAGAATACAGAACTCCAGCTAGCACTAAAGCTTCACACAGAATCTAAAAAATTATTACTATGGTTAACTGTGGTTAGCATACACCTTTTCTTACAGGCTGTTTTAAGTACAATAGCATTTGGAAAACAAAAAATAATCTACTTTAGAGAATGTGTTGTACTAAATCTATAACAACTCATTTCCCAATCCAACATTATTATTCTTCCAATCCAGGAGACCCCCTGGACAAACTCCTGACAACACATAAACCTTACTAGCACTTCTTCTGTGATGGAAAATACATAAAAATTGACCCCAGCTTCCATCCTTGAAAGTCAAACTCTAAAATTAAGCCCTTTCATCAGTGCAAACACAGAAACCAAAAGCCATTAGGAAACCTACTCAGGAGAAAGATCTATGAAACAGGATCAGCAACTGCTGCCTCCTAGGGACATCATGCCAGTCTGATTTACCTCTGTTCAAAAATAACCTTAGTAAAATTCATCACCCTGAAAAACAGGTAGTCTGCACAAATTGCAGCTTTCCCAAAAAAAAATGCTTTATAAAACTTGGATCGAGATCAGCACCATCCACCGGTTAACCATAATGGCAGTAAATGCTCCTGAACACAAACATAAGTTCAAGAACACGAACTTGCTGCTTCCTCTGAACTAACAAGGAAGGAAGGTAGTTGCGCTGGGTTAGTCTTGACTACAGTTTGAAACAAAGAGTCTATCCATCCAAGTCCCTATGACATCCTGTAAAGACTAACAGACTTTGTCAAAATGACACTCGTCACGGCTCAAACAAAGTCTTTTCATGTGACATAAGAAAATGGGACTAGAGAGAGACAATTAAAATCAATTGCATCTTTTTATTTCGTAGTATGTAAGCACTATTTGTTCCCATAATGTATTTTGATGTTCAAGATTTGTCACAGAAAACTAACTATAAACTAGTAAATTGTTCTACTGGGTCTGAATCATCATGGAATGACTCTATTTAGCAAGCCTCCAAAAAGAAAGGGGAAAAATCTGAACACGTAGGTCTCTAAGAAACATCTTAGCAGAATAAACAAAGGGCATTAGAACACAATCAACAGGAAGAGCTCTATGTAACACAATACACAGGCTGCAGAGCTCTTAGCTCCAGCGGAAGGAAGCTCTAGTCAACAGTGCACAAAATAAGCAAGACCATGCTGCAATCCAGAAAGATGCCTTAGCATTATTCTAAAAGTTCAATTTTTTTCAACTTAATTAAGTAGGAAAAATGGGAGGAAAATAAAAATAAAAATCCCACTACAGCTTCACTTTCAAACTTTCATTTAGTGTATAACTTCATTTTTGAACTGCCTTCATTTTTGCTGTATTTCTACAGCACACCATAGAAAGAAAAGAAAAACCATGTCTGGTAACAGTGTTCTTCAGAATGCTCCAGATAACACAGCATTCTGTCAAGAAAAGATTACAAAACACTATTAGCATTATAGATGTTTATTTTATTGGCTATTTGCCTCCTTCCTGATCTTTAACTCACACTGAAGAACACAAATCAACCAGTATTAGCTTTATGCTCCCTTTCCCTGCACAGTGACACTTTTTTTGCCTTAGGATTACCACCACCACTACCACCACAAAAGTGTCAACAAAAATTAATGGCTAAGCAAAATAAATATTGTTAGCACTTCTTAAAAGACAACCATGTGGAAGTTCAAAGTTTAGCTTCTAGTTGCACTGGAATAATTCAGGCATCCTAGTAATCACATTAATATATCTCATCTTTATTTGAAAAATGCTGTCACAAGATCAGTTTTCCACAGTTAAAGAAAAGTGCATGACGATGATGATTTGGAAATTACATTTATGAACAAACTTATTAATTCTAATTTTGTTACAAACTGCCCAGTTCCTTTTTTCCTATTTTACCATTTTCTTTCTTCATAATCTTTATGCTAAAGCAATTATGTATGTTGTCCAGTGTACCTGCAGACAATTATTTCAGCCGTTAAAGATTATCAGCGATATTTAGGCCAGAGAGAGCGCTAAGTAGTAACTCCATCATAAAAAAAATGCAGTTCTATCCAAATTGCTAGTAGTACATATAAAGGACAGCGACTGAAAAGTACTGTCTTAAAAACATGGAAACTCGATGGGCCAGAGACACAGAAAGACAAGCAAAAARTTTTCCTTCACCAGAATTCTGCCCTATCAGAGCAGCTGTGGAGACAAAAAGTTGACTGCAGTTGTCACAGAGAACCTTACTGGAGGAAAGGCCATTAATTTTGAGGGAGAATCATAGACAGCCTAGCAAACACTAACCAAACCTTTTAAAAACGTAAAAAAGTGGTTAGAATATTGAAACAGGAAGTTGTACAAAGTAATACAGTTTTACTAGAGATGTGTATTTTAGGCAGCAAAAATTATAAGAGAAACTTGATTTGAAAGCTCACACAAACTAAATGATCATGTCATTGATGATATGAAGATGAGCACCCAGAACGCAGAAGTGCTTAGAAAATTGTGCTTAACTGCAAGGACTCAGAAAAGACCCTCTACCATGTATTCAAGATAACACTCCATTACTGTTAAGAATAACGAACCTGTTGCTTCCTTTTAATACATCAAAGTTATCCAAGGACCACCAGCTAAATCACTTAGGTTCAGACAGACATGCTAGAGTAGTGTTTGTGTAAGACACAAACTCTATCAAGCAAAGCAGTATTTACACACATACCAGTCCTGGCTGTTAATGGCATCTCCATATCCTGGTGTGTCAACTACTGTTAAACGCAGTTTCACCCCTCGCTCCTCTATCTCTACTGTAGAAGCTTCGATTTGAACTGTTCTCTCTATTTTCTCTAAAATAAAGGAACATTTTGATTGTTATTATGCCTATCAATTGCTGCAGAAAACCCTGCTGGAGAGAACAACAGAGAACAAAATGCAATCTGGAGTGTATTGTAACCTACATGACATAAAATATTTAAAAGAAAAAAAAACAAGCTAGCTAGTCAAAATTTAACAGCACGTTTCTGTAAATAAACAAGAAGCAATGAACTAAAAAAATCCAGCGGATTTACTCATGACAATATGCAAAAATAAAATTATAATACTCAGAAGCATGCTAGATTCTTTGTCAAAAGGTATTTACACCTCTAACCAGGTTTTAAGGCATTACAGGCAAAAAACATGAGAGGAAATAKGGATTAGAGCAAAAACCACATTTAGGTACATTGAAACCTAAAAGGTTTGGGGGGTTGGTTTTTTTAATAACAATTGATGAAGAAACAACAAAAGCCGAGTCTTTGAAAGGAAATATAAATGAGAAAATGACAGCTCAAAAAAATATAATTTGGAGGATTAAAATACATCTAGACAGCGTGAAGAAAGGGTCTTGTGGGTGAAGTTATCATCAGAATGAAGCAATGTTAACTGAAAGAACATGACATTTCATAAGGTATATGCTGGAGGAACTGCAAAACCACATTTACCTGCAGCTCCAGGAATATAACGTTCTGGATAGAGATCAGTCAGGAACAGACTGTTAATTAAAGTAGATTTTCCCAAGCCAGACTCACCTACAAACAAAATAATTCAGGTTATAAGCATATACAGCTTTTATTCCAGGCTTTTTAAAGCACCTCCTCTTTCCCCAAGCCCACATTATGGAGGAAAAATAATTTGTTAGTCAGGATCCACCCTAGTTTTTGAGATAAAAACATCAAAAGTTCAGCTAAGCACTTTAAAAAACACAGGAAAAACAAGCCTCTAGTGTTTTTATAAATGTTACATGAAAATGCTAAGTTTACTGTAATAGATTTCATAATAAAAGCTGAAAGGTCATACAACACTTTGACTATAGATCTAGAGATAGTTAGGTTACTTCAGGGAAATAAAAGCTTTTTTTCATTTAAACTTACAAAATCAGGAGCTGTAACTCTCTCTTTGAAAATTTCTGAGAGCTTTAAGGTTCTCCTAAGCTAGAAATTGAACCTGGAACACTGTTAGGGAGAGAGAATGAATAAAGCAATCCCAAACTAACAGTTGAGCTTTGCACCCTTATAGTTAGGCTACATACGTCCTATGAAACATGAAACAGAAAAAAAATCACAAGAAAATTATGCAAAATTCACCTGAGAAGTTCCATAATTCTAGAACTTTAGGTCATACAAATTTTGTCCTACTTCAAAGTAATAAAGTTAAACCTGTAAATGCAATTACTAAATCTGAATTTCAAAAAGTCACTTTTTTCCTAACCCAAGGAATGAAAGGAGTCAGCATTTAGAACAACTGGCCATGTTATTTCAGATGCTACTAACCTAATCTTAGAGATGGAGAAGTTATCTGTATTTATCATCACAAACTACATGAAATAAAAAACTCTACACTTATCACAAATTACCTATTTATTTTACAGGCATTGCTGAATGCTCTGTCACCAAAAAATCCCAAACGGCACTACAGAGCACAGAGAATAAGAAGGAAGCGTTATGCATCTCTTCTCATTTTCATTTTTCAATAACATGTAATTCCAAGGTAACTACTACAAAAAGGTGATGGTGCTGTGGGCTCCCTTTGCACTTGTACAACATTAAACTGATTCAATGCAAGTATAATTCAACATGTCACTTAAAACAGCTTTGTGCCTAAAGGACTTTCCATCAAAGACTCCTACAGGTGCTCATTCACGGAACAGGCAAACTAAAAGTTTAGTTATAATACTGGAGTGAGTCAGTATAGACAGCAGAAAACACAAGAATAGCATCACCATTTCAACAGCAAGATATCACCATGTGCATTCATGCCTTCAGTTGGGGAAATGGGAGGCAAAGAAAGATTAAGCAACTATCCCTACCATCTGATGATGAGTCAGGAATACAAGAATGTCCTGTTGGCTCAAAGTCATCATCTTTAATCACTACAAATACTCCCTCCTACCAAACATGACAAAATCGTAAGAGATTTAATTAGAGAGTGTATAGAGGTTCAAAGCTTTTTCTTCTGTATAACAGTCAATTGCTAAGTAGGAAGACATATGTCTATGTGAAAGAAGTTTTTTTGTTGTTCTGTAACAGTCAAAAATACTTAAACAAGCCACTTACCAACCACCATCAGTGTGAATTCAAACCCCTTCTTCACAGATTTCCTGTGAACCTGGTTGGGCAGATTAGCAAATCCCACATAGCCTGCTGAGTCGGAAAACTGACAAGAAAACAAAAGTTGAGTATAAATGAGATCCCCTTCCCCCTAGAAAGTTGAAACAGAGTTCAGTTGATTCTATACAATAAAGTGCAGAGGTATATAAAGCACATGGAAAAATAGAGAATGAAACAATTTTTTGCTGCTATAGCAAGGCAGACTTGAAACAGGCCCATTTACCAAGCAGTCTCTTATAAGCAGAAATCTGGTAAGTACCTTGGGCTACACATAAACAAAAGCCTCTCCTTGGATTAAAAAAAACAAAATCTGCAAGCTTGCAAGAACACACTATTATTAATCTTAAACTGTAAACATAGCTAAAAATCGCAAAGATTTTAAGCTAGAGGTCAAAAATATCTGTTCAAATTTGGTATCTGCTGCTACTACCTTCTATAAAAATAAATAATGCATACACTCACATGTAGAAAAACAAGAACATTGTATAGTAATGCAGAGATTACCAAGATACATTCACACAAAGATCTATCTTCTGCTTGTTAAGCTGTTCACCTGTCTTCACAATGTTTAACTTCTAACACAAAAGCAGGAAAAAGAAATGTGCCTGAAAAACTTATCAAAGAGATTTGGGCTATAAAAAGGGCAGTCTGCTTCACCATCTGTTATCAATTGACTGAAAACCTAATAGGAGCCTAAACAAGAACTGCAGCCACTTGATTTAGGGACCTATGAACTAACTGGAACCAAATATTTTCTTCACAGATGAGTTTATGATCAGAGCAGTTTTTATACAATGCCATACTTTCAGTGGGGCAGGGGGGGGATACAGGGGAAATCACTTAAAATGCAATTAGTTATTTGCTAACAATCCTTTTAAAACCCACCCAGATGGGCAAAACATTAGAAATGAAGGTTTGTCAAATGAAATTTCCTTAGGTAGATGTGTAAGCAAACACTGGATGTCTGGTAAACATCCAAAAGCCTATTACTAGAATCACATGCATGCTCTGTTTCTACTAAACAGTTCCTTTTAAGAAACACATCTGAAGAAATAAGGTATCATTTATTCAATAATTTACCCCTTCAGTAAAACTACAAGTATTTTCAGAAGTTGAATAGATTCTAAACAAAATTTTGGCTATACAGCCATCTCTTTACCTTTACTTTTTCACCTGACTGAGACATGTTTCGTCACTCCAAGTTTCAGACACTGGAAAATAAAATCCATAGTGCATGTTAGCTGACTTGAAGATTACATTCATTTTAATTTTGAACTGATCAATTGCATATAATAATCACATTTTATTCCAGTAGAATGGAATGTCACATACTCAAAGATTACCAGAATAAACAAGCCATAATCAAAATGGCTGCTTCTGTGAAGCTATTCACAGGAAAGAAATTACACAGGATTATCAAAACCAGAATACTTCATTTAAATACTTAAAAGTTTTAAAACAGAAGGATTCCTTTAAAACTTAAAATACTAAAATTCAGTATCCTTAAAGATCTGTCATGCATCCTGTCTTTAAAGAAGGAAAAATATCTACTGAAAGCTAATGCTGAGTATGCATGGTACTCCTGATGTAATTTTTCTTTTAAGTTCTCCGATTCTGTAATTAGCTAATAATACCTGAAATTCAAATACTCTCTGTTCCCAACCCCCTATACAGAATAGCATAAGGAGGTCCTTCTTCCTTCCATTTTTACCCTTTCCACTTATGAATTGTATGTTTCTTAAAGATGGTTTACAAATAGGTGAATGTAATCTAACTCTTGTCCAAAAAATTATATTTGAGAATTATGACCACATACAAAAATTCTCCCGAGAACAGGATACCTATGGGATTTCCAGGTAAAGGTTATAACATTATTTTCAGTGCTTCAAAGTACTATCACTGAATGTGAACACTACACCAAACATCGCAGAACCTTGGCACTTGGCTAACCCATGCTGGACATGAAAATTCACCCTGATCTGAGGGACTATCAAAAAGATTTCTTCTTCGGTTTCAGACACCCAGAACAGCTGCGTTTTGGCAAGCCCTTATCTTTTTACTCAGGGACGTTAGCTGTGCTATAGATTAGTTATCACAGCAATCGCGAGGCCCTTTTATTTAGAGCGGCCACAGAGCACTGACAGGAAACGCAGAAGTGGCAGGAGCACTTCACAGCTTGGTTTGTTGACAACGCAGCTCTTGGCCTGGGAAAGCGGGGAAGTGACCCCTATGCAGGCACCTGTGTGTTCAGACAGAAACGCTTTCCTGTTGGGTAGCGGGAGTCGTTCTAGCAGGATACAGTCCAGTTTCTGACACTAGCAGTTTGACAGTCAAATCCTAGCAGAGACATACTAAGCTTTGGACTAAAGGAAAAGTTGAAGTTAGCATAACTGCAACTTGGAGTTTTAAAGAAAACATGTCTTCAGCTCACATGGCATTTCGTTTGCTCTGAAGCAGACATTTCAAATCCTGGCAGCTGTGCAGACACCAGCCACCCTGTAAGCAAGCAAAGTTTTTTTTTCTCCTCCAACTACTTTTCCCCCATACCCAGTTCATTTGCTTGCTAATGAAAGACTAATACATTCATTGTCTGATAAATAGGGAGGTCCTGATCCTAATCATCTTCTGACAGCCTCTAATTGGGTATTCCTCAGAACAGCCTGGGAAACATCCCTTAAGAATGGTTTTGATAAAACAGAGCATATTGCTCAAAGAAAAATAAGCAAGGGCTCATTCCAGCCTCCAGCCAACCAGTGTTACAGATCCTTAAAGACAGTCACAGCCTCACTGATAGATGTAACTCATTGCTCTGTCCACATCTTGTTTCTACGTTTGGAAACCTCTGTTGTCACCTTGTCTATAAAATCAGTAACATAATTCAAGAGTTTAGAAAAGTTCATAAATAGTCACTGTCTGAGTGCTAACGTAGATAGATCTTCTGGCCCATTTCTCACAGTAATGCCAGATGAGAAGCCACCCAGAGCAGCTGCCTATAGTTAAAGGTGAGAAGGGGGAACAATTCAGATTTAAATAAGTATGGCAAATTCTCTAATTACTTCTGCTTTAAACTGACAGTATAGTCACATCCATTGTAGCACTACCCAAGCTACTTGATTAAAAAGCAGAAGAGTCAAAATTGTTGTCAACTGATTATGACACATCTGGCTTCAAAAATTAGTCTGTCATCTCATAAAAAAATAGATTTACAATAAATCATTCCACAAATATAACTTACAATGCCTGTTTCCTACCAGGCAAACCACATTCACCTTGTGTTTTACTCTGACCAAAAAGTTGCTGTAGCCAAAGCTGCAGGACAGCTGCTCTGATCACATCGTGACTGCAGCACAGGCTTAAATGTCTGTGTACAAGCATCCAGTTAGTTACTTACCCACTGTATTTTGTTAGAATAGAAATATTCTAACTAAAACTAGGGGGGCAGGGGGGATAAAACTGCTGTTGCACAACACCTAAATAAGGCATTGAGGTTCCAATGAATCCTCCGTTATTCAGCCTCAACACATTTTGCAATTCATAATACTGCCCTCATGAGGTTTCCTAGAAAATTATTCAACCAACCAACTTCCCCAGACGACCATAAGCTGTCTTCCTGAAGCTTTACCATATCATTACAAATCAAAACCTTAGAATTAGCAAAATACCATATGTTACATCTTCTTACAGCACCAAATAACCACAGCGCTTACAGCATTGCTTACAAGTGATAACTTGTCAATGGACCAGACTACACTATGCATCAATGACTGCTGAAATACTGAAGTCTGCCTGCATATAACTGAGTCAAACATTAAAATAATGTGAAGTTGAGTGTCTGACAACACTCTGGATAGTCCCACATCTGGAAATTGTAATGTTTCATTATTCATCAATTTTCCATAATAAAATTAAAAAAAAAAAAAAAAACAACTAAGGCAAAACAGAGGAAACCACCGCTGTTCTGTTTTCTTTAGATTTTCAAAGGACTATTTCAATCATTATGAGACGAGCAAAGCAGTACATGCAAAATATTTCAAAGAGAAAGGCATAGATAAGATACAACTGCATTAACTGACAAAAGGCAGTGAAACTTTATTTGTAAATAATTGTGGGCCCCATTTAGCAGGTCTAGCAGAAAAAAGGGACACTATGCTACAGTAAAGGAATGTTCAAATCAGTTTTTGAACAGTGGATAACATAACAAAGTTTCATTTTGGATCCCAACAATTCCTATCCTAAACAATGTGCTGTTGGGCAACCAAAGGGAGCAGATTACCACTAAGTTCAGTTACGGTTGCCTCCTCTACAAATACAGAGGCTTGTAACGCGCCATCCTACTGCCTTCTGCTAAGAAAAGTATTCCAGTGAGAGAGAAAGAGAGGGGAAGGAAAATGGGTCATTTCCTTTGTTCCTGTCAGGATACAAGAAGTAAACTGTTAGGAACAGGCAGACTGGGAGCTTCTTAATAGGAACTAGCACAAAGGAAACGCTATGAAAAATGTACAAAGAGTGTTTCCATATAAGGATATTAAACAACATTTTAAAATAACCAGTTTAGAGTGACCTTAACAAGCATCTCTACAAGCAGAATAGCCCTCCTGATTTATCAAATGAGGCCTCTTTCTCTTCATCTGAGATTATATAACTTTGATACTTTTTTTAAAAGTATTTAATAACCTAATAAGGAACCACAGAAAGCAGTAAAGACTTAAGTAGGTTTCCGAGTGCTGGAAATGGTCTCAACAACATTAGCATTCTGAAGTCACATTTTCAGGCTTAAAGCAGACAGAGAAACACCAAGAATATCTCAGTAGAATACCAATAGTTGTGGTTTCTCACAAAAAGAACTACAAAAACCCACAAAGAAATGTCAGAGTCAAATACTGAAGCACATAAATAAATAATTTTAAAAATCTGTAACTTCTCCAAGTGTCTTGTATACAGAGAAACAAGGAAGTTATGTGAAAATTAAAAATTTCCTCGCTATATTCCAAACTGGATATAGGGGTGTTCAAATACAAAGCAGTTACCTTTTTTTTTTTTTTTGGTAGCTTACGCTATCAAAGTTGTATGAATCACCCAATTCTATCAAACAACAGCGGGTCCAGCAGAGCCTGTTCTCTGTGTCAYGCTTTGTTCACAGCACGTCCTCACCTCTGGTTGGAAATCCCCTCCCAGAAGCTCCCAGGGAGAAGCGTCACTCCCTCTGTATCAACAATCCCAGACAATTCCATTTTCCTCATTAGAAACAGGTGTTGCCAATTGAAGGAATCCTCTTTTACACATTAACAATTGTTAATACATTTCTGCATTACTCTTATTCAGGAAAATGACTGTATCACTTCCACCAAATACAGAATTTAACAGCAAATGCAACAACAACAAAAAAACCCAGCTATAGCACCTGCAGGTAGACCAAGTTAAGTGTATGCCACTGCTTTGTCTTTGAATTAGTATTCAGTTCATAAGTTTCACAGACTTCATGTTGATAATATACTTGAACCAATGACACACCATATAGATTATTACTGGGAATGCATTGCGGTTCATCAAAACTCAACATTTCTGTGACTTAACAGCACACATATGCACAGCAAAGGGAGGCAAGGACTAAGTAAGTAAGAGAGAAGAACCACATATGAGCACTGTTCTTAAAAGGAAGAGGTCTAGAAAAAGTAATGCATGAATCTAGAGCTCTAATGCTAAATATTTTATTTGAAAGTTCCATTTTAATGTTAACATATTACTCTAGACAACTTCCTTTCTTACTGTTATTTCAATGAATACAGTCACTTAAAAAGCACAAAGGAGGCAATGATACCGTTCACATTAATGATCAGTTTTAATGATTACATGCTTCCTACGCAAGCAGCTTTTGACAGTATTTTCCCAGAATTACTGTATCAGAGAAGAACACTGTAAAACAGACCTGTAAACATGAAAAGCAGGGGCTTTTTTAAAATTAAAAAGCTAGACATATTAGCCATGATCACTCATCAGGAAACAGGCAGCTCTGCCTCACACCCACAAAGCTTAACTATAATTTTGTACATACTGGCAACGCACAGCAAACAGTGCTAAGTCAGTATTTTAAATCACTACCAAATCATGCTTAAGTCCCATGATACCATGCAGTCTCTAACCTGCATGTGAACAATAATTTAAGAACTGAAAAAAAAGAAGCGCAAAGCACTTGTTCCGTCTGTTGCCAAACCCGGTAATCAGGTACGCGTCGTTCTGTGCAGCGGCGGGCTCTGCGCTCCTCCCGCGGCACCCCCCGCTCCCAGCAGTAGGCCACGCTCGCTGTTGCAATTTTAAAAACATCTGAGGAATGCCCAATGGAGACGGAACTTCCTGCTCCCTCCTCGCCCCRCATCTCCGGCTACGTTATGCCGGGCAGACCCCAGCAGCACAGAGGCCTCGTCCACATCTCGAGAGTAACGCATGCCTCGCTTCAAAAACAAACCAACCTGCGCGTAAAGCGGCCCACGACCCGGCCGCGGGGTTTCGTGGGTTCTGCCCTGATACCTTCTCCCCTCGCCATACACCAGCTTCAAAAACCTCGCCCCGGGCAGAGGAGGGAGGCCGGAGCCAGGGCYCTGGGCCCGTGCCTGGAGCACACGCCGCCGCGGGCGAGCTCCGGGGACCGGCCCGGGCCGGGGCCGAGCCCGTACCGCCGCCCCGCTGGCGGCTGCAGGCAGGGCAGTGCCGGGCCGGGCCCAGCTGCGGGACGCGGGCACTGGCCAGGCGGAGCGGTGTGCGGGGCGGAGACGCCCACCCGCCCGCCGGAGGACGCGGCCCGGCCCCCCGGCGCTTACCTGAGCCCGCGGCCGCTTCCGCCGGTGCCCGGGCTGCCAGGCCTCGATCCGCCACCTCCCCCCGCGGAGCCCTCCCGCATCCCACACGCCACCGCGGCCGAGCGCCTACCTACCTTCGCACGACTCTATGGTCTAGCCCGCTTCCCAGGATAGCAACGAGGCGCGGCTGCGGGACGAGCGAGAGGAGGGATAGAGCGTCTCCCCCGCCCCGCCCGCTTGCCTGAGTGGCAGCGCGGGGAGCCGGCCCGTACCGCGCGGGCGGGCGGCGGGGCGTTGCCATGGCGACCTCCCCCACCCCCGCAGGGGCCGCCGTCCCGGTCGGGGTGGCGGGGCGCGGGGCGGGAGCCGTGACCGCACGCGTGGGTCCGGCACAGGGCCGTCGGGAGGGGGGACGGTTCAGCGGCGGGTGCTTTTCTCCCGGGCCGTCCCGTGGCTGGGTTACTAACCGCTGGCCTGGTCCCGGTGGGACGGGTTTGAAACCCGCCGTACGGGGACGGGCGAGCGGCTCCCCTCCCCGGGGATCCCGGGTCCCAAGCAGCCGCTCCGCGGTTTCCTAAACCGCTTCACTCCCGCCGCCGCCTCGTTCCCTCAGGAGGGAGCGGTGCAGCGCTGCCGATGTCCCCGGCGTTCTGCACCCAGCACCCGGAGCCGGTCTCCTCCTGCTTTGGCCCTGAGTGCCCTGCTCCAAAATACGGAGCATCTCCTGATCCTGCCGACTTCCCAAAGGAAAAAAACGTGGGAGAAAGGCTTGTCTGACAGAGCCACCCCTCACAGGGGTCACTGTGCTCCGACTACACGACGTGGTAGCCAGCCCTACAGTGGTAACGACGCTGAAATGATACAAGTCTGTCTTACTACCCCAACTTCACATCCCGCCAGCAGCACACTCGGGCATCCGTCTTGTACAAACAGTCTCGGTCTGGAGCTACACACACCAGTTAACCTTCAAGAATGAAACACAGTCAGAGCCCGTTCTGCTTAAAATATCCCCTTCTCAAATTGTCTGATTCCTATTGCCTAYCCAAACACCGTTGAGTTTTCGGATTGCCTTCACCTACAGCAGGTTTTAGCAATAGGCCTCACAGTAGAAAAGCTTTTGGTATGGTAGGTGTGACAGCCAGGGGGAAATCTAGCTTAAACTTTGTGCTGTTTGACTGTAATGGAGTATGTAATATAAGCCTGCTTGGTTTTCAGCTGCTCATCCACACATGAAGCAAATTTCTTTCCCAAACATTGTGCAAAAAACCCAGTGTACTCATTTTACCTACACTGTTGCTGTCTTCTCTTTCATCACGGCATTCCCTCTGGTTAAGTGAGAGCCGTTCTGCCTTGGTCAGTGCCATCACTGAAGGGGTGAGTGGGATTCTCAACGGCAAGTTCTCTGAGGTATCAGGGACTCCAGCAGACATAAACYTAGAGTGTAAACGATACCTGCAGTCAGGTTACAGAACCAGATCACCTTCTCATGGTGAAACAGTGTTACATAGCTCAAGCACTCAATACAACGCTGACAAGATTAAAACAGAGTATCAGCAGAAGTTCAGGGAAGGGTTCTCCCAACCTTCCAGCTGCAAGGACTGGGTTCAGGAAAATTCCTAGTAATCCATCCCAACATTTTGCAGAGGGCAGTTTGTATGTGCGACCTAGCAGCAAATCTTTCGACTTACCGTTTTGAATACCRAGAAGCACATTTCTGTTTTGTCTGTATTTCCATCCATTGAGCAAACAGGGCTGCAGCTCACAACAGGAAAATGTGGAAGTGAAACAAATGCTGCTGAAGGCAGACTGGCATTATTTGCGAACTCACATTGTGCTCATATTATCAACCGAGCATTGATGTGATCTGAGTAAGAACAAGATAAAAGCCAATGAAAGCGCAAGCAAGTTCCGTTTCCTAGGACAAAGTGTAATGTTATAACACAAAGTACTTTATACGCTACCTTCTTGGAGGAGTTAAAAGATGGCATTTCAGTCTTCTTTAGATATTGTCTTATTTTAAATTATTCCATGGATATCCATATAGGTGTTTTTTACTGCCACCAAAGGAACAACAGTGGCAATTTTTCTTTCTTCCACTAAATAAGAACACTGTGATGCACAACAGCATTTTACACACATAAACTGATATTACAAATAACTATTTAGCATATGAAGAAATTACAAGAGATTAGCATGGACAATGCCAGACTATAGACTTGCATCAGCACAGAGTCTAGTGGAAGTTAGTGCTTTCCCATGATTGTCACTCCTTTCCTTTGGCAGGATTTAGTGTAATGGGTGAAACATTCTCCAGAAATTTCAAATGTCTCATTTCTGAGGCATACAAATAATTTTCCCAAGTCATGGCTGAATCAGATGGCTGACCAACTGTCACACAAGATGTTCAGGGAAGTCACAATCCTCCCAAAATAGTCCCGTTATGCCAGAAAGTAACATAGGAAGGGCACTTCGGGTAAGAGCAAAGGTCAGTTCTAGCCAGTGCCCTACCTCTGCAGTGCCCAGTAGCAGATGCTTAGCAAAAGATAAAAGTAGCACCGTGTCTGTATATCCTCCCAGCATCCGGCAATCTGGAGCTCAGCAGCTTCCTGAGCCAGAAGTTTTATCTTGATAGTTTTCTCTTCCATGAATTTTTCTTGTTGCTTTTTGAACCCATCTCGACTTTTGGCATTAAAGAGAATCCTGTGACAATGAGTTTTACCGTGCATTACGCACTTGGTGAAAATGTACTTTTGTTACTTTTGAAACCTGTTATGAGACTTGTTATGAAACCACAGTATGCAGGGTCACCGGGCAGCGGAACTGGAACTATTTGGTGCATGTAACTGAGAAATGCTGCATGCAGAAACCTACAGAGAATGCATGCCCACAGAAGACGTACTGCATATTTGTTACTTCTCACACTGGTACTAGCAGATGTGCAAACAGAAGAAATCGTTGTATTGAAGAACACTGTTCCTCCTAAATGGTTAAATAGTCTAGAAATGTTAATGCAGTGAATGGCAGCCTGACTGTGAATCACTCATTCCCATAATTATTATTTCTGAAAGAATTTTGGTTTATTCTTCCCTTGGAAGCTCAAATGCCTTTTATAAAAGTTCCTGATCAAAAGCACAATTAGAGTACTTAAAATCTTAACTTTGTGTGAAGTCACGTCTTAGCAAGCTAGAAATACTTCATCCATTCAGCAAAAGACATTATGTATCTTTTGTTCGGCTCCTTAACAGAGAAAACGGTATGATACTGATTGTAATAAAATAAATACCACCATATAACTGAAAACTAAATTGTGTTTTGATAGGTACAACAACCCCATGTTCCTTGGCATTATTTCTATTAATTTAAAAAAAAACAGAAGACATGCTGCTTAGGCAAAATGAAACTGTCTCTTTTCAGTTATGAGATCCCTTTTAACTTGATTTTCTTTCAGTTGAGTCTGTTCCTCACGTAGCCGAATATTTGGAATTTGAGCCTAAAATTATGAGTGATTGGCACAGCTGTAATGGCTGTGCTATAAGAGCAATTCATGGAGATATTGGCCCACCACTGTATGACACTGAGCATCTTGAACTCTCCCAATCTTCCCTGGAGATAAAATTACTCAAGTCCTGATTAAACAACTTATTCTTAAGCATATGCATAAATCCTTTTCATTTCCATAAGATTTAAGTTTGTATTTGATTCAGAATATTTGTGTATGCTTTGCTAAATTACAGTACATGGCTCCACGACCAAACCTTTTAGAAATAAATACGTAAGAGCTGCACACTGTGGGTGCCATCCTCCTTTAAAGGACTACCAGAGAACAAAGTACTTCRAACATAACTAGTGTGAATGTTGGATACCATAATTTAGATATTCCCTGGGCTAATTTTTAGTATTTGGGTGTGGCAATAGACAGAAATTTAAGGGTGAACTTCCCATTCTCTGTTAGTATTTGGTAAACTGCTGATTTGATCAAAATACTCCTCTTTGTATTGCTTTATCTATGGAATCACTAATGGGGTGAACCATTCTAACATCTCAAATCTTCTGTGTTTTTGCAGACACGCTGCATCAGGAATCGGAAATGTCAGGTCCACTGAAAGCTGGACTCACTGTTGAGCCCTTTTAAAGTGTGCAGCTCAGAGCTGGAGCTCTGGTAGTATACAAACAGTAAGCCAGTATCTGTGGATGCACCAGGATTTATTGACACAAGCTACTTTACAAGTTACTTAGTAATCTATAAGAAAATCCGCAACACGTAAGTATTTTCCCTTGCTGCAAAAAAGATAAACGCATTTTTAGTGACGCACTACAGGAAATGAACGTTGTGTTTGAATTATAGCGGTCTCAGAGGAATAGAAGTGTTTCTTTTGTGTTTACAGGCACACACAAGCCCACCTTTTCAAGATGCTAATTACGGCAACGAAGAAGCAATAAGAAAAACCTAAAGATTTTCTCTGGAATAAGAGAGATTTTGCATCTTTTTGCCAATAACAGCCATCCTTTCCTCTTACTGGAAACCAGCTTCACTTTTTAAGAAGGGAATCGGGATTGACAAAACAGATGCATGCTATTCCCAAAGACAGGGCTTGCCTCAGATATATCTTGTTAAGAATAGGGAAAGCACTGCTGAGAATTCATCACTCTTACAATCAGAGGTGGCGTCCCAAACCTCTCACGTGTTCTCAGGAACGCAAATTTCCTGGGACACTAGAGAAACATAGTACGTTTCCCATCACTAGCTCTGAACAGTTTTCAGTAACTTCGTAGTCATGTCTTTATTAATTACTTTCAACATCTGCAATGTATATTTAAAACAATGGCATTTGTCCTTGCTGATGCTGTTCTGTAATTTCCCAACAATTACATGGGAAAGAGATCTACCAGGGTCCTGGTACACCACAATCTGTGGAAGGAGGCTGACTTTGGAAAAGTACAAAATTAAACTACAGTTCTCCTGATAGGAAATGACATAGAATGGACCCTTAGGCATGAAACAATGTATATTTCCTATAGCTTTCCCCCCTCTGCGTTTAATACGTTCTCAAGAGCTGTCCATAGCATTAAAGAGAAGTGACATGGCCTAAGTGTGTATTCAGTGTGGTCCCTTGGCGAGTGGGATGATCAGGCTGTTTAGAAGCTCGTCTACAGAGGGGACATTCTAAGCTTTGGGAAAGGGCCATCATTCACCGTATTAACTGCCCTGAAATGCCATTAACACAGGGTTATGGCTGTCCAGTGACACTGCAGTATCCTCTCAAAAGCCAAATTCAGAAAACAAGGTGCTGAAGAGTTAGGTGCACAGCAGCTCACCAGTGCAGCCCAGCTGGTCCTGACAGTGGTGACTGGAAATATTCCCGTCAGGGGGGTGCTTTAATAAGACGTAGAGACAGGAAGATCAATTCCAACCAAGGGGAAGTTTCAAACCAGAGGTTTGTGCGTAGAGGAGTTTGAGGAGGGAGGCATGGAACTCAGTTCTAATGATGGTTTGGCACAATTAATTTCCTCATTATGTGAGGAAAGGCTCGTAACACTGTCTCAGTATTCCCACCATGTGTAGGCCAGCCAGAACCCCCCACTCCTGGCTCCCTGGCAGTGCCAGTGGGCAGTTCACAAAAAAAAGCCCAGGCAGAGGGTGTGTGTAAAGTGCAGAGACTGATACAGGGCTAGGGCAACTTTCTTTGGAAAGGGATATACAGCAGCAAACATATGAAGGCTGGAAGCAGGTTTGTAACCTCTTTCACTGTTTTTCCAACTACCTAAATCTGTTTCCTTCCTTTCTTTTACACGAGTCTTGTCACATCACCACTGAGGGGGAAGAGTAGCATGGGTATCCATTTCTCAATCCTGAAAGGCAGCAGCAACACTTGTACTAAAAAAGTTGGATCCTACATCATTAGCATCAGTCATAGAGCATTACTGGTCCCTCTTGCAAAATCCTGGTGTGGCTTTTAAATCATTGCTTCTCTTTGTTCAAAAGATGAATTAAGAGAGGAAGTGACAGCTTCATGTTAACCGCTTCAGCTTGTTTCCAAAATAAATGATCCTGAGATAAATCCTATGGTGAAATTGTGCACTTCCATTTGGTAATAACCTGCTCATTTGACAAGGACTCATTCCTACGTGCCAGTCTTCTGATGTGTCACACTGGTCTGAAGACATGTTGGCACTGCTGACATGCAGGAACTTCATGGAGGCCTATCTTACGGTGGTATACTGTATGTGCACTCAAGCTCCAACTAAATCTCTTCTCTTGGGAAAAACAGTTGCATTTTAAAGGATAGTTCAGAAAGGAGTAATCTTCACTGAGAAAACTCAAGCTTTCTAAATAAAGAACAGCCCCTGCCTAACACCTCTGTATTTGTAAATCTCCTTGCCTTTATCTCAGCACTAATTAGAAGACAAAATATGGCACAAAATCTATCTCTAATAGGATTCCTGATTCTTCACCTTTGCTTATGTCTGATCCAAAAGTTATGGTAAACCATCTTGAGATCACTGGACTTCTAATTCATCTTTTGACTCATACTCTGTCTTATTTACCCAAACAATACTAGGTTTGTCCATAAGCTTGATACCAAACGTCATTTTCTTCTCTGTCTTCCAGATGCTTAACACTTCAGGGATGAGAAGGAGCAGAAGCACATAGGTAACGGACACTCCGCAAGTTATAAACCAAGCGCGCTCTGCAGACTACATTTCGGGTCCCAAAAGGCAAATCTATCTAAACATTGCTGGTGGGATGCTTTGGGGCTGAGCAAAGCCCTAGCAACACTGGAGGGCTGGGCACAGCAGTTCTTCTGTGCCATGGTACAGGGCTCATACTCCAGAACAAGCAATGCTGGTAAGAGCCTGGACCCCCCTTAGCAGCCCTCCCAGTAACTCTGCGCCTGGTATTTGTCCTGATTATGTCAGGAAAAGAGTGAAAACACAATCACCTCTAATCCCAAAGCCCCTCTTGCTATAGTATGGCTTCTGTGCAATTGTTCTCAGCTTGAATACCACTTCCGCCCATTTTCACAGGCTGCAAAGCTCCCCTATGTATCCCCCCCTAGAATAATTTAATAAATACATAGCTAGAGCAGTAATAGATGTAATGACATTAACGGTCATTTGTTAATGAGTTACTTTGCTGCAAGAACATCATGCCTTTGAATTGAAAGGAATCCAGACTTTACCAGCAAGGATTTAATTTATTAAGTAGTCATTTCTTTACTTAACATCCCAAGAAAAACATCATGCTGATTTGTGTTTCCTTTTAAGAAATTAGAACCTTTTCATTTCTGGGAGTTTAAATTATTTCCCGGTGTTGTGACATTAACACCATCAGAAGCCACAATGTGCTGAAGCTGACAGGGTCCTCAGGCCCCCAGCAGCTGTGTCAGTCAAGTTACCAGTAAGTCAGGTAAGCAGACCAGTGAGCACCTTGCACTGATGGGCTCATTAAGGGTAGTTTGTGCAACAAGTGCTCACTTTCAGGATCAGGGAATAGAGTAATTAAAAATGGAGGTTGTTGCCAGTAGCCAGGATAAAAGCTAATATCTGAGGTAAGGAAAAGAAGCAAACAGACAAAGGTGAAATAGCAGGAATGGAAATGCYTCTAAGCAGGAAGGTTGGTTTACCCTGTGATTATTAAGCATGTATTTCCCCAGAGAAATAATTGTCTTGGATTAAGTGATTTGTAGGAATCAGTTGCTCGGTAACAGGTAGCAAGGGAAGGTGGGGTGAGGGCTGCAGAGGTAACACGAGCCATGCGCTGGTTTCCCTTCTCAGCCCGAAGCCCCGGGCAGCTGCAGAGGCCCCATGAGTGCCTCCCGGCCGGCACAGGAGCACACACAGGCCACTTAGCGGAGGAAATTCAGAGTTCCGTGCTCCCGGGCAAGTGGCAAGGGTGGGGCTTTCCTGTGCTTACAGGCTAAGATAACTGGCATTTCTCCCCCCTTTTTTAATTGTTCTTCTGTGCTGTTTTCTATATAACCATTATCATCATCATAAATACAGATGTTATTCAGTTTCAGCCTGTGTTCTGGGTTTCTTCCTGTTCACCTCTGAGATATCTCTGTCTCTGTGGCTGGTTCTTTTGCACATTCTCCTCTCCCTGACACCAGGGACTTTTCTGAGTGATTGTAAGCAGCCTCAGTTTGACAGACTGCACAGCCCCAGTCACACATTCCTCCTGGACTTGCACACTGGAATTTACAGTTTTAAATAATTGAAGTAAACTGTATGTATTTCATATACAGCTGGAAGAGGAGATAACTCCTCTTAACTCCGTTTACCAGGCAGCCGCTGTTAGGAAGACATTTTCCATGCTAGAAATGTTTACAGCTCCTCAGGCAGAGATAATCAATGGGAGGCTGCAGTCGTCATGTGTCAGCATGTCCACACCATGACGGTCCACAAGCTGCTGATGTTCTTCTGTTTCTTTTTTGGGTGTCTTGTGGCTGAAGTTTGTCTTCTAGTTGGAAAAAAAGAAGTGAAAGGCCACATCCAGTGTACTGTGACCTTGTTGCCATCCTCCTGTTACCAGCGGTCAGGTCCTCTGCAGAAGAGTCATCAGTGCTGCTGTCAGGATGTAACAAGGGCATTGCTCAGTGTTAACCCGTCAGTCACATCCTCASCTGTCGATGCATGTGATTCCTTTAACTGTTGCTTATCATTTCTTCTGCTGTTTCTGCTTCACACACGGACTCTTCCATTCATGCTGCATCCATATCAGTCTTAATGTTTCCATCACAAATCTCTGCATGCTGTAATACATGCTGTAAATTACTGTACAACAGAGAAAACCACTTACATAGGGGCAGGAAATGTGTTATTTTCAACTCTGTGATCTCCACTACACTACACAAGGATACTTTGGGCTAACTGAAACCAAACCTACCCAAACCAGTTCAAAAGTCAGTGTGAACATAACTTTCAATTTTGTCTAAAACATTTAAACTTATTTAAGATAAACCAAAACAATCTGGGTTTAAATCAAAACAAGCCTTTCTCAGGGCACCCAGTGGAAAGCCGCTGGACCGCAGCTCCTTGTGAGTGCTGTGAGGCAGCTGGTGAGGTCTGTTCTCTTTCCACTGCAGCTGTAACAGCAGCATTCGCACCACCAACACTCGCTGCATCTGCCAGCCTGGAGGGGCTGGGAGCTGCTGTTGGCCTGCAGGGGTTGAACCAAGGTTTCTTTGCAAGAACAATCCAAGACGCCAGTGGTCCATGACGAGACTGCAGCAATTGCAATGTCTGCATGGCCTGATGATGAAACCTCTTGCAAATACACTCTTTTTGATACAGGCACTTAACTCATTGATGCACCATAAAGATTCAAAATGTACTTGAGCAATTAAAACAGTAAAGTGAAGTTTGAAATCTTTGTGGCAACATATTTAAATAGAATGTCTTGCTCTTGGCTCCAGTATCAAAACAAACAGACTTTCATGCCTGGTGTAAGCTAATAGCAATTATTCTTCCTGGACCGAATTAAGAATCTGTCTGTTGGTACTGACAGATGATGTGCAGGTCCCATGTCGAAGCTCTTCCATTTTCAGGGTGGTTCCTAAGGCATTTGGTGGTGCTCGCTTACACTTTTGCCTGTCACAACGTGCAAGAGAGAGATGCGCAGGTCAGTCAGTATGGTCAGTCTTTTGGGAAATGATCAATTAGGCTCTGATAATCAGGACGTCCATGCTGCTGGGTGCCTGCATGGGCAAGACCTCTCCGAAGGTCTGGCTGTGGACTTTACCAGTAAATAGGAAATACACAGATAACGGCACTAAAAGGAAGAAGTCTGAGCGGCTGGAATCCGGGAGGAGATTCCTGCAGCCCAACGCTTTCCCGGGAGCGGGCAGCGTCCCTGCGAGCTCCTCCCGGAGCAGAGTGCCAGGGCGAGCAGAGGGACGCTTCCCCGGCTCCGGCGGGAGCCCCCCGGCAGCCGGCGGCGAGCAGCGGGGGAGCGCCGAGCCCCCGCCTCCGGCCCCGGCCCCGGCCCCGGCCCCGGCCCCGCGGCGCTCCCCCGGCCGCGGGCGGTGCTGCCGCCCACCAGCGGCCGTGCGAGCCCTCCTCCGCGGGAAAGGGCCGGGCCAGGCGGCAGGGAGGGCGGTGGGAGGGCGCCCTGCGGCTCCTCATATAGCGCTGCCCGGCGGCGGCGGCTCTCAGAGCCGGCTCGGCAGCCGCCCGGGGGCGAGTGGTGCAGACCCGCCGCGCCGTCCTTTCTCCGGAGGCYTTGGTGGGGCAGCGGCGGCAGCATGACTTCGGCGGCGCTGGAGATTCTGGGGCTGGGGCTGGGCATCCTGGGCTGGGTGGGGGTGATCCTGGCCTGCGGGCTGCCCATGTGGCAGGTGTCGGCCTTCATCGACGTGAACATCGTGGTGGCGCAGACCATCTGGGAAGGGCTGTGGATGAACTGCGTGGTGCAGAGCACGGGGCAGATGCAGTGCAAGGTGTACGACTCCATCCTGGCACTGTCGCCCGAGGTGCAGGCGGGCCGGGCGCTCACCGTCATCGTGGCGCTGCTGGGGCTGGTGGCGCTGATGGTGACCGTGGTGGGCGCGCAGTGCACCAACTGCATCCGGCCTGGCAAGATGAAGTCCCGCATCGTGATCGCCGGCGGGGCCATCTACATCCTCTGCGGGGTCCTGGTCCTCGTCCCACTCTGCTGGTTCGCCAACATCGTCATCAGCGACTTCTACGACCCCACCGTGCCGCCGTCCCAGAAGCGGGAGATGGGGTCCGCGCTTTACATCGGCTGGGCGGCCACGGCCCTGCTGCTCTTCGGGGGCTGCCTCATCTGCTGCTGCTCCTGCTCCCAGCGCGACGAGACCTCCTTCCCCGTCAAGTACTCGGCGCCGCGGCGGCCCACCTCCAACGGCGAGTACGACAAGAAGAACTACGTCTGAGCGGGGCTGCCCCGCTCCCCCGGCCCTGCGGGGACACGGACAGACGGCTGCGAGCCGGCGCTACCGCGCTCCGCCGGCCGGCACGGGGACCGTGCCGGGAGCGCCTGCGGTGAGCTCCAGCGCTCCCCTGCCTAGAGTCTCTTCTTAACGGGGACCCCCGTAAAGCGGCAGCCCTAGGCAGGGCAGCGGGACGCTGCCCGCCAGCCCGGCGGGTCTGGCTGCTCTGCTGCGGGCAGCGCCGCGCTCGGCGCCGCCGGGGACCCGGTACTGACCGCCCGCCCCTGGTGCCCGGGCGAGCAAAGCCCTCCCCGGCCGCACGGCGCAGCCGGGACGCCCCGTCCGGGCTCCGCCGCCGCCCGCCCGCCCGGCTCCCGCCGCAGCTCCCGGCCCTTCCCCGGCGTTAGCGTGAGAGTTGCGAGTACTTTACCGCCCGCTCTTGCTGCGGGTGCCTCTGGAGGCACCGCCTGRCCGGTGGGACGGGGCCGTCGGGTGCGCACTGTCGCCGAGGAGAAGCTTCCCTTCTTCGTTGTCTCTCCTGAAAACCTGCATCTGGCTGTTCCCGCTGGGACTTTCACTGGTTAGGGGTTTTTGTTCTTCTTCTATCTGGGCAACCAAACTAGGGATTCTGTCTAAAGCATGACACTAACCTTGGTCCTTAATCCCGCAGGCAAATAACTGTTTGGAGAAGGGTATTTGATTTTCTTCAGTTGTTTTAGTCCCTCAGAGAAGTGCATTGGCCTGTGTGTCTTTGAGACCTTTGAAAGAGATTTCAGGTAGTTGCTGTCGTTTAGTGGAATACAGACCAGATTATACTAGGTTGCCCCTTGAGGTTCTTCATCCCTTCTCCTTCATAAGCTTCTGTTCTGTTTTACTTGAATATGAATTCATTGCCAGAATTATTGGAGAACTAGATTCAGAGACCCAGGAGATCTTTGTATGTCCTGGCTCCAGCGGGGCATCCCTCTGCATCCTCTCATCTGCAGTACAGGAGACTGGAAACACAAAAATTGCCCCGGATATTGGTGGCTGGGGTATGGACGGCTTTCATGGCCACCTTGCCGAGCCCCGCTTGCTGCCGATTTTGAATTGTGTGTTCAGTTGGACGTGCATTTGGTTGGCTCCCCACCATAATTTTGTTAACATGTGCTTTCCTTCATTTACCAAATCAGGCAAAGAAATTGCTAGAAGAATTTTACCAAATATCTTGTCTGAGACTTTATGCAGGCTAATCAGGAGATGTGAAGTCATGGCTCTCACAGCTCTCAACTCCTCCTTATTGCCCTGGCAACACTGTGCAGACTGGAAGGAAGATGCTCTAGGCAACATAACTCTCATTTTCCGAGCTCAACACCCGCTAAACTTCACCACAGCCTGGAATATTAGCTTTCCATTTTACATTGCAGAGAGAAACTTTTTTTAAAGGAGGGGTTGAGGGGTGATGCGATATTCTGCCATTTGAATTTCTTGTACTTTTAAATCGACACAGAATACCGCTACAGACTGTGGCAGCATCTGTATCGCCATAAGGAGATTTCTGCCAAGAGTTAGTGAGGAAACGTGGTGTTTGTATTCCTCAGAGTCCAATGCTATGACCTCATGGGTCCCTCACAACCATGTAGTAATACAGTGCACACTTAACCTGAGCATTAACTCTTCAAAGTTCCTGATAACGCCGAGACTTACGGACTAACCATAACTGTGGGTTTGTGACAGATTTACATCGACTGTGTTCTTGCTTTGCTTAGCAAATTTAAAACCCCAGCGGTATCAATGCGTACACAGACCTGAATGAGAGACTAAAGCCTTGCCCCTGCAAATATTGATGTTGAATATTGAGCACACAATTTACCCTTTTAAATATAACTGCTTCATTTTTTAAACACGTATGTTGCAGGGTCTGAGCCCATCAGACAATACAAAAGCAGAGCAGTATGTCTAGAACTAGTTTTGTTCTATAAAGAGGTGCAGCTCTTATATCATCTCCATTTAAATAAAAGCTATAATGTTGTTATGATGTGATATGTAGTTTTGGTACAAGAATGAAATATTCCGTATTTCATCATTGCAACTTTTTTTAAACAGTGTAACCTTGTAAACTGTAAATGTATTTAAATGCATATATTTTGCAAGAAATCTACCAAAGTTGGCTTGTTATGTGGTTTGGTGCCTTTATTTGTTTCATGGTTACTTTATTTTTATTTTAAATGATAATGTCCAACTGTATTTGTCACCCAGCCCATAGACACGCTACACCCTCACTCAGCCCTCTTGCATCTAGCAAACGAGTCAACAAGATATTAGCCCAAACCCTGGACCTCACTGTCTTTTGTCTCAAATTAAAGAACTAAAAAACAACCCCCACYGACAGACACGCCTGCATGTATCTGTACTGTAGAGCCTTCAGAAGTGCTGCAGGATTTGGGCTCTGACTGGACAGTTCATCGCTAGCGTTTAAAATCAAATCAAAACTTGTGTCTTGRGGAGAGGGAGGGAAACCCACACCTTATAAGGGAAATTTTTTTAATAAGCCAAACTTCTTGATAGATAGCTTTGTGTCACAGCAGGGCTGGATCTACTTATAACCAAAATCTGAAACAATTACACAACAAAACCTCTTGGAAGAGGCCAGCGCTAACTGTGTATGTACTAGTAAACACAGCATCATCCTACCAAAAACGTRACTCGCTGCTGATGTTACAAGGTTTCGCTGAGGTCAGTGGGGCAGCGCCCAACAATACTAGCAGGAAGCGGGGCCCATTTTTAAAAGTACTTTTATATTTAATCTCATCCTTCAGTATACTTACTTGTTGCTGTGCTTTAAAAAATAACCCGAGAGAACGCTGTTACTGATGTCACTGGCTTCAGGGTAAAAGTCTAAGTTGGTTTTTGCTATGTTTTGTTTTCCAAGAGCAAAGACCTAGTCCTGAACTTTAAGACTTGGAAGTGCTCAGGATCAGGCCTGAACCTCATCCCAATGAAAAGAGAAATCTATAGCACTTGTTTACTATTTTTATTTTGTATTTATGATTTCACATAAAAATAAAAACATCTAAACCAATCCCTGAACAGGGTTGCTGTTTTTTGTGAAAGGCACTGGATTGTTTGGGCTCAGGAAGGTGGGGTGGAACCTTCACCTGGGCTACCTTTTGGGGGAGAGTTGGGTCATCTCTGGGGAAGCGGGAACTTCCCTGGCAGAGCAGTTGGCATCTCAGTTCTCCGCTGGAGCCTCAGACAAAAGAGCAAGTAGCAGCGGTTGGTCTTGTGATGTGAGCACATTAGGAAGTGGAGTGTGAGTCCCAACTATTTTGAGAACAGCTCTAAGCATGAAGCTCTTCAAGCTTTCAATTCCTACACGTTCAAACTAAAAGGAAAAAAATCCCACTGCAGCTTGGATCAGCCCCAACCTGACCTGATACCCTAATCCTTTCTGCCACCCAGTTTTTTTAAATAGTGCATTCAAGCTGGGGGAAAAACATTTTCACAGATGCATCTGAGCAGAACTTGTGAAAAAAATGGCTGTTAAAGGAAACTGTAGAGGCTAATTGCTAGYGGGGAAATTTGCCTAAGTTATATGACTGCCAGGGACATCTTTCAATATTTTGGAGATTTTTTTTTGCAAGATTTTCAAGCTTTGCTGAACAAACTGTTGCTTTAAAAATGAAGAAAAAACATCTTCAAAGACTTCATTTTGCAGCATTCTTGCCAGCTCKGTTGAGATTAACAAAAGCTCCTTGCCACCCTCCCATTGCTATGCACATGCTGAGCTGGAAAAAGGGTGTCTGCCGGCTTGGCCTTTGTCCTGCTAAACGAACCATTTCATAGTTATGAATTTGAAAGTAACCTGCAGTTCATACCCAGCAAATCTGGTTAGATCCTGTCTGTGCAAAGAAGGGAAATGCACCAGGCAGAGGGAAAAGGAAGCTCAATCAGTCACGTTTGCTGCAGGATGTTTAAGGAAATATTTCCTTTTCCTGCACAAAGATGTTTATTGGGCWTCTGCTCTTTGGAACATACTGAAACATTTTACTCTCAGAGTGAGAAACAAGTGTTACTCCAGATTTTTATGTATAAATCTATTCCCGGATCAAATATTATGCAGGGAATTTGTTCTTTTTCCTTGGCCATCTTTCAAACCACACATGCAGGTAATTAGTCTCTTAAACCTACTTTCCTCAAACTGAGACTGATCCATACATCTGTAATGCTAAATGAGAATCCTGCCTGCCAGAAGCCATATGCCACATAAGTGCCATATTCATGCATATACTTAGCAATATATTARTGCAGTATTCAGCATCAGATGATACCCACAACGCATACTTTTTTTGTTTTGTATACTAAAGAAGAAAATCATTAATTAAGTACATGTGTTTGAGGAGTTGCTTTTGTAAGTCTGCTTGGTAAGACATAGCAAATATTTCTGCTATATTAGATTAATCGGGAGATAGCAGGTGAATTCTCTTTTCAGGCAAAATATTGCACTTGTTTTACCTGTAGACTGATTGTGATAGGATAAATCATTCCAAAAGCAGAGCCTCAAGGGGGCCTCATATTTGTGTTTTGGAAGTAACCGAGTTCTATCGTTCTTCTTTTGATCAGACCTGTRTCTCTGTGTGTGTGTGTGACTGCTCCAGACTGTTCCTTGCTGACTCTCTGCAGGAACGGGCTGTCTGTCTAGAAAACCTCTTCTTCTTCCTACCACAACCTTCAGTTATAAGAACAGGACAATTTCAACTACTGCGTCACTGATAAAACCTCCCATGGCAACAGTGAAGGCTTTACAGTTGCTTGGATACACAAGCCTTGCTTCACCTTTTCTTTTTCTTAAACACAGATTGAGACATTCTGCCATGAATCAATTTAACAGTGTCCTTTGTCTGTGGCATTTGGGGATTTTGTTTACAACACTGAGCTTCCCCGTCCTTCCAAAGCTCACCATGTAGCTTCAAACTAAAATCTGGCAAGGAAAGGTAGTGAGTAGTAGGACTTAACATGGAAGCACACGTGTTATGTCAAAGACATCTGCCCAGGGCTTGTGCCAATCTTCTCATYGTGCTTGATTCCAGCTGCACCCTCGCCACTCTTACATCACCCTGAGGTATAGCTTTGCCTCACTGAAACTGGCACCTACTGTTTGGGTTGCTGATCACCCCAAGATACTCGGGACCCAGAAGGTGTGCCAAGCCTATCCCACAGAAACTGCACAGGAATTGTCACAACTATTATATATGTTGTGATCTTGATTACTTCAATGCACAGTCACAAACATCCTCTCTGCCCCTTATTCATACACGCGCACACAGGGAGATTCATGTAGTCCTTTACAAGTTTGTAAAATAAATGCAGTATTGTACATCCATATTTTGACAGACACCTGAACGGGGTAGATCCTATAGTCACTCTCACCAGTACCACTTAAATAAGCTCAGGATAATGGGCAAGCATATCACACGAGCTTTACCACTTACAATGTGAAAGTGTAGTAAGTAAGTCTGGTTTAAAAGTTCTCTAGAAAAACGAGTATTTCAATGAGCTTKGATGTTAAGCAGCCTGAATATAATTAACTGATGAATTTACTGAACTACTGTATTTAGCTTTTTGTTTTGAGAGCAATGGGATCATACAGCATGGGGAACTGTACATACAGCACTGATAAACCCAAAGAAGAGTGAACCTTGAAACTGCCATCTAGCTGTTTTGGTTTCAATCTACAAAAGGAAGAAGAAGAAACACACCTCACTCCATGACCAACAGAGTTGTCAACAAGGCACAGCATGATGTTAATATAGGAGAGTAAATTAAGAGAAGACCTCCAACACCCAGGACGGAACAGTACAAAAGGACTTTGACCAACTAGAAAACCAGGCAGAAAATAAAATAAGCTGCATCTTGTATTCTGATCCTCCTCAGAGCATCTTGAATGGCAAAGGCCATTCACATTGACTAAAGCCCTGGCAGCAGCTGGCAGAGTATTCATAGCAGGTACAAGATGTTCCTGAAGCCCAGCTGAGGTGTCATTCACACAAGTTACTATTTCTTTTGGAAAAAATATGCTTAGTTTAGATAGGCTGATGTGCCTCAGTGCTATTATGTACAGCAACACTGGTGGATCCATTCCTTCCTACACCTCAGCTCCAAGTCCAGGGAGGTTCCCTTCTGGTGGATCCTCCAGGCTGCACCAGCCAGGCTGAGAGTTTGCATGACACAGGGAGGTGCTCTGGTGTACACAAACATAACAGATGAGATGAAGCCAGTTCATGTTTATTTACAGTAGAGAACAAAAGTAAATGTTTAAAATAGCTGATTTTTACAGGCAAACAACAGATAACCCTCTCAAAAGTGACTGATCCAATGAGCAAGCTGTGAACKCTCTGCCAGTTATAACATCGCTATGCGTCACTCATTGCTGGCTAAGTCCTGCAAGRAGGTAAGTTACACGTGTGCAAATTTTAGGTCTTATCATCTTATAGCACCAGCTGTGCTGGCTGTGGGATTTTTTTTTTTGAGATGAGCAGAAGATTTTCATGGGTTAAACAAATGCACCAAAAGCTAGGAGATGCACAAAAACAGATCCTACAATGACATTTTTAATCTGGTAGCAAAAATAGTTTGCAATGTTAAATGCATTTTGGATTTCAGCTGCGTATGTTCCTAAAGTTTCAACCAACCAGGTTAGCTGACAGAGGTCTGAGTGACATTCATCTCGATCTCATACCAGGTACTGTGGCAATTAATCTAACTATATGTGGGTACCTGTGGGCTCTATTCCCACTCTCAAACACACTCTGACCTGAATCGATTCCCCTCTGTTACACTCATACGTTACTCATTAGCATTAACGGTATTTGTAATCAGAACACTTCCACAGAAGGTTAAACCTTAAGAGAATTTAGGCTTGGGCACAAAAGAGATCACTCAGGAAAGAAAAATAGGCACTCCTTGACAAGAGCATATGCGAAATCTCAAAATGGTACGATTCAGTTTCAATATAGCTTCACATATTTGAAGGATCAGGGAAAAAAACAACAATCACAATTCTTATCAGCTCTAACAAGTGCCTAGCATGGCAGAATTTTTGTGCTATGTATATTTTTAGATTACTCTTCCAGTTATAATGTTCTGTCCTTACTGTATATCTTTTGTTAGAATTAGGATATCTGCTGCAGCAATCTGGATAACYTTTACCCTGAGCTACAAAACCTTTAACAGTTTCCAATTATAACAGCAATCTTTCATTCTATAATACAAATAAACCCAAGTGTTATCTCAACACAGAAGACTCACATGAATATCCAATGACTGCAGAATGATTTCACCATTTTTTTTCTCTATCATTTCCTGCTATTATTTCATTGGAGGTAACTGCCAAGATCCAAGCAACATAATACATTTCACTGTTTACATCTACTTTATTTTTGTTATACTGTTGACATTTTAAAATGTTGACATGGAAGACTGAAGTTTTAAAAATTTGACATCTACTCTGAATTCCATTATGTTCTTGGACCCCCAAATTATTTTTCAACTCTCCCATTTTCTCCTGATTTTATTGTCTTATCCAGTTGAGAATGTCTACATGCCCCACTATCTGCCAATTTTAGAAAAGTCTTAACACCCGTAGCTTTTATGTGCAGCATGTGCCATGGAAGAGGAGTTTCTATTGTTCAAAAAAGGTTTAAGACACATTAATAAGTCTAGCTTTTTAGATATATGGAAATAGTTTCCCCATAAATATAATCTTAGTCTACTGTAACAATGTGGATTGAGCACCATTTCAGAGAAAGAGTTAGTTCCATTGGATGGTATAGCAAGAAACTAAACAAAGGCATTGTTAAAACAGTTGTTCTGCAACAATAGATACTAGATTTTCCCAGAAGCCAATATCATACTAAGAGTGTAGGGGTAAAATGCTGTTGTTTGGATAATATGGAAAAGAGACCTCTTGTCTACTTGGGGTTATTAATGACCACAACTATTCAACACATCCATATCATCATTATAGCGTCCCTCCTAAAAGGAAAGCTATTATCCATGGCATCCTGCCCAGATTCCTCCAGAGCTGATTACATTCTTTATAACCTGCACTTTCAGTTCAGTACAGCAATCTTGACTTCATACCTGGATGGCTGTATGGGTTCATTTCACGCTCTGAAGCAGTTACTGCCATCTGTCCTAAAGGCTGATCATCAGTGGTGGGAAGAACAATCCCTTTGTCTCCTGCCTTTCTCACAAGATTGTAGATTTTACTTGCTTGCTCTCTGCAAAACATATTCATAGCCTTGCAGAAATGGCCCTTTGGCAGATTGCAATGCTAGTACTGAGCTCCACTGGTGTATAGAAAACAAGTCCACATCAAAGGCAGCGTGCGAGGGGGYGGTAAACTGTAAGACAAAGTTTTTTCCCCTTAATAGAGTTAATGAAGTCTGAGCCATGTCACAATATGGAATTGAGAATTTCAGTTTTAGTATCTGTTGCTACACAGGAATTTGTATTATGAAGAAAAAGGCAAACTGCGATCCTTCTCCTGAACCAAAATGTCTTAGACCTGTCCTGACTTGATATTGCATTTTGTCCCTCCTATAAGGAAAGGATGGAGATGGGCATATCAGACACATGTGCAGACGAGATACCTCAACAACCCTGGAAAAATCTAGAATCACAAGAATGAACAAAGATACAGAGAAGGCTCCAGATAGAACCGAAGCACAATCATCTCAGAAAAGACATAACAGCAAGCAAAGCACACAAAGGATGAAAACCAATGGAACRGTATTTTAGAGATCAGTCATGGATCAGCCATGTGGTTCAGTCTCCTCCCTTGCCCTGGCACACGTGGTGTGAGGAGTGGACTGGTTAAGGGGACCGAGCTAGCTGAGAGCAAATCCAGCAGAAAAATAAGCAGTGATTTTCTTTGTCTAGCCACCATCTCGCTATTCCACACAATAACTTGGGCAGGCAGGACGCAGGATCATTTAAACTGCTGTGAAACTTCGCTTTTTGACCTTGCAAGTGAGTTTCAATCAAACAGAAGGGTCTTAACTCAGATGAATAAAAAGGAAAGACATAATGAAAGTGCTTTATAATGAGCAAAGATGGGGTAAGATACCACCTTTCTGTAAGCACCAAACTGAGTGAAACCTTCCCCTGAGGTGTCAGTGAAAATACAGACACTGTACACTGACAAATGTAGTGTACAAATGTAGTGACTCAAAAATGAGAGTCTGGAAACAGAAATGAACGTATCCAGGGCAGAAGCAAAAACTAAAGAGCTTAATTAACTTAAAATGTAAATGTAGGACTAAAATGAATCTGTTTCAGAAAGCCTAGAATTCCCCAAGTTGAAGGTAAAATAGGAAGGTGGGTTTTTTTAACAAATAGACTAGAAAATAGCATGCATAACACCTGTATACATAAGGCGGTGAGTGTCCTGGACACCTAGAGGGCTCTAAGACTGATCTCAGCAACATACAAGTTTCTTGTTCTAAGAACAAAAGGATAGAACTAATATGAGTGATTGGACACTGGATAAAAACCAGCACAAGTTACTAAATACAGATTGCATCTGATGAGACCTGATACCGCTCACCTAATAACTAACTGATCTGTCACAGTAATGTCCTTTCTGGTCTCCCTGTCCACGTGAATCAGAGGCACTCTCTCTAACATCCACCTTGCTGAATGGAGAAGGTGAGGCAAGGAGGAAATAAAAACAGTTTGAGGTTTAATGAAATAAAAGACCACAAAAATGTGCTGAATAACAAAAAAATGAGGGGTCATCACATTTTTTTCCTAAGGGCTGTAATCAGGGAGGAGGAGGAGTAGCGATTCTTAAGTAGTTTCTGCCAAGTCAATGCAGTACTGTTGGAGCCATGTACAGTATTGCTATCTTTGAAAGGTTGAGACAAAATACACTTTCTAAAAAGGAAACATTTATCGGTTATTTGGAGATAGTGGAACAGATGAGTAAGCAGATACATACCTACGTGGAGACTAGTCAGAATGGGACATTGGCCAAGAACACAAACTGTATCTACGTTTACTGGCAAAAAGTCTCCATGAAGAAGCATAGAGTTGAGGGTTTATTAGATAATACAAGGAAAAAAAAAAAAAAGACAAGTTATGAAGACAAACAATGCTGGCATCAGCTTCTAACCATTCCAAAAAGAAACATCTCTTCCAAAAAGATCTTGTTGGCTCCTGTCATCCATTTGTGCAAAGAGATGAGGATTTTCAGACTGGGTAGATGGCCCCTGTGCAGCTGTGCTACATTTCATTCCCCCTTTTGTTGCAGAGACAGTTTAGTGGGACACACTCCCATATCCTATTCCCTTTCCTTCATTATTCGCAGCAGAACCTTTCACTTAGCATTTCTAATAGCACCATGTAGTGCTGTCGTTTCAGGAAATGCCTGGCCGTATTCACTGCTAAATCAAGCAGGAGTCGTGCTGGCAATTCAAGGAACACCTCATCAGAGGAAAAAAAGCAATTGCTGCTGAGCTATTGTTTTCCATTTCATTTCACACACTCAAAAGAGCTCTGGTGACCACCCAGTGGGTGCCCTGAAATACAGATTCCAAGACACCTTCCTGAGCTAGAAAGGCAAACCGGATTTACTGCTCACCCTCTATTGTTACTCAGTCTCTCTTTTCCTGTTAGTTCTTTATTTTCTATTTTTGTACTTCACCCTGTCATTTTCAGTCCTTTTCAGGTTCCCTTCTCAGTTTTGTATGCAACAGTTGGAAAGCTTCCCTTTGACAGAGCATGCTATGCTCAGAGAGTTTGCTGAGGGGATATTCTACAATAGGAGCCAGCAAGACTGAGTCAGAATTCAGTAGCTTTAGCAAGGAAAAAGTCTCATATAGAGGATATGTTCATTAAGTGATTGTTCTAACTACTCTGACCTTAACACTGATATCAGCTAATCTACTTACATGGTTACACTGCAAGCGGAACCAGCTGAAACAACAATGCTCTTCCCCTTTTTCATGTTCATGAAGCAGCACACACTGGATTTGCAAAGCAGGTAACCACATACCAACACCCGTGCATGAGCAAATGCTGTTTTTGTGGGTGTGAACAAACTACAGCCAAATAACAGGATAAAGAAATCTAAACACTTGAGGGAGATTCAGACCTCTGGTAGGAAGAATGGGAGGCAGTTGAGCTTAACAGTAGAGACAGATAACACATAGGTAGAAAAATCTCACGTGGAGAGAAAACAGGCAGACTGAGAGGAAAACTGCAGAATGGTTTGGCTTTTCTCTTCCTCAGACTGTTTTAGGTGGACAATATTTCCCTCCCTAGAACAGACATGTCTGGGAAATTCCACCAGTGCTTTACAATATGTGCATGCAGGTCTTTAAATGATTGTGCTTAATTTTTCAAAATGTAACTTTTACACAGTCCAGAAATGGTGCTGTTCTGATAGCATACATTCACAGAGTGCCATTAACCCTAAAGGGTAATGGATTTTACTGACAAGAAGTATAAATAAAGAAGAACCTACTGGATTGTATTTTTAAAAGTAGAAAATCTTTTCAGCCATGAAAATTTTGTGAGAAAGTAAAGCTAGAAATGATGGATACTAGCTTTAAAGTCTTAAACTTCCTAAGCAAGATACCACTATTAGTATTAAGTGCTGAACTGGTCTAGTGCTAGATAGTTACCTGAATCCTCAATTATAGATAAAATTAAACCTGGATATTGATTTAACCTCGTAAGCAATGAACATCTAATTTAGGCAGTCAAACATGGACAGTGTAAATGCACTAAACAACCTCCAGATCTGTTTAGGAGGCAATTATTCTGAGACAGTAGAGTATGGCACATACCAAATTGCACACCGTAAAACACCACAGTTCTCACCTAAAGTATCAAGTTGCAGAATTACATTACAGCACAAGTTCTGCAACTGTTAAGGTCAAGATCTTGTTTCCATTAATTTATGAATTTTTCTAAGTGCTCTAAGATTTGCATGACATCCAGAATAGCCTGAAGAGCAGGCTTGCATCGTGAGACTGTAGGACAACAGTTTTTCAAATTTGAGATCATGTAAACAAAACCTCCCAAGATGTAGTCTGCCCCACAGAGTGATTAGCTAGAAGTAGCCAAATGCTCTTTTGAGTTTCTTTGAACTGGACAGTTACAACTGGAAAAACCCAGAAGAAAACTGTTTGGAGAGCATCTCTTTTTTTTTTTTTTTTTTAACAGCTTCCATATAACGTAACAAGGCCACTTCCAGGTAAAGCAGACTTTCCTGAAGGAAACACAGCCTCCTCAGGTAAAAATTATAATGCTCGTTTTTTAAAAGATGATTGTGACCTTGTACAATAGGGAGAGGAAATTGYGGTCAGTGCATGTGTCTGAGGAGAGGAACGTTAGCAGGAGTCCAAGAAGGTCATCTCAGACCTCAGATCATATCTAACCCCAGTGCATGCTGCTGTTCACAAAATCTGTTTTATGGGCATAAACCACGCGTCCTTGCAAAGATCAAGAATGGCATACTTTTTAAAGGAAGATTCTTCACCATCTCTTTAGAACTTTGTCCTGCAAGCAACCCTAGCTTTAATCCTGTGACCTCTTCACAGGTGACCTATTTCTGATAACAGCAGATACAAAACAACAGGATCTTAAAAGCACCAATGATTTCTCACCATCATCCTTTGAAGCAGAAAAATTGAAAATGTCCATAAAGCAGGAAAACATTATAAGATAAATCGCTACCTCCTAATATAAAAAATACTCAGTGCTTATTAGACCTATTTAGGTAGTGTTTTAAAAATACAGACCAGGTCTCTTAGAGAAATGACTAGAGCAAGATTTTTGCTTCTTTAAATGTAAAGCCCTGTTTATTCCCCACTCTCTTGAAATGCTTTATTATAACAACCTCACCCACCTAAAAGGAGATTTTCCCAAGCCACAGAAGGTAGTCATGCCCCTCTCTCCACCTGTTATCCGAGTCCTGAATTACTACAGTGACCACAACAGTGTTTAAAGAAAATACCATTTTACATGCCCATTCCCTACAGGCTACTGATCCAGCTAGACTTTCAGATCAGATAGAAGATAATTATTAATGGCATACTTATTTCGGGAGCTCCTTGGTGACTTCTTTCAGCAAATAAAAACATACCAAGAGCTGAATGTCCCTGTGAATTCTTTCCAATTCAATGGCAGGTGCCTCCAATTTTCCACTGATGTGCTGCAAATGAATGATTAAATGAAAGTAAATTCCACTGAGCTAAACAGTGGAAAAAGACACCAACACCACAGAGACTGAAAAAACAGAAAAGCCGTATCAACAAGAAGAGGTGACTCTAAGTGGTTTATCCATTTAAAGAGACAGCACCTCTTTTTGTAAGGGAGCATTACCTTTTTGCAAGGGCCAGGAGGGTATCATCTCAATTAAAACTGTTGTTTGGAAAGAAAACAAAGGACTCAGAATATCACAGTAACCTAGTTAAAATCAAGGAATATCTAGAGAAATCATCTACAGTTCTTAAACAAGTGGCAATGTTGTCGAACTGGGGAATACAAAAACTCCAGATCTCTTAATAAAATAAACCCAGATCCAGCATTGGAAGGAACTATGTTGTGATATGGCTTGTGTATATGTTTTACCTTAGTTTAGTTCATGAGGCTTGTCCACAAATTCCTATATGGAAGCTCTCTACAGAGAGCTTGATTTTAATTCTGATTTAAGGATGCCTTCTGAGCCTTCAGCTCATTGAGAATAGCATGCAGCAGCAACTCCGCTAAATGCTTGTTTGTGATATCAAATTACTAGACAACTCTTTCTGTTCATCTCTCATTATTGAGATCTTAATATATTGCCCAGATACATGATTCAGTAACAGGTAGCAAGTCAAAGTAACAAGTGCCAGTGTAGCTATCCAGCAGACGCAACTGCCTTGAGGGGGAAGAGGAAATAAAAATTATTCTATCACACAACAGCAGTGACTGGGAAACCTACATTCTCTGCTCTATGTCAGACCCAGGACTGTCATGAAGTTGTGTACAATTGAGTAAAAAGATCTCTTGCCTACTTTGAATGTGTTTGACCTTTGTCTTGCTTCTCTAATTCTGCCGCCTTCTGAATGACAAAAATAAAAACTCAGATGCTTGAAAAGAATGGGAGTGCAGTCTGAAATAAAAGCTCACATCATTTTCTTTCCCTAGTGAATGTTTTGTAATATTTCCTGCTAAGAAAGTGTTTATAACCCAAATGCTTGTGCATAAAGGTGGCACTGTACTTAGAGCTCCACCCTGGGCAGCATTTTTTTTAGTCTTTGAATCTGATCCAAAGGGAACTTTCAGTACCACCTTGAAGCCAACAATGGTACACAAGAGCCAAGAGGGACTTCAATTTTTCCATTTAAAGAAACAAACATTTCACTGCTTGCTTTCCCTCTGACAAGCCAGACTTACTCACAAAGTAACTTTCAGAGGAATGTTTTTAAGAATATTCCTTCTCTGAAGGAATCAAAACCATCATGACTGACAGACGTACACATAAAATCAATGATCAAATGATGATCTTGTTTACTGTCCTGAGAACAGTCCTGAGTGTTTCACGTTTTGTTTCTTCCTCAGTTGTGATACTCTATTGATTACTCCACTTCCCTTTTTACAAATACTTTTCTGTATTACTCCCATCTTTGCAAGTTAGCATACCGAGTGGCCAATTCAACTCAACAAAGCCATCTTGAAAGAACTCCCATACAAGAGACCAATTTTAAAACTTCTCTTTTCTAGACCTTAAAATTGGGGAACTCCAGACCAGTGATTAGTGTGATCTCTCCTAGAAAGAAGGGCATTTTATTTCTCTTGTATTTTTGGACAACTGAGGACTGGAAATGCTGTCCTAAAAATGGGAGTGGAAAAAGTGGAACTGAAGCATGAAAGATGTTCTGAAACATCTGAGAGTTAGTTCTCCCTTTGTAGTCTAAGACACTGAGAGATCACAGATTCTAAACATGACAATTCTAAGGTACTTTTCCCCCCGCCCCCATTTAATTATTTCTTTCCATAGGAAACCTCATGTCTGTAGAAGGAAGAAATATATACCTTTGTAGTAACATTCTTGATTGGAACATTTCAGAAAACAAGGAAGATTAAACCTTGCTGTTTATTACTATCTTTTGCTTCCAAAACAGATGACAGAATGCCATGTACAAACTCAAGCTTTCCAGCATTTATGTTACGCTTCCTGGGACTTCTCTAGCTACAGTTCTGGTCCTGTTGAATTCCACTTGCCAGGAAGGCAGTTGCCTGCACTGTCTCTAGAGTGCACTGGATTTTACTAAACAAATGACAGCTCTCCCACAAGCCATTCAGAATTTTAAGACTGCAATGTCTCTCCCAGACCGTGTCAGGTTTAAAAGTGATGATGGCTATCTACTAACATAAACTCAAATTGATGATAGAGCAGATAAATCATCAGACTCTGAAATATCTCTGATTTACTGTTTCTGCCATAAAAGCAGTAGGCTCTGAGAGAGTAGTCAGGGTCAGTAGTGGGAAGAAATAGCAAACACTGTAGCTAAATTTGATATGGCTCATGAACTAGGGCCCATATCGTAGCATCAACCATATTTTCATCTAAGTACCAAAGCATGAAAGACAGTCCGAGGATAGGCATACATACTCCTCTAGATCAAGGCAAAAAACCCTAATATCTCCAAATATTCAACCCAGGAATATTTTCTGTCCTTTATATAACAAGTTTTACAATAGCAAATAAAAATAGTGAATATTTGCAAAAGAATTTGCTTAGAAATTGTTGTAGAGGCTTTTACTTCCATTAACAAGAACAGGGAAAATATAAACAATAATCTTCCCAAAAAATTTTAGTTCTAAACTTGCAAACAGAGTTTATTCATTTTCATTTTACCATTAAGCTCTTTCACTGTTTTTTGCCATCTTATATTACCAAATGGTCATAATTTACTCTTTCCACCTACTTATGCATCATTCAGTGATGGAGAGTCTGGATTTCTTTTTCTTACATTTTTCCTTACTACCAGTCTTTTAGTGCAGCAGACTAATTGTGCTCTTGCTTTGACTTGGAAAAATAACGACTAGTAAACAGATTGCTTTCTGCATTGATAAGTGTAAAGTGATGCATATGGCAAAAACCCAATGATAATTTGGACCATTAACAGTCAGGAGTGAGATACTGGTGATACACCAGCTAGATCGATTAAATCATCAGATCGGTGCACAGTAGCTGTCAAAAGGGCAAAGTAAGTGTTAAGAATTATTAAACAGAGGGATGGAGAACGGTCCACACCATTATACTGTTGCATAGACCTGTGCACCCACACGTTGAACATCGTGTGCAGTTTTTGTTCTCCCCTGTCTGAAAATGATTTAGAGAAGAGCAACAATGATAATCAAGATACAGAACAGCTCCTGTAAAATGAAAAATTAGGCTGCTGTTCTTCAGACTGGCAAGAGGTGACTGTGGGGAATATAAAAAAGGTTTACAAAATGATGAGTACACAGAAGGGTAGGGACTACACAGCATCAAATAAGCTAGCAATTGGCAAGTTGAAAAAAATACTAAAAAGTTGTAGTTTTTCATACAATATCTAGCTAGGTTGCAGATCTACTCACTACAGAATATTGCACAGGCTAGGATTTTACAAGGATTCAGGAAGAAGTTATCCAGGTTCACAGACAACTACTGACAGTTACCAAATACACAGAAACCACACCTGGTTCAGGATGTCCTTGAGTATAAGGACTGGGAGAGTACTTGTGTTTGTAGGTGGAAGGAAGCATCATATGCAATTGCTTTGTTTCTATACTCTTCCCTAGCACCTGCTTTTGACATTATAGAGGTCAAGATACTGATTAAATGGCCCGCTGGTCTCCCCTCATGGCTATTATTACCACATTTAAAGTGGTATAGACCCAGTAGCTCATTCACACCAGAAAGTTGTAATTCTTTTTCATTTTCATTTTTTTCTTAAGATAAGCAGTAAAGGAAGTAAGAATTAATTCTTACCCACTATGCAACCTTGACGTTGGTAAGTACAAGTCTATTAAGTCACTACAGTTCTTCCGGGGAAAGGGATTCACTTTAATTCCAATCAAATGAGGTCTTTACCGTGCAGTTTCAATTATGTCTAAATTTATGACCCCAGAAGGAAAACGGCCATGAATCACTGTGCAGGAATGGTATAATTTAGTTAGCTTGTTCGGCTACTTCAGTACTTTGGTATTTAAGGATTTTCATTATTTTATTTTCTTAAAAAACTAAAACATTTTAAAGGATTTGTTTCATACTTTTATTGTTCTCTAAAACAGATTAGCAGCAGCAGAAATAATTTAAAGAGCTGATTTATGAGGGTACTATTACAGTAAGCAAACACAGCAGAGGAAAAAGAGTTACTGCAGCTCAAATATAATCCTTAGGGAATGTTTCTATTTGTATTCAGACATGGCTAGGTGGAATGCCACCATACATCTAAGAGGGTAAGCCGATTTCTTAGTGCTCTAACTATTTATTTTAAAATGACTCGTTAGAGCCACATTTTCTGTTTGGGCAAATAAATCAAAAGCATAATAATCTCTTCATGAAGAGGTGTCAAGAGTTCTTGGCATGGAGTCTCTGTCCAACACTTAACTGTAAGAAGTGACCATTTTAACTAACCTACACAACAGAGTTTCAATGAGCCATTCAAACCACCAATTTACTGCTGCTTAACCGAGCTACTTTTATATCCACACACTGGGGACTCCACAGTTTTGGATCTTCCTGTACAATGAATCTCCAAGTAATATTAACATATTCATCTACGAAGTCTATAGCACAGAATAAACTATGTAAGGAGTGTCTGATACTATTTCACATATTGTAAAATGTTGATATGCAAAAGTTTTATCTATTGGCAGAGACTTCTTCAGGTTTCCACACAGATTTAATAACTTACTTTTTACACATTATTCAGCATTCCTGACTGATTTGGGGCCACATTTGGATGGCCTGGGGATCAGTTCAACAGCTGATCAATTCTAAAATTCGCAAAAGCATTCTTGGCACCTCCAGTAGATCTTGGGAAAACTAGAACCTTAAAAACCACCAAAACCAAAAAGCAATAAAGGAGGGACAAGGGAAGCTTATTCTCCATGTAACAGATCCACAGCTTCAAGCTTACATCTGTTTGGAGGATGAAGAACCTGCCAGTAATGCAATTACCAACACACCCCAGYGCAAAAACTAGCTCCCATTTCTCATCCTCCCAGCACGATGCACTATGCTGAAGCTAAAGGGTGCATGTGCCTGAAAATTTGTCCATTTTTCAAGACATGACAGTCACCTACTAAAACAAACACACAAACACTCCTCCCCCAACTTCCTCCTTCATTGCAGGGCAAGATCTGTATTTATCACAACAGCAGGAAAAGGTGGTAGCAGTAGAACCCAAACATGCCCTGAAAGGGGAATGGAGTAAATACACAAAGTTCCAGGAGAGGGATGAGGGATACAACAGCGATAAAAGAATTGATGAGGTGAGATGAAGGGGTTCACACAGAGCTTCTAATGAGAGGGTGGAGAAAAAAAAAACAACAGGAAAATCAAAACCCCGAACAGGAAGATAAAGGTAATAGCTTGCTAAGGTACCCATCAAAACTATTCCATGTATTGAAAACATAGCACTAAATGTAACTAAAGACAGAGATAGTAATTAAACTGAGATGTTACGTGCCCATGCTTTTTGATGCCTTCCTCACAACAATTATTTTCCCTGTCTAAAGGTTTTGTACAGGAAAAAAATGGGGAATTTAGTTGTTTGTTTAGGATTTCCTGAGAGATGGCCACTGAACCATGAGTCAGAGATCCAGGATATGCAAGACCTTTTATGCATTTACTGAGCAAGCAGACTGTGCAAGTAAAAATTCAATTTTACCCAGCACATATTATTCATTCCATATACATGAAGGTGGTCTCACACGCTGAAGCACATTGTATTTACTGCTACACATACCCATGTTTTTCTCTGATATTTACATCTAGAAGCATGAAAGCCCTAAATATATGATAGGGCTGAACTAAAGTTACAGTCATTTAGTGCTGTGGAAATGGCAGCAATTCTTTTGTGACAGATACGTTTAAGATAAATTTAGGAAATTCACTTGACTCACTCTGCAGTTTGCAACTTAAAGATAAAGTGAAAATATTTAGAAGTGCACTTAAGTGTCACAGACTCMCAGCTTTTACATTGTAATCATGGCTTGTCACTGGTATCAGTGTTCAAAAAACAACATAAATGTGTGTGTTTCCATTTCCAAACTTAAAGCACAGTAATCTACTTCAGAAATGTAACAAAATTACTGTATGCTGTGTACAGGCAAAACCCAAAGTACGCTGGTTAGGGGGGATATTATTTATTGCCAATACTACCTAGTAAACATGTAAAATCAGAAGGTGGCATTATGTTTTATCTAAGGAAGCACAACTTTTTGGCCATCGCAGCTTGGCACAGGGATTTTACTTAGATAAGATGAAAATATTTGGGAAAAAAAAAAACAAACAACCAAAAACCACCATCAAACTTTTGTTTGAATAAAAATATATAGTTTAATTAGCTTTCTGTTGGCTACATTTAAATCACATTTAATATTAAATTAACCTGTATTAAAAATCTGTACACAGTATGATGTAATGATATATAACCTTTTCATAGTCATTATAATACATGAAAACATTAAAGTCACACAGAATTAAAGCAAATATTGCAAGAAGAAAAAGAATTCCAAACATACACATATACATACTCACCCAATGCACAGCAGGATAAGTCTAACAAGCAATACGATTTCATATGACCAAAGTGAAATGAAATCTCTGTTATGGAAAAGGATTGAGCTAGCCTGTCAATATTTATAACGCTACAGTCTACACACAATTATCATAGTATTTTAGACTCTTTCCAGGAAAATTATTCCCAAAGCTAAGCTACAAGTGACAATACAGTATCACAATGCATGACTAAAAATGCGTTAATGGCACCAGAATTCCCCAGATTTTTCATTCAGTATTTGGCAGTTACTCRGTACTTGGATTTTAAAAGCCCTAAAATTTTAAAACTTGTCTCACAAAACAGTTATTTCAATTAAAGTTCAAGACCTCAACCTGACAGTACTAAAAAACAGTTTCAACATTCCAGAAATTCAAGGAGAGTTTCGAAAAGTTTCTTATTAAAAAAAAAAAAAAAAAAAGCATTCAAGCCAATTTTAAAAGAACATTTGAATGGTAATATAAATATGGAACGTCTTCAAAACCTATTTTTTTTTGTTATTAGCCAAAAACTAAACATCACAGGAGCATGTCTACTAATAAAAGCAGGTTTGACAAATAGAAGTCCAATTTGCAAATACTCCTAGTTGACACCTTTTGCCATTATGAGGATGGGATCTTTACAAAGAAGCAGTGTTCAATATCTGTGTGCTAAGGTTAAAATCCTTTTGACCTCCCAAGAGGCATAAAAACAACAGTCCAGGCCTGTACATTTAAGATAAAGCAAGACGATACATCACAATTGCAGCACCATGAACTTTGGAACATCCGAAATAATTTCAGAGCATCTGATCCTCAGCTTCCAGCACAAGGAGCCAAAAAGCACCACTGTGTGACAAGGGCAGAAGACAAACTGAAACAATTAGTAGTCAGAGTGTAAAGAAAGAAACAAACAGATGTAGAAATCTTGGAAGCCATACATGACTATGTTGTCTAACAAACAACAATTGCAGCTATTGACCCACTGTTTCAAACTTCTGAGTGAACAGAAGAAAAAAGAAATTGTAGCTTTGATACCCATTGAAAAAAGGTAAGTCATATTGTCATTTGGCTAGGACTACCAACATTCAGGCTGTTGTTAAAGTCTTCATCTTACTCCTTCACTTTCATATACATACCGTAAAGACAATCTTGTGAGATGACTTCACATGTTAATACTAGAGACCAAATCTTTATCTAGACATGAAAAAGCCATGAGGTACTTTATATACTTTCAAACAGTCTTACAGGTTGTCTGAACAGACTTTACAAAACAATTTAGAGTTTGGCTGCTTCTCTGGGAGAAAGCAAGCTATCCCCACCCATCACTGCAGAATAAACACACACACAAACCAATAAAAATAGTTCATCATTGAAAAGCAGTGAATATTTGAAGACAATTGCAACAATTTGAGAGTCTCATCAGACCTCCAGTAAAATCTGTCTTGCCCTAAAGTAGCTTTAAAACAGACTTTGAACTAGTGTGAAGCTAATAGTCACAACTACAAACAAAGTCTTATATCCCCATCTTTATTCCAGATAAAAACTACACACTAACATAGACTACAACCTTACCACTGTGAAAGAAAAATGCAAATTCTACATTAACGTCAAAGCCAAGAATGGCTCTGCTATGGCCAAGATTCCATCCTGAGCTCGAAGAAGCCATCATAATTAAAAGAAAAAGTCAGTAACAGAGTATCAACTACAATTAGCTAGTATCTCCATTTCTTTCACAACACAAACAGCTGCTCCTTTTCCAGCTGAAGTTAAAAAGCCACAAAAAGTTGAGAACAATGGAAGAGAAGCTTATGGATGATGAAACATAAATAAATCTCTTAAGGAGAAAAAAAAAAAATTCTGCTTGTACATTGTCTACCTCCTGCCAAAAAAGGAAAACAATTGTCTTTGTAAGAAACCCTTATCTTCAATTTATATTTTCACTAGTAGTCACCACATTTTCTTAGACCATTCTACAGATAATATAACGAATGTAATTTGGTTACTAACTTGATTTGTAATTAATTTTTGAATTAATCCTCCTTACMCTGTCTTACCATTAGGACAAGAGAGAAATGAGTGCATCCAGAAATTTGCTCCGGTCTTCTGTTTTCAATTCAATTACTAAAATATGAAATATGTTATTACAAGATGCAAATAACTGAAAGATATACTAGATGTCACACTTGAAGAATATTAATTCCAAGTATACTTATTTATATTCTTAATCAACTTTAAGAAGGAAAAAAAGAAACTATTTATTTGGAAAAAATGCAAAGCACATTGTTTATTTTGCTCTTAGATTTCAGCAAACTCCGATTTCTAGGTGCTCACTACATGATATAGCTGCYGCTTCTTAAATCTAGGAATGTTTCTTTGTATGTTCAACATGCATACATAAGTATGCATTATTAAAAACTGCCTTTTTTTGTAAGCACATACAAAGATAGGCAAATCTTGTTGCATAAGTATCTCAATTTTCAAACAGACAATAAAGAATGCATCTCATAACATCAATACCATACTTGGTTTGGCTGCTAAATATAAAAACCCTCACAGATAACCTCATAGATTTTAAACTGAAGTGCACATATGAAAATTATTACTCCGTGCAAAATGTAGATTGTCTCAAAAAGATATGCAAACCTCTGCTTAGTAGTTTATAATTTCTGCACAGCAAGATAGCACTTAGTAAAAGATTGACAAATAATGTAGTTTGTGTTTATACCAGGCTCAGGAATAGTGTATCGCATACACACCCCTGATGTTTGCATTTAAGACATACACAAATGAGTGTATTGTCTACAGTCATTATGCTTTATGGAGGCTGCGTAAACACTGACCCCTAAAGGACTATTTGGTGCATGAATAAGTGACAGCATTACTCACTTGACATGTCAAAATGGTTGTGTAAAGTCCTAGAATTGGTACTGTCTGCAGCTTTCTCAAACGCTCTTCCAAAAAAGCTGGAAGATGAACAGAAATACAAATGAGCATTACAGAAAAGGATATATTTACTAAGGTAGATGTATGGAACTTTTTCCTTGCTGAGAGTTGAAAATGTCTTCCGCATGTTTTTCGTGTGCCATGTATTCAACATACATCTCGCTTATTCAAGTGCAAAAATCTTAACATTGCAGGCTTTAAAAAATTAAGTCTGGGGTCATATAGTGAACTATCTCCCTCTTTTAAGATAAAGAAATAGTTAAGAGGGAGGGGAAAAAAAAAAACTTGCAAGGAAGCTGGGGAACATCTGTATCCTCTCTCAAAGTCTCTCATGCATACCATATGCAAAAAGCGTGTTTTTAAGAAGGATACAGTTCAAGTCAACATACTCAGTGTTAAATAGGTACAGGAAAGATGTATTTGCTTCAGAGACAGGAAAAGTCTATAGATAACCTTTAGTAAGAACTTTTAAACAATATGCTTACTTCTTTTTGTCAGAGCTTTCTGTCTCCGGAGGAATCCCCACCATGATCACAGTTCCCTGTTCAACATCCATTGGTGCAGCCATTATCAGTGGCAGCAATTTACAACGCTTGTTTTTTGTCTGGAAGTCAGAAAGCCTCTTTGTTAGACAAAACTCAGGAAACAATTTAGTTTCAGCTCTCCGTGTGAGCTACTATTACAAATACTCATCTCAGGATACAGCTATAATACAGTTCAACAGAAGGTGGTTTCTTTACATAATCTCTTAATCTGCTTCTTTCTTACAGTAAAAGTGACTTTAAGGACCAATAGAAAATTCAATTCTTCTCCGATCTTGCGTTTCATTTTAACACAGAAATGATATAGACAGACAAGATATGATTTACAGCAAAGAAAAAAGCTCTTAAAAAAACCCCACAACAGAAGAACTGCAGGTATGGGTATCTAAAAACTTGGACTGGGCTTAATTTTTTGCAATAATAATTTTACATTGAAATACAACAGATAAAACATTGACAAACACAGTCTTYACTAGAAATTATTTTCCCCTGTCATATTGTTTTACAGCAGTAAGCTGTAACTTTAACAAATTTTGTAATTTAATTAAATCCAAAAATAATTATGAAGATTTTAACATTTTTAGACACTTAAGTAAATGAAACAGAACTTTGTTTAAAGTGTTCTGTTCTTAAGGTAAATGTTTTGCAGCGAGTTTTAAAAATGCTGTCCTGCTCCTAGTGGCAGACTAGTTATTCACCACGTCTAACTTTCAAAATGAGGACAGACAGATGCAATCTGACAAGGATGGACCACCATAAATTTCATTTACAAATTAGGAAGTGTTCACTGTGAAGACAGTTCTCAATCTTAAAACCTCATTTTTATCTGAATTGTGTAACTAAATAGCTCAAAACATAAATGCAATTTAATTTCAGTTACGTTAGTTGTAAAGATCAGAGGATTTTATTTAAACAGACACAGAAATCTTTAGATTACAATTGCAATATTGCTTTCTTTTGTGTCAGGTTAACTTTTCAAAGTACATATTTAGTGATAAGTTCCCTCAAAACWTACAAAATTATACAAAGATTTTTAGATTGCAAGTATCGTAGTAATGAAAACTCTTTCTAATGCTACAAAGTCTCCCAGGCAGATATCTTTCCTAGAACAGCATTCACAGATGTGCTAAAATTATCCAACCAATTAGCAGAAAAACATTATTAAGATGTTCGTATGTTTTTAATAATGAACTGCAAGTATTCAACAGAACAATAACTACTACACAGGCCAGAAGTTAGTTAGTCAAAAACTTTTGATTTACTTACAGAGCAAACAAATGATTTGAGTAAGTATTTACTAAGCAAGCACAGAGACACTGGTCTGGCAAACAGTTTCACATCTGGTGTGCCCTAGGAAAAGAAGAATTATTTCAATTACAATCCAAGATGATTCTTCCAGTTCTTTAATTTTAGTATCTACTGACAAGTCTAAAAGTTTTGTGTGGCTTGAAGAACACTAACAAGAACCATTACAATACAGGAGTTTGATCCTACCCACTTGACTTTGATATGAAGCCCTCCCCGCTTTGAGAGGACTGATTCTTCCTTTGGGAAGTTCAGAGTAGGTGTCAATACTGACCCATCAGAGGACAGCACAGTCTGTCTTTCTGACGAAGTTATTCTTATTGAGTCAAGCAGTTAGGAAAACAGTATTATTCAACTATGAGACAGCCAAATATGACAATCAAACGAGGCAGCCAAAAACTAGAATTCTGACCTCCATGAGAGAGCAATAGAGAAAAGGCCCCTGAGAAATTACAAGGTTGGTACAAATACAGCTGGCTACTGTCTGCTGAATGGCACGTAATTGCTTTTTGGCTAGGTCCAGTCCTTGGTGCAGTTTGTCCAGGTTACCCCTGCAACAGAAAGAATAAAAATAAACACTTTCATATAAAAAGAAAGCTTTTCACACAGAAGTGAGACCTCCCTAAACACTATTCACAGGGATATTTGATTTTTCTTCAATGGCTTATGAAGCATCAATACACCTTTTAGATACGTAACCCATGTTCCCTAAATAAAATTGTAAAAGAATGAAGAGACGTATTTTCAGTACCTGGAGAGACTGTCCAAAGCTTTAATGAAGTTAGTTGCTTCAGGCCCCTCTTTCTCTATATTCTCCATGAGAGAAGCTGTTGCATAAACTATATCACTTGCTGAAAACTTGTTCTTAAAGCCAAAGTGAATGCTGAAGGTCTGAACTCTTAAATCCTTCATTCTGCAAAATGAGATAAAMCCAGTAAAGATTATTAACATTATCAGCATTATTATCAACATTGACCAGCCATCTCCTCAGTATGTTAATGTTAAGAGCATGAAGACAAATCATACCCTAACATTTGCAACAAGCCTAATATTACCTTGTCAATCTAAAAACCATATTTTTTTAAAAGAAGATGTTACATCCTCTTCATACAAAAATACTTGAACTTAATTGAAAAGTCTTTTCAGATAAAGCATTTGTATTTAAAACAATTTACCCAAACTTGTTTGCAGATTCTTCAATCATTTCCCGAAGATTTTCTTTCAAAGACATGTCCATGGAATTAAACTTCTGTTTCACTTGCTTCAAAGGCAAACTAAAAACAGAAGGAAAAAATACATTGATAGGTATGCCAGAAGAAACAAATATTTTGCCTTCCTTTCATAAGGCTTTCTTAATATTAGATAATTTAGCAAGTTAAGYCTGACTAAGCTTGTTTGCGTTCTTTTTTCTTCAGTCATTGAAGAGCAGATGCGAGAAAGCATAGGTTACTTACTAATCTACTATTCCATAAAGGCATACAGCTGAAGTATTCCTCATACGCCAAGACACAAGTTGCATAACTCAACTCAAAGAGACACTGCAACCTACTCAGAGCCCCACAATCATATGTAAAAACTAACTAGTTGAGTACTCGCAAGCTATATGATCGATATTTTTCCATAATTCATTGAAAAAAATATCCTTTAATCAAGACTCAGATTTTTATAACTCACCCCATGTCAGCCAAAAACTCCTGGAGCCTCTTCTGCCCTTGTACGGACCAAAGCTTAAGGCTAGCAGAGGTATATGAAGTGTTACAGAGACTTTCATATAGAGACCAGTGCTGATAAAGTGCCAGGCGCAGACTGAACAGGGATTATGGAAAATAATTACAAACACATATCATTTGAAGTTACAAATAGTAACAAAACTCCACAACTGGTAGGTAAGTCTTCAGTTGCCCTTATATATTGCATCTCTGTACTACATAAGACAGTTAGAAGTTGCAGGTGCACGTAACACAAGACGAGCAACATTTGACTTGTAACTAATCCTGAAAGGTTAAGCTGAACTGAAGCTACACGAGCTATTGAAAGAGGGATTCATGTTCAACAAAACATTCACATTTCCATTTCTTTTAATTCCATTTTCAGCAGCAGAGACGGTGCTGGGATTTTTTTCCCCACGATAAAAACTCAGCTGGGGTTCACCAAGCGGATAGAGTTCATTTTCCCCAGATCTTATGCAAGGATACTCATATTCAAATGCTATTCGCATGCAATCAATTGACAGAGAATTTTCCTCATCCTCGTTGCGGTGGTTATGGCGAGACACGTGACGCTGTAGAATTCCAATATCAGTCACATACTTCATTCTTAAACAAAAACAAATTTGTTACTTCACTTTCTTCCTGCATATTTTTGTACTTGATTATGAGAACACAAAAATGCTTCCTAAAGGTTACACATTGGCCAGTCAGCAGCATGAAAACTGCAGATACATCTTAAAAAAAACCAAACCAACTTGTTAAATAATGTTCTTTCCATATTCAGCCATACACCCAGGCAATTAAAGCTAAAATAAAACCAATACAGAGAGACAGATAGACTGACCAATGAAATTAGTTAGTTACTACATTTATCTCCTTAAAAACATCAGTGTATTAGTAACAATAGAACACTAGAATTAAAGTCTACAGATGTACTACTAGAATTCTGATGGTATCTAGTAGGAAATAAGAAAAAAAGAAAAAAAAACAAAAAGGAGAAAATCTGAAACTCATTAACTAAAACCGGAAAGGAAGCTGGAGGATATAGAACATACAATTTTTTTCCTTTAATAAAACTGTATCAAGGTCATATTTACGTAAACTACTATTTCTTCCCAGATCAGAAGTGATTGTTTTATAATTTTGTGAAAAATAAACTTAGTTTAGAAATTCTAAATAGTAGAAAAGGAAAATACATTTTTTTCTGATGTATATTCCCATTTTTGGAAGGCATCAGGTCACATTCAGTCATTAAGATATTTAATGTCACTGTTTATTAATGATCTTGTATTATATTAATTCCCATATGTTTCCTGATCTTTATTAATTGCTAAAAAAAAAAAAAAAAAAAAA
>JAYKAV010003399.1:1686881-1707300 GCA_035582835.1 Phoebastria nigripes
GTATATTCCCATTTTTGGAAGGCATCAGGTCACATTCTGTCATTAAGATTTTTAAAGTCACAGTTAATTAATAAACTTGTATTAAATTAATTCCCATATGTTTCCTGATCTTTATTAATTGCTAAAAAAAAAAAAAAAAAAAAAAAAATTAAAAGATAGATAAATAAATAAAAAATAATAATAAAGATAAATTTAAAAAATCTTTCTTACTGAGTGATTTTATCTTGGACCCATTGATCTGTTAGGCCAACAATAGCCCACCTAAAATTGGGGCAAAAAAAAGAAAAGGAAAAAAGTTAAAACAAAAAATATTCCAGTATAGTATATTATATTTAGTCCTCTAAGTATGTAACAGAACAAGTCAGAAACACTGTTCACCAACTGTACGTATAAGTTAATAACAAAGCTATATACTATTATTCCCTCTTTAGCAGACATGCACGTATAGTACTACCCTCCCTTTTTCCGTGCAAAGTCTATTGGTTGCTTGTAATTAACTTACACAGATGTATCCTCCAATTCAAGACATACATCCAGTCACGAAATAAATTGGAACCTCATACTGAAATCAAATAGTTTTTGGAAATCTTGCCTCTCTACTATGGGATTAAGCTTCTAGCCTTTATGAAAAATGATAATGGAAACATACCACAACATGTCATTCAAGTCTTTAGACATTATCCATGCCAGATCAAACATCACCATTGCAGACTACATGAGGGAAAAGCAAAGAGACGATAAATGAACAGAAAACTCTCACTTCACTAAACAAATAGAACACAGTTAAATTTGCCAAGTACTAGCATGTTTCTAAAGCTCTAGAAATCACACTTGAGTCTGACAATCTGCCAGTGTCTTACCTTTTAAGACATTAAGTAGAAAGAAAAATATTTTATACAGCTCTGCAAACCTGCATTATATATAAAGCAGCACTTAACAAAATATAAAAATAACCGGACAAGAGGCCAAATGACAGAAGGAACAGTTTGATGTCCTAAGTGTTAAGTTTGAAATATCCTAGCACTTTGAAAACTTTGAAAGGCAAACAAGCTCCCTATGTGCTAAATTCTTTTTGCRAGAATATTTTGTGCATAGATATACTTTTGTCAAGACCTAAAAAAATTCCACTATCACAATTTTTTTTATACCAGCATTAACGATATCAAACAACAAAATGTTAACAGTTCTGGTTTATSATTTCCCCCCACTGTTAACATTACATTAGCCACTGTGACTCAGTTGGCTGTTGTCTGCCAGTCTACCAGTACTGTTTCTATGATGTATCTGGTAAAATTGGATGTACACAACCAGAGAACATGAAACTGCTACGTCAAACTACTTGTACATGTATGATGTATCTTATATATAACAATAAGATATAAAAATAACAAGATACAACAACATTATTATAACGTATAGTATTATTAGATAATTATAACATTGTATTAGATAATTATAACGTTGGATATTGTCCAATTACCTTTACATTGGCACCTTGTGTTTTTACGGCAAACAAGAGTTTATACTTACTGAGGTCCCATGGTATTCATATTGCTCATAATCAAAAAGAATTTCTCGTCTAAAAAGGGAAAAAAAAGCCTCATTTGACTAAGTGGTGAACTGGTCATTGCATCAAATTAAAAATATAATCCAGGAATTGTGAAATAATATTTAAATTTCATTTTAGCAATTAAAAAAAAATTAAACTTGGGCTAGAAATTGTTTTTCTGCAAGGCAATTAGATTTTAGTAGCAATGTGGAAACCACACTGAAACGTACTCAAAAAGTAAAAATTTACTAAAGCATTATTCCTCAAATACTATTTTCTTATCTGGTTTGTTCCTGCTCATTCCTATTGACAATAGTGGGATTGTACAGGAAGAAAACAGAAGCACAAATTTCACCCTAAGATAGACAAGATAAGAATACTACTTTAAGCTACTTAAAAGTGAAGCAATGCACCTATTGCTACTCAAATTTATAAATTACTATTTAACAACTATCCTCCATTTGAATGTTTTATATTTATATACTAAGTATCTCTCTCCACTTTCTGAATAAAGTTAGAACTGAAGCATCTTGCAAATCAAGCAGCACACTATCATGTTTTTGTATTCTAAACAAGATTTTAATCAAAGAATAAGAGAAAGAAAAAGAGATACAAGCAACATAAAAAAAGTTAAACACACCTGCGTGCCTCCCATTCTCGCCTTTGTCGTCTTTTCATTGTTCTCTCTATTACTTCCTGTAAATTCATTTGGATGTTAAAAAGCTAGAAAAAATACTCTAGTAGATTAGCACCTATCCAGATACTTTAATGACTAAATCTTCATTAAAAAGACTTAATTAAAGTCTTCATTAAAAATAAGAATTATTCCTATTAACAACATCTAATGAGAAAAGTATTATTATCAAATATCTTTCCAAGGAACACACTTTTGTAAAGTCATGGCATCTTTCTGTGCTAACATTTGTTTAGCTGGTTTTCACAAATAAAAGGTCCAGTACACAGTATTTTCAACACTAGCAACATTGCATCCTACCATTTTATAACATAAAAATGACACTGATGAAAAATAAAGATGAGATAATTAACGAAGCTCAGAAAAAGGGGCACCCACTGTATATTTAAGCTCCATAAATAGCATCATCAGCTTGAAAACTCAAAGAAAACAAAAAGGTCTTTGTGAAATATTTAACAGATTCGAGAATAGCTTTTGTGTATACTATTTATAGATTTTCCTTTGAATTTCTGATATCTGCTTTCGCTGAGTTAGCGCCCTTCATAGATTAGTAGGAAAAAATGTACAATGTTAATAGAAAAATAGTATGAAATATATATTAAAATCTGAGAATGTCTTTACATTTAATTGTCTCAATATTGCTAACCTTGTACCTTTGCTTCCTTGTATGGTATAAATAGAAAATATGCTACAAATGACATATGGCAAATTTAATTTTTTGTGTCTACCGTAATATACTTTTGTTAGTTTACTGCTACAAGGACAGACAAAATGTATTGCTAAATTATTTGTGAGCTTCTCTCTTCTCAAACAATTATTAAAAAAAAAAGTTTATATCTAAATAAGTTGTTTTGCTAGACTGAAAAGCCCAGAGCACATAATCAGATAGATCTCTTCAGTCCACTGGTTACACAAAGACAGCATTACGCATAATCAAGTTCAAAAGATGTTTTTTTATAAGGAGAAAATATTTCTGTGCAGTTCAGATAAATAAACATTTTGTGTATGTGAAACTCTACTGGTCACAATAGATTATTTTTAAATCTTACACTTGAATTTGTGATCTAATGGAACATAATTTTTAAACTCAAACGTCATTATTATGATGATGTAAAGTATATGTAATAACTGTTTTATTTTTCTTCTTTTCACAACAAAGTAGCAGAAACACACCTCTTCAAAACGTCTACGTTTCTCTGAAGGTTCTGACCCATCGCTTTCATTCTCTGAGTCCTCTTCTTCATCCTCTTCATCTCTGAAGATATCATCATAAGCAGGAACATCGAGATCATCATCTTGTTTAACTAACAGCTTAATCTAGCAAGAAAAAAATGTATTTTAAAATAAAGTATCTTATTTAGCGATTAAAACGCATTTCAAATGACAAGTGAGAATACTTCAGACACTTTGTAAGAGAAAYTAAAAATTAATTTTGGCTGTGATCGATTCCTGGCATAACAAAAATATTGCTTTTTAATACAAAGACCATACTTATTTATACAAAATAAGAATAAAAATCGTATTCCTTTGTTACGGCATTACTAAAAGAATTATCATTTTTTATGCTTGTTAATGTCATGTTGTCAAATAATTTGTGCTTAATACTCAAATTCTAGGTGTTGCTAGATTTTGAGAGATAATACATGTTACATTCTGGAGGATGTTTATCCTCTGATTTGTAGCAGTTTGATTTATAGCAACAGGATTAACAGGTGCTTACTACTGACAACTATCACACTGCTAACTGTATATACTTTATTACTGAAAACAGATTTTTTTCTGATCATGTACATTACTACTGCAAATACCCATTAATACTGCTTCCTGACCTACTAGCTAACACTGTAAGCAGTTCAGCAAAACACAGAAAAGCACTACACCACCCACCACCACACTGTGTAAAGATTTTTATTATGAAAGAAAAGCGTTTACCTGTGTGTCATTGTAAACATTCACCACATTGATAGGTCTGTGGCTGTCACATACAAAAAAAAAAGTGTCTTCTTCAGGCTGCAAGATCTCCAGAAGGTCAACATTGGCACCACAATTAATAAGAACAAAATATTTGAACTGCAAACAAAAGCAAAAGCAAAAAAAGAATGCTTTTTACTTCAATTAGCGGGAAACACGGAAGACTAAAAACACCTTTACAAAACCCCCAAAGCACTCATCATTGGCAAAACTTGTATTTACTTTCTGATATTTGATGTCTCTGAGGAGGAAAAAAATTTGTAAGACAAAAGACCAAATTTGGGGATATTGGACATCCAATACCACCACCTTTTATATCTCAAAATGTGTGCAAACTTAATTTGACTCTATCAAAATTATAGCATATTAATTTGAGCTGATGTAAAAAACTTGACAAGTTTGTTACTGGTATGTTAAAATTTAACCACTGTTTTGAGGTAACCAATAATAATAATTAGTTTAAGAGCCGACATTTTAAGTTGGGGAAAGGGAAGAAGTGCATGTCTATATAAGATGAGCTGCAACTTAAAAAGTTTCCAGTATTTTTTCACCTGATCTTTATGCTCAAGAAAGGCAGTTTCAAGTTCTTGCCATCCAGATACTGGGACGAGTGTATATTGCACATGATCACATTGAAACAAAGCCTGAAATGAAGCAAACAGCTGTTAGCAAAGGTGAGGGGAAACAACCTCTTCCACAATGCTATACCATGCTATAATTCCATTTCATACAAATCTTTATCTYGAAGACATCCCAAATGACAAATCTATATGAACTTTGGGAGTATGACTTAACAGTTTTCAGTGTCATAACTCAYGGAAGAAATAAGTTACAAAAGCAGATTAAACCTTCACCCTTTCCCCAGTTCAAACCTATTAAAAGGATCCCAGGGCATTTTTTCTTTTACTGTTAGCCTACAGTGATAATGAACAAAGACTTACTTGGAGTATTTTACAAGCACATAATGCATCAACATCTGAAGCAACAAGAAGAAGAACACGCTGCAAAAATAATAGAATAACAGTATTAATATATTAACGTAGGCACCAAATCTAATGTGCTGGTACATGAAATTGCGTAGRTCACTGCGAGACCAGAAAATAAGAAATTTAGGTAGAGATCATCATAAGCATAAAACAGGATTGCTTCTGAATGGACACTGCAACCAAAATTAATCGATTGGATCCCTGTAAATATGAACAATAAACAACTCCACATACCCAAAACATGTCAGCTGTTTTGAGGAAATGTAATTATTCAGACTCCTATGAACCGCACATGGTTTTGAAGGTTCAAAGCTAGTCAGTCCTATGACTACTTTCATCACGCCTAGAATGGCCTAAGTTTTCAGCATGGGATCTGGAACAATTTTGACTAAAGAAAATCTGTAACAAAAATAGGAACAAGGCCTCTAACCTTGATTTAGGCAAAACAATTTATCTGGTGGTTTTTTTCAGTTGTTTTTGTTTTTTGGTTTTTGGGGGGTTTTTTGAGATTTTGCTCACAGTTGGAGAAGTTGGGGGAAATGCTTTCATTTGCACAATCCATAATACAGTTTCACAGGTAGAAATACCAAAAGACTGTCCAACAAAAGCTTTACCACTTCAGTGTACACATCCACCCTGAACAAAGTTAAGCAAACTGCGGGTTAAAAATGAAAGTAGCCAACCAGACCTGCTACAAGAAAGACTGCAAGAGAAACCTCAAAGACGACAGAATACAAGACTTAGCGTCTGGACAAACAACATCAAAACGGTTAAAAAGATATAAAGAAAAAAAAAAAAAAACAACAGATCTAGAGATGTCTTGGTTAAACGAAAGATCCCCAAGGATACCCAAAGCACTTGCGAGAAAGGAGGTGAACTGTAAGTAAAACATCTGGCGAGTCCTCGTCGCACTGGCAGCAGCTTTGGCTCGGGTTTCCAACGCCGTAGACACGCTCGGGAAGGGTATTTTTACACTCCGGGCAGACTGGCGGCCCACTCAGCGCGGCCCGGGKCGTTACGTCCGCCTGACAGCGGCGCTCCCCGCGCCGGCCCCCACCCCGACAGCCCCGGGGACGCGGACACCCGCGCTCCCCACACCCCCCACGGCCCCGCCGCCGCAGACTGAGCCGGGGACGCGCCAGCACCGTCCCCGCTCCGTGAGGCGGCGGGAACTGCCGCAGCCCAGCGGGGAGCGGCCTGAGGGGAGGCGGCTCCGCCCGCCGCCGGGACGCCTCGGGTGACACCACCCGCTCCCCGGTCGCGGCCCGCCGCCCGCACCTGGCTGATAATCACGTCGTAAAACTCCCGGCGGGAGTCGGAGATGAACATGGCGGCAGCGCGAGAGTGGCGAGGGAGCAGCGGAGAAACGGCGGCAGCCACGGGCCGCCCTCACTCAAACTGGGCGCCAAAACAGCGCCGCTTCCCATTGGTCTTCTCGTCACGGCGCGCTGGCCAATGGAAAAGCGGACGTCCCTCCTTCGCAGAGCGGATTGGGCGAAGTGCCCAACCCATTCCGGATCTTCGCCAATGGGATTGGGAAAAGGGAGTCGCGACATGTGCGGCTGGCCAATCCCAGAAGTATCTCAGCCGGAAACATCGTGCTGGCTTTTGTTGCCATGTCTGCCATCTTTGCCGCGGGCGAATTGTTCGCTTTACCGTTCAAGTGACTTCGACGAAGAGGCGGAAGGTGACACCTCAACGCCCCCTGACTGAGGAAGRGCCAAGCGGCCAGAAAAGCCGTCTACAATGGCCACATCGGCAGGTGAGAGATCCCGCCTTCCGCCCTCACACGAAATGGCCGCCCGGGGGGGGCGGGCGCCGCGCGGCATGCTGGGAGGGGCAGCGCGGCGGAGGAGGGCCGTGGGGTGGGGCCCGCGGCGGCGGCCAGAGCCCCGTCAGGCGAGAGAGCGGCTCGGCCCGGCCCGGCCCGGCCCGGCCCGCCTTCCGCGCCCCGCCGATTCCTGCGGGGAGCTCGAGCGCCGCCGCTCTGCGCCTCAGCGCCGCCGCCATGGTGAGGCCCGGGGGGCGGCCGGGGGAAGTGCCGAGTCACGGCGGGCGGGCGGTGGGTGGCTGGGCCCCGCGTTCCTTCAGCGGCTGCGGCGGTGCCCGCTCGCGAAGCCCCKTTGCGAAGCCAGCGAGTGGCGACGCTGGTGTGGAGTGCCAGCCTGCGGGCGGGCGGCCGGCGGCGGCCGGCGGGTGTCGGCCTCACCTCCGCGAAGCGCCGCCCGCCCGCGGGGGCGGTTGGTCAGCCGAGCCTTGCTTTAAGCGTGGCCGGGGAGTGCGCTGCTCCCGTTTTCTGCCTGCCCACGCAGCGCTTGACGCACAAGTCTTTCCCCAAGCAGCGCGTAAGCTGTGTGGAGACAGAGGGGCGGCTGAGTTGACAGGGAGATCAACCGTACGGCTCCTCAGCGTAGTTTTAGCTCAACTTCAGGAGACTTCGGCGAGCGCTGTAACACTTCAGTGTGCTGTAGATACGTATTAATACACTCTTCTCTTTCTGTTTTTTTTTTATTTTTCCTCCTAGTTCTCTTTTAATATGTTTGATCACCCCATCCCTCGGGTTTTCCAGAACCGCTTCTCAACCCAATACCGCTGCTTCTCGGTATCCATGCTTGCTGGACCTAATGACAGGTCAGATGTGGAGAAAGGCGGGAAGAGTATGTGCATGTTTTATTTTGACTAATAACCTGTTGGAAGAGTGTTTGTGAATAATATCGAGTAATACAGCTTGTGGCCGAGACTGCAGAAACATTGTTGAACAGCATGGAGATGTACTGTTGGCTTTGTGGCTGGAGCTAGAAGAGCGCCCTAGGTGGGGCTTTAAGAAGGAAGGAGGAGGGTTTTATTGCATTAGTGTGTAATTAAAAAACTTACCGAGTGAGTCCTGGTTTATGAGCATTAGAAGACGACATTCTTCTTTTTTAAAATCTCTTGTTAAAATCTTAGGCCCATTACGAGCCATGGAAATTTATGATTAAGGGCTTTTTTCCCCTCCTTGTTGTACCTCACTTAGCTTGAACAAAGAGAATAGATCGGCCAACTTAATGTGGAGGCTGTCAGACTAATGCTATGTTGTTTTGAGTTGGCATCGTTTAAGAGCACCTATAAGCCCAAACAAATAAAATTACCTTTAGGAAACATTTTCTTTAGTACTAGGTATTGTAAAACCTTGTGTTCTCTCTTTTTCTGATTAAATTCTGAAATCTCCATGCTAGCAGGTATATTTGTCATGACTGATTCTACTGAAATCTCTGGCTCAAAAATGAATTTGCAGGAGACTTTAGAATCTCCTTTTTTTTTAGAGGAGATTTTAGAGAAAGGAATGATAGAATTGTATGTTACGTACTCTTTGTACAGTCATACTTTTCCTAATCTTACGTTCTTATTCATTTCTGCAGTAATTATGCCACCATCAGCTTTGGATCAACTCAGTAAGTGAATATTTTATTCTGGACTAGCAACATTAGAAATATGAGCAAATGCATAAGCAAATACCACAGTATTTTAGTTATTTATTAAAATCTGACTTAAATAGAGAATATGAGACGAATTAGTTCAAAAAATGTGTTTTGGAAGCATTTTGTCTGTCAGAATTCATGAGGCTTGTTTGTCTTCAAGTACAGACATCTGAAGTGTTGGGCTGCCTGAGGCATGAATCAATATTTATTAACTATTAATAGCGTACTCAGTATAATGGTTACAATTAATCTAGTAAATTCTTAATCTCAACCTGCTTGTTCTGGATGCTGTTGTCTGGAGCAAAATTTATTTTAAAGACAAAATAAGTGATAATTAACTTTGAAATGGAGAAAAAGATAACTGAATCAATAGTAAAAATGATCTTTATTGGCCTTTTTAACTAATGGTTTTTCCCCCACCTCTGACTTTTAGCCTTAATAGAATTTCTTTGAGAAATTAATTTAATCAGGATTTAGTTTTAAAATAGGTAGGGCCTGTTAAAATTCATTAGGTAGGAGCTAGCTGAGCTAACTGATAATAGCACAAGGACGTAACAATAATAGATTCCTCTGCTAATACCCTCTGCCTGCTCATCTCTGAGCTTGGGGAAGTGTTGGAGAAGCATTTAAAATTCTAAGTGCGATGGCAATACAGTGTTCGTGTATGTGCATTCTCTCCTGGATTTGTAGTTTTGAGCAATTGGAATAATGGTGTGAGGGAAATCCTCTTCTATAGTCTGGCCCATTCTCTTGCTAATGTTCAATCTCTGAAAGCTTCAGAAATGTGTTAGTGGCTTTTAACAAATAACATTTTTTTCTCCTTTCTCACCAGGCCGACTTAATATTACTTACCCAATGCTGTTTAAGCTGACCAATAAAAATTCAGACCGAATGACGCACTGTGGAGTGCTTGAATTTGTGGCTGATGAGGGCATATGTTACCTTCCACACTGGGTGAGTTGTCTCATGCTGAACTGTCAAAACCTGAAGAGTAGGATTAGTGAGTTGCCAGTTTAATATTAAAGAGGTGGAATGTTTCCTGAAAGTGCGTGTCTTTGCTAGTCATGTTCCTACAACAGCTTTCAGTCACAGCTCAGGTTTCCCTCCATGAGAGTTTAACTAAGTAAGTAAAGCAGGCTGCTTTTTAAGATGTACCTGACTGTTCCTCCTGAAATTAAACCATGGTAAACTGCTGCATTTCAAGGAAGATGGTGGCCCCAGCAAAAATAGGTATATGAAAGAAAAGAGAATTAAAAACATCAGTCATGTTGATAGTGGTTTGTATCTTTGTTTTCATTCTTGCAGATGATGCAGAACTTGCTGCTGGAAGAGGGAGGCCTGGTGCAAGTAGAGAGTGTTAATCTTCAAGTTGCTACTTACTCAAAATTTCAGCCACAGAGTCCAGATTTTCTTGACATCACCAATCCCAAAGCTGTGTATCCTTCCTATGCAATTATGGAGCAGGGGACAAAAGTTTTCTCCCAAATTGGAATGATGAAGTAGAGCTAGCTTTTCAGGTGTGGCTCATACTCTTCCAGTAGTAGGTAACTACTACTACATCTTCTGAAAACAAAAAGGATGGAGAGCTTATGTACAGAGATGTTGCCAACTGCTGGCACGAAGTGTAGCCTGCCGTGAAGAAGCATGAATCTTGGCTTAAAGTCCAATGAGTTTGAGTGTCCCTTAAAAGAACTTGTACACCCTAATGTTTACTAAAAGGCTGTCTATGGTACTGATGACTTTTAAACCACGTTTGAGAGACCAAGGATCAGAGTTTTATAACATAGTAACTTTAAAGCTTTGGTATTGCATTGAAAACAAATGTTTCATCTTAACATACTCCAAAGATTAGAAAATGCATTGAGAAACTTCGCTTGTCTAACTACTGGGGACGTTATTGCCATCAACTACAATGAAAAGGTACAGTATACAACACCAGTCCATGCCAGTTTTGTTTGGATACCATCAATTTGAGGAAATAAATTCTGCCCCATGTAAAAAAGTATGCTTTATTTCAGTAGACTGTGACCACACAAGTATTTTGACTACATCTTGTGAATAGGTTTTATAGATGAGTATTTTTGGCAGCACATGTGCACATTTGATCACTTGGGGTTGTAGACTAAGCTCGTTGTTGGATGTTGGTGCTAAAACAATCAACACAGAGCTGTGCAGTATTGTTGACAAGTAATCCCAGATGGTAGATTTCGCAATCGGTTTTCTTCTGGAGGAAAAAAGGGGTCAGTTAAGTCTTTTCCTGAGCTGCTGTTTAGATTGTTTTTTGACTCAAGAGAAAACAAATTTTTGTGCTGTTGATGTTTTTACAAGTCAAGGGACAGAATTTATGCTAAATACATAATTTGTTTTCAAAAATGCAGATTAAGGTACAGTAAGAGTGCAGCAAGGTACTATAAAAGGTAGGTTCTCTAGCTCCAGCATATAGCAATCTTCTAAGTTAAAAATCTTTGCTCTCAAGTTCTGTGGAGACCCTACAGTATCCAGTCCTCAAACTAAAGAGCACTTATTTCAATTTTCTTGAAGCTATCTGAAGGGAAAGGTTTAGATATGCTTTTCTTATGTATAAGTTGAGCTCTTTCATGTGCAGTCTTAAAATATTCATTTCTGTTTCAGATCTATGAGCTTCGAGTAATGGAGACCAAACCGGATAAGGCTGTGTCCATCATAGAATGTGATATGAATGTAAGTTAAAGCTGATGTGGAAAGTCTGCTTTTACTGTGTCCTCCCAAAAGGAGAGGGCATGTCGTTCAGTGATAGCGCTGTACACCAAGCACCTCTGATGCTGCAGGAAAGGTGGGATACCTATCAGATGGGATAGGGAAGATGACTCATTTGAGAGTACTGCATGCACCTTTGTAACCACATCTGTGGTCTCGAGATGCACTTCATGTACCATCAGGTGACTGTAGTGCCTAGAATTTAATGTTTAGCTTCAACATGTTTTATAATCTGAGTTTTATTTAACAACCTTGTATTGATTCAAACTCCAGTGATACTGTGGGGTGCTGTTTTACTGCGCTGTTTCAATTACATGCTAAGACTCATTCCTGGGAGGCTTAGTCTTTTTACTTCTGAGTTAAAATGTTTAACGAGCAAACCTCAGTTCTTTCTAGATCAAAATGGAGTGATAGTTTGTGGAGTTTTGAGGAATAGTAGTATAAAGCTTATGATTAAAAGAAAAATATCAATCATGCTTATTTTCATGCTTCTTGTGTAAATAGGTGGATTTTGATGCTCCTTTGGGGTACAAAGAACCAGAAAGAAGTGYACAACATGAAGAGACCACAGTAGGTTGAGCTTCTGTTCTTCAAAAATGTATTCCCTAGAAGTCAGCCTTGCTTGTGATGGAGCAGTGAGCACCAACATAATTTTTTTTTCCTGAAACAATTTCTTAAGACTAAACTTTACTTACCAGATGCTTTTGCTTGTGTTACTTAGGAGACAGTTTTTTACCAACTGTTGATTTTGGAAAGGGATTGTTCTGAAGTTTTGTTTGGTCAGACATATGTGGAACTGTTTTCATGTGTTCTGTATATCACAACATGAACACAATGAACTAACTTGTTTTTTCCCCTCACAGGACGTTGAAGCAGACCATAGTGGATATGTGAGTGACATAGGATTTCGTGTAAGTCCCCTATTTCTGCTGGTTTCTGAATGTTGTAAAATGGTGCGGGAAAGTTGTTCCAAACAACTGCAAAATACTAGTACCTGTTTGTAGAGGTGCTCGTCATTTAACTGGCAAGTATCTGCGAATTGTGGTGCATACAGCCAGTAACGATATGACTTGCTGTCCTTAAAAGGGCCGTCTATAAATGGGTGACCGAAACATACTCCTACACCCAGGATTCATCAGCTTATATGTACCAAAAAGAAACATGCTGAATCAAATAATTAAATAAAAATGATAGTAAGATTTTACAGAATATAGTATCCCCGTGCAGTGTGCTTTCAAATACAGGATACGGTTAAATTAAAACTCGTTATGTATACATAGGCATTCTCTGGTTCTGGGAACAGATTGGATGGCAAGAAGAAAGGTGTTGAGCCTAGTCCATCGCCAATTAAACCAGGAGACATTCGAAGGTATGTCTGTTTCATTCGGTTGTCAGCAAGTGAAGGATCAGTGTTTGAGCAGAGTGGGTTGGTTTTTTTTTTTCTGCTCCTGCAATATAAACAAGCTAATTTCATCATAAGTTTGCATTTAGAAAATAAATAGTCTCATCTTCTAAACTGGCTGTGATGTCCCTGACTATTTAAGATGCAGATCCTCAGTTAATGTTGCCAAAACTCACTCAATCAACTCTGGTTCTATAGAAGACTAGTAGGGAGAGGCAGAAGGGCTAGACTGGGCTGGTGGGCTGGATTGAGTGATGTACAGAACCCTGCCAGTTTTCTAAAGTGAAATTTGGAGTAGAGTGAGATCTTTTTTGAGTTGGGTAGATAACCAAAGCCAAGCCATGGGTGGGTTGGTTGGTTTGTTTGTTTGTTTGTTTGTTTTTTCTTCTTGGAAGGAAATTTAGAAAATTCAGACCTAGTGGAAGTGTGCAAGGATGTGGTTCCTGTGGTGTTCTGTCATTTACGCCTGCCACAATAAAACTTGAACCCTTGTGGAAAAGCATGTCCATGGCCCTGTGGAAACCACAGGCTACATGGAAACATGCCCACAGCCAAGCTTCTACAGCAGCTCCAGTATCTGATTATTTACTTCATGCAATGTATGCCTACCATCAGAAAATAATTCAGTGGTTTAACTCCAGAATTACTTGGTAATGCAAGTTTGCAGCCAGTGTTGGTACAATACTGACAGACACGGAGTAGGTCTCACTGTGTTCAATTGGATGGTAGGTATAAAACTTCTTTCATAATATTTTTATGCTTCTTTTCCAGAGGAATACCCAACTATGACTTCAAGATTGGTAGAATCACATTCATTAGGAACTCACGTCCACTAGTTAAGAAAGTCGAAGAGGTAAATGAAGTTGGATCCTTCCCAATTTTGCACAGAATTATAACTACTGTCCGAGTTTGTGGTTCCTCTCTCCATACTTGATTTTTCACAGCGCACTTCTGTTAAAAAGTAGTGGTAGTTAAAAAGTGGTTTGAGTTAGGTGAAAGCAACCTCTGATGTCCTTGCTTGCTGATGTAAAAAGATTGGCCTGATACAAGTTTAATAAGCCAGTGCATACTTGTTTCAGTTGGCTGAGAGGTCATTGAAATGCTTGTATTTTATTTTCAGGAAGAAAGTGGTTATTTGTAGATTAAGGATGTGAAATGTCTACAGTCAGTTGCTGCTCTGAAGGAATGTTCTTTCTAACGATCGTTCAGCTTTTATCACACACAAGCAGTGAGCAAAGAGGTAACAACTTTTTTTCCCTCTTTCCTTTTTCCAGGATGAATCTGGAAGCCGGTTTATTGCTTTTTCAGGAGAAGGCCAGTCCCTGCGCAAAAAGGGAAGAAAACCCTAAGCTGCGGTACCTTTAGTCAGTTAGGAGGAAAATAAAATAACAATTGCAGCATATTGGATCTTAGTTATTGCAGTTGAGAGGAGAGATTGTTTTGCACCACAGGAACACTTTTACTGGTTTTGGTTTCACATTTAAAACTGGAGCTGTCAGACTGTCTTAATTTTCGGTAGAAAATTAAGTTCTAGGAATTCTGAAGGAGGTTTTTTTTGTATGTGTTGTGAAGAGGGAAAGTATATCTCGGATAAACCTGAGAAGTAAAACCAACAAGGTCTACCTTACTAAAAGGTCCGGTTCTTAGACTACTCCCTCCCCTCTTACGTCCTGAGCGATGATGGTCTCATGTTGCTCTGTGCTTGATGTTTTCCTCCTTCTCTATATAACGTATTTTGCCACAATTCCAGGTAAGCTTTTTGGTGTGGTGCAAATGAAGGCTAACACTTGGGTGTTTAAGACTTTTGTGCAGGGAGTCTCTTTGATCTTAGCTTCAGGTGTGGGGTTATAAATCATTCTAAGCAATCCCCCTGTAACTGCTTTTTGTATTTATAATTAATAACATGCCTTTTAATAGTTCAGATACAATAACGTGCTGTAGCAATCTCATGGCACAGGTAGGGAGAGGCGAGACCCAGCTTCTCTGCCTGGCGCCGGTGCGGGAGTACAAAGCTCCGGCGCTTTGGAGCAGCGGTGTCAGCGGCCGCCTCTGCGTCCTCCCGCGTGCCGGGGCGTCGTTGCTGAGCCCTGAGCGCGGTAACCGGCCGGAGCCCCTGTGCTCCCTCCTGGAAGGCCGAGTAAAGGTCCCTTGGTACCCAGCCTGCGTCCCTGGTGTGGTGATTTCGGGAAAACCCAAAGCGGTGGGCGCTGCCGCCTCTCTCCGGCGCCCCCCCCCGCGCGGGGCGGGCTCGTCACGGGAGGAGGGGGGGTGGGGGTTAGGGGTCTCGTAGGGGAGGGGTTGGGGCGGTGGGGGTCACGTGCTGTCCAGGGAGCCCCGCCCCACAGGCAGCCAGTGGCTCGCAGGGCCGGGGGCGGGGCGGCGAGGCACCCGGTGTGTGCCGCCCTTCGCCATTGGCCGGGCCCGCGGGTCTCCCCGCCAAGCGGGGCGGGGATTGGTGGCGGCGGGGCGGCCCTCAGGCGGGGGCAGCATGGCGGGCGGCGAGGCCTGGNGGGGGCCGGGGGCGGCGGGCCGGGGCGGCGGCGCGGCTCAGCCCGGCCTCTTTGTCCGCCCGCAGCCGCCGCGGTCGTGCGAGGACTACTGGTGGGAGTGGAAGCACTGCCGCGGGCTGCGGCACGCCTTCCACCACTACTACGCGCACGGGGAGATGCCGACCTGCGGCCGGTGGCGGGACGACTACGAGGCCTGCCGCGCCTGGGAGAGGGGCCGCGCCGCCGCCGCGCAGGTACCGCCCGCGGCCCCCGCCGTCCCCTGCCCGCCCCTCCCCGCCGCGTGAGCGAGCGGCAGCCGGTAGCGGCCGTCGCTGTCCCGCCCGGGCCCCTGCGGACAGCGCGCCCGGCGCTCTGTGGGCCGGTGCTTGTGGGAGAGAGACCCGGCAGCCGCCTGCGGGCGAGCGGTGTCGGCGGTCACGCAACGGGGAGGGGTTGGGAAGTCAGGCGTCTGCTTGGGGGTGGTCTTGACATCCAGCGGGAGTATTTCCACAGCGTTCTGCTGTAAAAGCTCTTGATTTCAGTTACTCTGATATTCCCTTCCCAATACGAAAAGCTGCCGCGTTACAGGCAAAAAGTATTCCTGGGGTGTCCAGAAACGCTCCTGGCTACAGCCCCATGAACACTGAAAGACGAGCGCCCTTCAGCACAGGCTGCCGCGTAACTCATCCTTTCAGCCAACTAGGACAACTTCTGGCGGGGAGGGTAGCACATACGGTAGTTTTCTTCATAACGGAGGAGTCAGAAACAAAATATAAATGTGACGTAGTTAAAAGCTTGTATCCTGGCTTACTTACATAGCATTTGGCATTTCTATTTAAGCATGATAAATTTCTGTTCCTCGTTTTATCTCAGATAGTTACAGCAGGAAATAAGCTCTGTAAGACTGGAATATCTAATACTATTGTGGTAATATTTTTTTCCTGTATTTCAGGAAGCTTTGTGCAARAGTGAAAGAGCTCGAGTTATGGAAAAACAGAAGTATGCTCCAGTGTGGACGCTCAGGAAGAGCCCACCACCTGACTGGCATCTTCCACTTGACCAAGACAAACCAAAATAGCAAGACTGTTTGCTGTGTTTGGTCAGTAATGTAATACACAATGCAGAACTATGCTGGTTTTTTTCTTCCAGGTCATCTTGAAATTGTACAACTGTAGCTCTGCCCTGCAATACTTCAGTACTCATTCAAAAATACTGAGAGTTTATTTAAACACCCAGTATTTTTTAMAGGGAGAACTGAGGTGCTTAATTTGGTTCTGGTCTCTTACTACTGTCTTACTTTGGAATTTCATCTCAGGAACTCAGCAGGCAACTCCCAACTTAGTGCATACATGATCTAGCTCCTCTTGCTAGACGAGGACCTCCACCCCTCCCAGCCGGTGTTGCGCACTTTTGGAACAAGGTACCCACCCCAGGCCTGCCAGATGGGAGAACAAAAGCAAGCTGGGACTTCTCCCTGCCAGTTCAGGACAATCACAACCACTGGCATTTAAAAGGCGTTTCCCAGATTCACTATCATCATGGGTTAAGAGCTTCTCACTTTGTGGGATGATATTGCAGACCCTGAAGCTGCAGCCCTGCCCCTTTGTGGAACTGCTCTTGAACGGTGGTATGTGTCGATGGCAGTATTCAAAATTACTACAGAAATAAAGGTTTAAGTGACTGAAGAGAGATCTGTTTTGTTTTAGAGCAAACACTTAGAAACTTAGTTACAATACTTACATGGCAATATAAAAAACCCAAAACTTAATTTTGGCTTTGTCACGGTACGTTTTCCATCTGTTTTCCCTCTTACATGCAAAAGTATGTCACTAAAGTCTGAAAACAAAGGCAGTAAACAGTCAGCTGCTACCTCCCATATAGTACAGACTCTGATGTGATGACTGTGACATTCTTTCCTCATAGCATAGGAATCTTCCAAGTTACGGTTTATGCAGAAAAAAAAAAAAAAAAAAATGCTGCTTGGGAGCGTATGGAGGGATGAGAGATACAAGCCCAGAGAGATAAAATACTCTGTAAAATACTACTTTGTCTTGTTCTAGCATGGCACAAGTGTAAGGTAGTGTAGCTTTGTTGGGTGTCTTACTACCTAGATAGCCGTTTAAAAAACCAAACAAAGAGATACTTCATTAATATGTTTTTTTACAGTCACACACCTACAGTATTTTAACCTGCAGAAGGAATTGTTTATTCTTATTCCATTCTTTCCTCCTTCAGTCAGCTGAGTAGCTCATGCCAGATGAACAACAAACTCCTCCATCACTGTGTATACACTTTGGTGATATCAACACATTTTCCTTCAGGAGGATCGTAACCCAGAAGTGGTGGGGTATAATTAGGTCCATCTCTCTCAAAAGGGAAAAGCTCCTCATCTCGTCTGATTGCTGCCTGATACAGCTCCTCGGATTCAAGGCGCAGTTCCTTTAGTGCCTCTTGCTGAGCTTCTACAAGGGTCTGAATTGCTTTCTTTTCTGCCTTATCTTGTTTCTGCTTAAACAAACACCACTTTTTCATAAGTAAAACTCTTCTTTCAGTCTCCTCAAATGACAGAGGGGGAAGACTTCGCACCCTGATAAAAAATAAGATAACACTGTAATAGAGAAATAGCCTGTACCCCAAAGAGCAAATTTCAAAAAAAAAGCAAAACTAAACAACAACAAAAACCCCACCACCAACCAAAAAAACCCCCACCAAACTCAGAAAATACATTTCATTCATGCAACGTCTGTGAGGTTTTCCATGGTCATTCTAACAGGAAATTCATGTTACTATTTTTTCACTACTTTTAGCAGGAGCAAATAAAATTTGCTTTCCACGTTTTTGTCCTGGTAGAAGTAGATAAGGTTTTGTACCAAGGCTGGCGCTATATTGCAGTTTTGCAGAGAAAGAAGTGTTTCTACTATGAATGCAAGCGCATGGTGAAGGACAGTCTTACTTACCTGTTGCTATCCGAGTACTTAAGTGGTGTTATAAAATCCTCAATTGGAATCATTTCTGGGGCAGCTTTCTCCAACTTTTTAATCTTCTTTTTCATACGATCCTTTTGTGCTTGCTCTCTCTTTACATCCACTTTCTTCTTCTTCTTTGGTTGTGCTCTACAAGGGAAATAATTACGTGAATGAAAGAAGGTATTTTGTCATTTAATTCAACACCAGCAACTTTCACTTCCACTTTACCTTTCTGAGGACTGTTCCTTCCTATTGCTTAATTTGGTCCCTAATAGAAGTTCCAGCCATTAACTTTATTCAAGTAATGTAACTTCCAGGAGACAGTAATATGTCTTGTGAGATTTTCTGCAGAGAGAACTGTACCTGCCTGAGAAAAGCAACCTCCAATTTTGTGCTGAACATCAGAATGACTTGAGGAAGTTGCACAAAAACTGAATTGGAATTGGTTTGCACTAGCTCAGAGTGCAGCAGAGCAGGTAACAGGTTTATCTGCAAATATTTCTGTCATCTCACATCAAAGAAGAGAGTGAGTAGTTTTACACATGCTTTTAAAATTTCCACATTTGGAACCAAATTCGAGGTGTAGATGTTACTCTCCTGTTGTACTTCTCCACGCAGATCCAGTATACCCAAGGTAACATGCCACACTCCACAAACACAAACTAATCCTCACAGCGGACCTGTGGGATATCACTCCTGCCTTGCAGATCGAACAACCAACCTTTATGGTGTGAAACAGTCTCTCTGATGGTACCTAATAGCTACCAGGGTATTTTAAATCTAGTTGCATCAAAACAAAACATGGATACCAAAACGTAACATATATGTAAGTGCGGGCTGTCTAATATACAACTTTATAGTAAAGTATTTTCRGTCTACCTAGGCTTTCATTTCCATTGTTGCTCAAAAGGGAATTCTGGAGCACAGCTTAAATCCGAACATCTCCAACCACATTCTGTGGTTGAGGAAGCAAATACAACTACACACAAGCATAAAGCGGTAATTGTATAGATTACCATTAAACTYGCCTCAAGAGGCCAACGGTTCTTAACTACTTTTACATACAGTGACTTAAAAGCAAACATCTATAGTTAAAAGTTAATTTGGACTTGGGAAAATCTGTGTTCCCCTAAGGATGAAAACGCTTCTACGTAACTCCATGGTAGTTGCGCTCACCTCATGGGGAGAGATGCCCTGAATGCCAGCAGTGAAGTCTGCCAGTGACTTCCTCGGAACGGAACCATCTGGGGCAGCCAAGAACTTAAGAAGAAAAAGGAACATGAGGAGAAACTGACTTTAATGACATTGGTTCTGCAAAATACAAGAGCTATTTATTAGTCATAAATTACAATGATGAGTTTCAAATCATCTTTGGCTACTTAATTCGTGACAGTAGACAGTCTTTGCCCAGAGATGACAACCTCAAACTCTTTGGCAAGGTAACTAAACCCMAAATTTGGGCTGTTCAGCGTTGTGAATCCACAGGGTACCGAGGGGTGAAGCAGATACATTTTTTAAGTCTATGAATAGGTTAGARTAATTTTATTCTTAAGCTCTGATAACGGCCTCTTTAAAGTGGTGATTCTGGAGAGGTAAAACCACCTCCGTTCAAATCGGGAGGCGAGAGATGCCGTTTCTCAAATCTCGGCGGATGTCACGAGAGAGAGAACCGGCCCGGGTGCCCGCGCACCGGCTTCTCCAGGTGCGGAACCAGGCCCGCACACCCCACACCGCGCTCCCCACGCCGGAGCGCAGGCCCAGGCCGCCGAGGGAGCCCCGGGCGAGCGAGGCCCGCCCGGGAAGGGGACCAGGCCCAGGGCTCGCCGGGAGAGGGCAAGGCGGGAACCCCGAGCAAGGGGCGCTTCGCGGGGCTCCCTCCCCGTGGGCCCGGGGCAGGGTGGCCGTAACAGCCCTACCTGAGCCGGGCGCCGCCGGGCGCTGCCCAGGCCCCGCAGAGCCCGCGGCTCGCCCGCGCCGCCGCCAACATGGCTCCTTGACGGGGCCAGCGGTGCGCCCGCACTCCCCGCCGGCCGCGCTCCGACTCCCGCGTCCCCTGTTCCGGCTCACAAACGTTCCGCCCAGGCTCACCACACTGCTGCGGCCCGGCCGTGGTGCGAGGCCTGAGGGAAGGGAAGGGAAGGGAAGGGAAGGGAAGGGAAGGGAAGGGA